>CM045764.1:104010446-104576343 GCA_025200525.1 Camellia lanceoleosa
AAGAGGCGATGTTGAAGCAACTTAAGAAAATACAGTTTATTATCTCAATTTGGGGTCTACTTATGGCCTTCCGGTAGATCGACAAGCAAGATTGTCAAAGAATGGACAAAGCTAAATTGTCCATCGACACTACCTCTCAATATCTCGTGGGATTGGTCTTTCTAGGTGTCGCCTGCCAACCCTAACCTTTTTTGGACAAAGAACTATCACTTGGAAGGCTCAACTCACAACAAAGCCCTATACATATCTGCTGAGTGTGAGAAATAGTATCGGTGGTTTTGATAGACACCGGCTCGACTCATCAATGTCTGCTTTTCCTCACAGCCTTATGCTATCGACCTTTAGACCAGCAGACTTTGTGCCCGACCCAAGCAATTCGTATATGACAATACGAGTAAGGAGGTTATGGACAAAGGTAAATCAAAGTCTAGTGGGCCCAACTCAAAGAAGATATCGAAGTTTCATGTCCCGGATGTGCGCCACCTTTAACTTCATCGCTAGGGAGGCCTGCCACATCATGAAAGTTGTCTCTATCCTCCACCAAATGTTGAAATACCCTCACTGAAAGGAATGACAATTGTTGAGAATTCATCCATACATCCGCCGCCAGAGGTAATCGCACTGTTGGAGATCACTCATGGCGAGGATGATGTATTCTCTTAGGGTTTACTCTAGCCGAGGCCCGTAGTGTAGACAATTTTGGTCACGATGAGGGTATGTATGTCGGGCCATCACTAGATTAGGAAGGAATGGCTGAAGAGTCACAACATTGGCACATATCAAGACAATCTACATGCCTTCGGTTTGAGATATGTACCCACCAAAGAGGACCGGATCAGAAAGGAGAAGAAATCAAAGGCAGAGCTAAAGCTAAGCAAAGCGAAACACTATGAGCTTCATTCACAGCCAATCCGGGAACGCCGAATGGCCACTTTGCTTGGGAGGAGAAAATTTCACTTTACGACTTTCCGAGCCCCGGATGAATTCCATGAAGCAAAGGTGTTCTCGAAGTTCGAAATCTTCTTTGACCAATTGTAAGATAGTGATGCCGAGGAAAAGACTGAACCAAGTACTGAAGTTGAACAGAGCATGGAAAATGACTCAGACAATAGCGAACTTGGAGTAGGGGTAGCATTAACATGTCTTCTTGCACATCCCGCGGCTGACTCAGAGAACTTAGGGGATAACCTTACCATCTCCATGATCAAGGAACAATCGGGTGTGAACCCATTCAGCAGCATTTTGAATGCATCAGAGACACCATCTCTTGTCTGACAGCTGGAGGAGGGCTACCTGTCTAGTTCAGAATCGGGTGATAAGCTAGAATTTGATTCCACCGAACTGTGGGATCAAATCGATTTTGGTTCTTTGAGTCCGAGTCCAAGATTCTAGGGTGATAACCAATGCCAAGGTCTTGTCCAGTTCTTTTTTCTTTTGCTTTTGAGTCGGTTGTAACCAAAGATCCGGATCTTATGAATGAGAATGCTACTAATTCTCGAGTATTTCTCGGTTGCTTATTTATTGTATTGACCAAGATTTTCGTAATTTCAATGAAAACAAAGAGAAAGGAATTCCTCTAGTTTTGAAAAACTTGATTAATCGAGAAGAGGAAACGCTTGCTAAACCTTGTTTTGATGAAATCATTGCTATTAATCTAGATACCGGAATGATCTCAAGGCTCGTTTAGATCGTCCACGTTGTCTTCGGAGAAGGAGAGCTGCTTAGTCGCTTATTAAAAGATTTTAAAGATGTTTCGTGGTCCTACGAAGACATGCCCAAATCGATTATGAGAATGTATAACATCGATCCTCTTGACCCCAAGACCCGACCAAGCATAAGTTGGCGAGAGTCTATCCTGATTAGGTGCTAAAAAGCAATGAAGAGGTCACCAAGCGATCAAGACAGTTTCTTGTTAGTATCTCGAATATTCGACTTAAATGGCCAACATCGCCCTAGTGTTGAAAAAGGATAGTAGAATCCGGCATGTAGACTGATTTGAACAGAGTAAGTCCGGCGGACGCACTTTCCTCCGCCGCTATTGATGAGTTAGTGGATTTCATCTGGGCCATGCATTGCTCTCGCTCATAGATGGATTTTCTAGGTATAACCGTGATTCGATGGCGCCGAGGACAGAGAGAAAACCGCATTTACTACGCCTTGGGTACCTATTGCTATTAAGTTATGCGGTTTGGGTCAAGAATGTTGGGGCTAACTATTAAAGGGTTGCAACCACCATTCTACATGATATGATCCATAAAGAGGTCGAGGTGTACGCGATCTACATGATTGTCAATCCAAGGAAAGAGATGGCCACTACACTGTTTTGAAGAAATTCTTTCAACGGATCAGAGAATATAGACTGAGGTTGAATCCATAGAAGCGTACTTTCAGTGTAATATCAGGGAAAAATGTTGGGTTTCTTGATCACACAGAGCGGCATCGAGGTAGATCCTTCAAAAATCAAGGCCATCCTAGAAATGCCACCACCAAGGATTCAAAAGAAGGTGCGAGGCTTTTTGGGTAAAGTGCAATTCATAAGACGGTTTATTTCTAAATTAACCTTAACTTGTGAACCACTATTTGGTCTCCTGAAGAAAGAAAAGAAGTTCTGATGGGATGATTGATGTCAATTCGCTTTTGAGCAGATTACAAAGACTTCAGAATCCCCGTTGTCGCCGCCAAAGTTGTGAAGCTCTTGATTTTGTATCCACAATAATAATACACAACGATGGATGCATGCATGCTCGTGAATCTGAGGATGGAGTGGAGAAAGCCATTTATTACCTAAGTAAGAAAATGCTGGATTATATGACTCGTTACACCCTGTTGGAGAAAGCTTGCCTAGCCTTGGTATGGGCTACCAGGAAGTTGAGGCACTACTTGTTAGCTCACTCCATAATTCGGTTTTGAGATTAGATCCATCAAATATCTCTTTGAGAAACCAGCTACGCCAGAGGCTAGCTCGTTGGTTGCTTCTCATTTCCGAATTTGATTTGAAGTATGGAACTTGCAAGTCTCTCAAAGAGAGAGTGGTAGCAGAGTTCCTGGAAGATCACCCAGTGGAAGGGGATGAAGTGGTAGAATACTTGTTCCCAAATGAAGCTATTCTGCAAGTTAAGAAAGAGATTTGGACAATGTACTTTGACGGAGCGTCTAACCAATACGGTTATGGAATAGGGGTGTTGCTGATAGCACCCGACAATTCCCATATACGCTTAGCCTTCAAACTCTAGTTCAAGGTATCTAACAATGAAGCAGAATACGAGGCATGTATCATTGATTTGGAAACCGCCCTGGAACTAGGGGCAAAAAGGTTGGACGTCATCGGGGACTTGCACCTAGTTGTGTCTCAAGCAAAAGGAGATGGGAAGGTTAAAGAAGAAAAGATGAAGATCTATCACCAAACCTTGGATGTTCTGATTCCTAGGTTTGAGAAGCTGACTTTCATGCATCTACTAAGAGAGAACAACAGGTTCGCTGATGCCTTGTCAACTCTATCTTCCATGATAGGCATTCCATTTGGAGTCCGAATGTGTCCGATTATTATTAAGCAGAGATATACGCCTACCATGAGTCTATCGCTACAATAGATAAAATACAAGATCAAAATCCTTGGTTTTATGACATTTGGAACTTCTTAGAAAAGGAGGTTTATCCACCAGGGGCAAATGCCAAAGAGAAGAGAGCAATACGGCGGATGGCCGTTCAATTTATCATCTGCGGAGGTAAATTGTACAAGAGGGGTCATCTAGGAATGCACAAGTTGTATGTCTACGCAGAGGAATCAAAGCGCCTAATGGAGACCATCCATGGGAGAGAGTGCGGAGCGCACATGAATGGAGTAATGTTAGCCTGGAAGATTCTCGTTCAAGGTTACTACTGGTCTACCATGGAGGAGGATTGTATCGGGCTTGAGTTCGGGCGATGCCATTAAATGCTAAATTCATGCTAATCGCATGAATATCCCACCGTCCGAACTGCATAAACATGACTTCACCATAGCCTTTCTCAACTGGGAATTGATGTCATAGATGCAAATACACCGAAAAGATTCAAATGGGCATGAATACATTTTGGTGGCAATTGATTATTTCATGAAATGGGTGAAAGCTCGTTTTATGAAGTGTTGAAGGCAACAGATGTAGTTAAGTTCATCTCAAACAACATCATTTGCCGCTATGGAGTCCTAAACGAGATTATTTCAAATAATGGCTCCCACTTCAGAAAGAAGTGATCGACTTATTGGAGAAATACAACGTGGTTTTTCATAAGTCATCTACATACCGTCACAAAACCAACGGAACTATTGACGCCAACAAGAACATCAAGCATATTTTGCAAAAGATGGTTGAGACCTATAGGATCGCCAAACAAATTGCCATTTGCACTCTAGGGCTATAGAACTTCAATTCGACATCTATTGGGGCAACTCCTTACTCTCTTATTTATAGGATAGAAGCTATTTTGTCGATTAAAATAGAAGTGTCGCTGCTATGAGTTATGGCCGAGTGTTAGATAGTAGAGGCGACCGGGCAACAGAGTAGGTTCAAGAACTAATCGTTTCGATGAGAGAAGGCCGAAAGCACTATACCATGTCTAGGCTATCAACGCAGATTTCTAGGGCTTTTAACAAGAAAGTTAAGTCCCTAATCTTAAAGAAGGAGATTTGGTGTTGAAAGACAACCGAGCTCCCATTCATAATCCTAGGGCAAGTTCGCACCCAATTGACCGGGTCTCACATCATCAAAACTATCTAGTTGGGTGAAGCTATTATTCTTATGGACCTGGATGGCTTAGAATTTTCCCAACCAATCAACATGGACAAGTTGAAGAAATATTATCCCTGAGAGGCTCGCTAGGCCGAAAACCCGAAAGGGCGACCTAGGCAAAAGTTAGAGCACGGAAAAATTAGAAATAAAGAAAAAATGAGCTCGCAAGGTTGAAAACCCTAAAGGGCGGCCTTGGAAAAAGTTAGAGCGCAAAAGGAAAGCATTAATACTCGAGTGAATCCGAATCGAACTATGTAAGGCTTGATTCCCATCTTCGGATACGAGGCAACTTCATCATGAAGTTCGCCAGAAACACCTCTAACTCAACTGCCGTTCTATCCATGTGTTTGATCAGTCATCTTTGTCTATTCTTTACCGAACATTCGGGCCAGATCCTCTCTCGAGAACTAGTTACAATGTCAGGCAAAGGCTATTTAAGACAAGGGCAATTTGTGATTTTCGTTCGCGACAGTACATCTCGAGGATTGACTCCATGTGTGTCGAGTTGTGATCCTTATCGAAAATGATTTTGAAAAGTTTTGATAAAGTTGATTTTACTCAAATTTTCCCTTTTATAACTTGGACCATTTTTAGACCAAAAGGAAATTTTTCAATGCTCACTTTTAATTTCATTGATTTCAATACAAAGTTCTCCAACCTCGATACAAATCAAAGTCGTTTTATTACATTCATAGAACTTGAAAAGTAAAGATCAAAGCAATAAACTAGGGGCATAGATGAGTCGTGTTCTCGCGCCCCCGCTTATGCTTGTGGAAGTTTCGATGTTAAGGTCGCCGGATTGTGCCTTATCTTTGAACTAAGTCGCACTCACCGTAAAGTGAGCAGCTTGAAACTAGGGGTAGAGGCCAAACTCTCTCGCCCTCTATGCAAAGGAGGTATTTAGTCAAATGTGAACCTCGATTAAGATGAAACCGTGCACTTACCCCATCCTCCGCAAGTTTGATCACGCCTAATCGATGCTCGAACCGAACGGAAAGTAGAATACAGTGTGTAAGGCTAATCACCAATGCCGACATCGAGCCATGCCAGAGCTCATTTCACCAGATTAAGCTAGGCAACGCCAAGCAATGTCAAGAGTGATCTGCTTTCACATCCAATGACACCAACATCTCTCGTTCAGGAAATCCACTAGCCGTTGGCGAAAAAAGTATGCTCAGGCTGAGTATGCAAGGCAAGAGTCCACTACCTTCAGCTTATCCATAAACCACACTTGGGAAGGGATGAAAGAAAAGAGAGATTAAAGAATAAAGAGATGTATGTTGAGAGAAAAGTAAGAAAAGGGCTTTGAGAGAAAAATAGAGCGTGAGTGTCAAAAGATATGAGAAACACATATGAGATGGGTGGGAAACATTACTTGAAGAAGTAGTGGACTTCTTATAATTTGGCGGTCTCGCCGATTAAAGGCGCTCATACCATCAAAGTCTCGCCAACACAAAACCAATGCAACTCTTGCCCTTTTACAAACCTTGGGCCACTTCAATTAGCCGGATGCTAGACCCTCCGAAACTGGAGACAAGGGGGAACTGAGCTAACATACACAAACAAAGGGTGCGTTGCCGAAAACCCCGCCAAAGAAGATCGTCGCGGTCGTTAACTACAGAAAATCAGTGGATCAGACTAGGAACGTCCAGCTCTCCATTGTGAACTAAGGATCGCCTCAGATAGAGTGAGCTCAAGCACATCCTTCCCAAAGCTTGGATGTGACCAAAACAGGGTTGAGGCAAGATTTCCTTATCGCACAAGGACTCCATTAACACTTGAAATATTCTTCGATTGTTGGGCATATCTCTTGTCCCCCGAAGCTAAAAACATGTGTAATCGGGTTCCAACATCTAACCACGGCATGTAGGAACGGAAAAAAAAGCGGAGAATGGCTTAACGAGAATAGTGCATTTATGTTGAAACCCTAGTATTTCAACTTTTCCAAGCCATGTAAAGTTGCAATCCCATTCGAGTGTTTATCAGCTAAGAATGGCTCCATTTGTGAAGAATTTGCGCTTGAAATAAAGGAGCTACAAGGTCCAATTTTTGTAGAAGATAAGGCAGTAAGTGGAAGCCGTGTGTCAACATTTTGGAGGACCCGCACATTGATGGCCCAAGAAGGCTTATTGATGGTCGACAGTTAACCCTTCACGGCCGGCAGCCTCTCTAGCATGTTGTCCTTCTTTAGGCCGGAAAGTGCCGAAAGCATGTGTTTTGTTTTGTTCTTTGTGTGTTTTAGAGTCTTGTTTTGAGTCCTTTCGGGCTTTAGCACGCTTTGTTGAGGTCTACTTGTTTTGTTTTGCTTATCGAGTTGTACTCGTGTTGTTTTTGTTTATCAAGTTATGGTTGTGTTGTTTATCGAGTTGTATATTGCTGTTATTTCAGTTGTTGGTTGGTTCATTACCCAGTTAAGACTGCTAGGCAATACAAGCATTCGGTTTCCATTTTCAAATTCAATCTCATTTCCATGCTAAGTGGTGTTCATGATGCAAAATACAACACTTTTTCAAATAAAACTAGTTTTCATTATGATCATGGTTGTTTTTACAAAAAGTGGAGTACAAGTTTTAAAGCAAATGAAACCCGTTCAAGCTATACAATGTGCTAAAACTATAAGCAAAATGAAACTAATAAAAATATAATAAATTAGCGCCGTCACCAGTTCGAGAAGCCCTCTTCGCCATCTTCCTTGGAGAAGAGGACTCGCACTATCTCCGCTGGCATCATTGCCTCTTTCTAGACCGAGTCTCAATCTGAGTCATCTCCGCCTCGCCTTTGAGCTCGCCTCAGCATTGCCCTTGCTCCTAACCCGAAATGACGCCATCATCTTCACTCGATGACTCTAAATGTCGACTCACGCTTCCTTAAAGTCGCCGTCTCAAGATCATTATCACCGTAATGGGTTCAAGGCCACTTCCATCTCGGATGCTTCGCTTTGCCTCGCCGCCTATCTGACCGCCTTTTCTCCTCAATGTCGCTAGGAGGTGTTGTTGGTGCAGTGTTGCCATGTTGGCGCCATCGGCATGGGTGGATCTGAAAAGACGCTTGTTGCGATCGCTTATAACATGTGTATAAGATGCAAGTAAAGTATACAGAATGAGCATATACAAAAGTCAGATACAGTATGCAAATGTGGTGTGTCAAATGTGGCCTATCGATGCAATGTATCAAGACAGTGTGGGATGTTTTCAGTAATGGTAATGCGTCAGTGTGTTAGTGGACTCAGTGTGTCAATGTTTGATGTCTGGAATGGAAAATTGAAGAAACTTACCGGGATACCGTAAAGGCCCCTCTTCTATATCATCTCCATCATCGGTTATCACCAAGGGCATCTCTCAGATAATTAATCGATGTCGCAAATGTATTTGATTGATTAGTATCCGCCATAGATATATCCGAAATGAAATACGGAATGCAAGTGCTAAAGTGTGTTTCAAATCGAGTCGGGCCTCGACCCTAACAAGCTCATGACCACCGCGGGCTCAATTGGGACTTGGTAGGGCTCCTGTGTCACCAAGAAGTCAATGTGGTGGGAGCTGGCCAATCAGCCCATCGCCTCGCCGGAAGCCCTTCGCTTTGGGCCTCGCCGCTGGGTCACTTCTACGCCTCGCTGCAACAGAGCCCCGCCGCCTCATATTCGCGAACACTGCTAGAGGTGGCATCAAGTGTGTCAAGATGAAGTCAGATAGTTGCCCTTTGCTCTAAGAAGTCAACCTCAAGGCCCACTATGAACCGGATGACCTCTCAAGGATAGGCTTCAGGACCGCATGGACTCTAGTGGAGCCATCGGATGACTAGGTCCGATACCCATAATCCGCACAAAAGCACTCACCCAAGGACCGTGCCTGTGAAATCGCACCTCAAGTAGAATATGGTAGCGGGAAATTGCCTATGTACCGGCAAATTGGCCCTGCACCCCCCCTGGCATCAAGGCCCATGGCTGCTACTTGATCTGCAAACAGAAGTTGTACAGAGTATTAGTTGCTGTTAGTTGATAAGTGAATATTTGCAAAGCAGAAATGAAATGATTGTGCTTTTTGAATACCTCATGGGTGCCTACTGTGTCGAAGTACCGGTAGAAGAAAGTGAAAGGCTCGCGAGTCCTGCGACGGTTTACCATCGATATCCGTGAGTAAGGTATCACAACTAAGCTCCATAACTGCCCGGCGAGAATCGAGAAGTATGCGTATACCCATAGCTGCAAGGAAAATACAGTGGTATGTGATCAATACAGTATCGAGTAGATACAGAAAGTGCAAAGCAGAAAGCACAAGTGTTGAATAGATGTAAAGCAGAAACTATAAAGAAGAAAATGTAAAGTACAAAAAGGGAACTGAGATGTGTACCTCTCAGGCTCGCCAGTAGCCTCCAATCAGGCCTCCCTACAGACGGGAGGTGGAGCTCATACATCCATATAGTGTGGTGAGGCCAACTCCACCCTAGTCGTAGAAACGAACCCGAGGAAGAGTCACTAGGGCACTTAGCAAATATAGGCCAACGGTATTCCACCTGTTTGAAAACAAGGTGGTACCAAAGATAAACATCAGGAAGACCCTAGCATCGCTTAGTCTCCTTTACTAACTCTGCTCAATCCTCTCAAGTGCTCACAACCAAGTGGATCTTACCATCCCCGCCGATATATGGGTGGGTATGCTTTTTAAATCAAACCAGCCGCCTTCCACTCATCCATATCAGTGTCAATTCACCCCCTACGTCTAAGCCACTGATCATAGCAAAGTCATAAGGAGTCATCGTCATCTTCCTTGTGGTGGAGAAATGGAAGGAGTTGGTGGTATCCCACCACCTCTTCACTAATGCTCCTAGGAGGGGGTGACTCGTGACAACCCGAGTCAAGCCAGAGCAAAAGAGGCCAAAGCCTGCCCTTCGATAATGTCTCGAACTCCACCGGGAGCTCATTATACCAATCTCGCAACAGAGCGCTTATAGCCTCTGGGCGCGAGACTCACTGTGGTAAAAAAAAGATCTGCATAAAATGTATTAGATGAGGGTAGTGCATGCAACTAGATGAAAGAAATGCATTAGATGAAGACAGTGCATGAAATGTATCAGATGAGGGTAGCGCATGCAACCAGATGAAAGAAATGCATTAGATGAAGATAGTGCATGAAATGTATCAGATGAGGGAAGCGCGTGAAATGCAACCAGATGAAAGAAATGCATCAGATGAAGACAGTGTATGAAATGTATCAGATAAGGGTAGTGCATGAAATACAACCAAATGAAAGAAATGCGTTAGATGAAAACGGTGCATGGTTAGATAAAGGTAATGTATGAGATGCAGTCAGGTGGATCCAAATACAAAGCAGTGTAAAAAATATAGTAAAAGGGTACAATGATAAAGCAAAGGATTTATAGCATATTCAAGAAAAAGTAGTGCAAGAAATGCAAATAAAGAAAGGCAAAATGCATGAAAATAGTGTTCTCACCTCGATGGCAATGGCCGATAAGTGAGACTCAGCTCTCTTAACAAAAGGTCCTCTCGACGATCGGGCGTAACTCGGTGAACGCTTTGATGCCTCCTAAGTAGGCAAGATGTGTGTTTGTGGGTGATACTGCTGCCATATCGAAGGTCAGACTCGATGGTAGCGGCTTGGCCGACCTCAGCTCAACTCGCCTCTAAGTCAACCTCAAGATAAGCTATTGGCTCTTCTACCTCCGATATAGGTGGAACCACTAGGGAACCTCCCGAGAAGCCCCGTCGTGAGGAACCTCACGCGCCATCTAAAAGTAGGTGTGAGATGGGTGAAAAGTGAAGCAAAATGAAAAAAATGGTAAACTTGGAAAAAGTCAAACCCTAGGAGAGAGAAAGTGGAAGAAAAATCAAAGCCGAAAAGTGCACTAAACTTGAGAGAAACTCGAGGAAATGAATCTAGAATGGTGGAAATGAGGAAAGAAACACAAATCGGATTTTAATCTGCTCAAAGTGAAGTAAACAAAGGATTTAGCTAATCAATCTCAGATAGTATGCTGGAAAACGCGTAAAAAGTGTAAATATAGGAGAAGGAAGGTCTAGAGAGAGTGAGAGGATTTTCGAGCAAGGGAAGCGAGGAAATGAAGTGTGGTGATCCATACTTAAAGGCCTGAGCTAAAAACCCCATTTTCCCCTCAATCTGCCATCGATGGCCAGCAGTGTCCATTGTTGGTCAAGACTGCGGCGGCCTTCTCTCATGGCCGATGTGGCCTAAGAATTTCTTGGGGTTCCCGATGTTGTTTTGTGTTCTTGGTTTCAAGAAGTGAAGGGATTGTTCATTGTTTGTCTGTAATCTTTGCGGAAGCTCAAAATTATGTTTTCAGGCGTGATGTTCGCCACTTGTCAACGCGAATGAGGTGTATCCTTTGAACACCTTGTAACTCTTCCAAAAGTGACTCGGTTGACTTCGAGTTTGTTTCACAAATCATGCTTTGATATCTTACATAGAACATGCATTCATTATTCGTTGTCAGATAAAACATGCACTTCACTTTGTGGCATAGAATATGCCTTTCACATATGTTGTTGAAAGATGTGCATCCCACTGTAATAACCCTCACCATCAAGCTATCGATTAATTCGATTTCTATTAAACCGAGACCCATTATGATGGGTAATTGAATCGATCAAGTATTGAATGATTGATTGAAATCTGGAACTGAATTGATTAAGTATATCTATTATATTGCACTTCTATCTGTTGCCTGTTTGAGTATCTGTTCATATTTTTTTGTTTAAACTGCAAATTGAAGGCCTTATCGTTGGGTAAACCGAAATTGATTGATGTTTTGAGATCATTGAATTTATATGATTTTATGGTATATTTAATTGAAAAGGTTTGGTGTGATTAAATTAGATTAAAATAAGCTAATCACATAGTTTAGCATATTTACCATTTTGCCATTGAGTGGCCCACTACATGAGCTATACTTGAGGCTTTGTTATACACTTAGCCAACATTTCATCAGCCAATTTTGAACACCACAACCGACCAAGAGGGAGAGAAAGTGAGAATAGTGAATTCAACATAGAGGATTGGCTTGAATCTTGGGGAATTGAAAGCTTAAGTGCATAGTTGAGCCTCTAGACTTGGAATTGAGGAACCTAGGTATGAATTTCATTATTTTAATTGTGTATTTAAGTTCCTTCTAGCATGGATCATGGTGGTTTAAAGAGTTAAGTCATGATTTAGTTTTAACATGATGAATTGTAGCTCAATTGTTGCATGCATGTATGCATATTGAAGTTTTGAGGTTGTAGTTCATAATTCCTCACATGCATGTCCATGTTTTGAGAATAGACCATGAAACCATCTTGTTTTTGAAAGAATTAGCTCATTTGAGCTTGTATTTAAAGCTTGGAAATGATTTGAGTCAATGCATGTTGCATGTTTATCTTGTTCATGAAAATTGGTTTGAAATTGGATTTAATTGAAATACCCTTGGGCTTTGATTTATCAAATTGATCTTTGAAACATGTAATATTATGGGTTTTGAAGTGTTTTAAAATTAGCCCAAGAGGATCGAAATTTGTGCATTTGAACTTGATTTGAGCTTGGAAGTTCAAATCTGAAATTACAGATGGACTCGCCGAAGTGAAAAGTGGCGCCGAGCGTGAAATTCGTGCTCTAGTACTTTGCAATCGCTTTTACCCGCCGAAAGGCGAGGTAATTGGTGCTCGAGTGGGACCTTGTGTCTTACGCTCGAGCGGCTATCGAGCGCCCATCAAGCTGTAATTTCGAGCATCCATGAAGTCCGCCGAGCGGAAGTGACACCAAGCGAAACCTTCGTTTACATGTCCGCCGAAAGGGAAACCTACTCGAGTGGGACCTCTGCTTTTCTAAAAATTTTATAAAATGTTTAAAAGTGCATCTTTACATCCTCTTTCCATCTTAGGCATTCCTAGGGCATGTTTAAGACATCTTAATGAGGGTATAGATGTAGAACACACCGAGGCAAATTAGGGATTAAGTTATTATCTTTCCCAACTGTATAGCTTAGTGTGTGTTCAATCTGTAAACTGTGTAGGGTTGGTAACTGGGGATGCGCTCTAGCTTTACTGTAGCCCAGAACTCTGTGAGTAACAACTCAGTGAATATATATTCCAAAATGATTATCTTCAACAATTGAACTGCATCAAGTCAATTGATATCGTTAATCTAATAAATGTATGTTCTATATTTTGAATCAGACAGGGCATCCTTAGCAATCATCGACATTATTATCACATAGAGATCTCTGCCGGTTCCCTCATTGGAGCCATTATCACATCGATTGATGGCCATCATTTATCGGTCTTTTAAGACTTATCACATCAGATCGCTATGCTAATGGATGTACCGCATATGACTGAATGACTGAATGATTGACATACTGAATCAATGAACTGTTTTCATTACTGTAAGGACATTCATTCTAAACCCCTTTACGCATTTATGTTATTCACTGGGCTTTAGCTCACTGTTTATATATATATATATATGTAGGTGTTCAGGCACCAGACCGGAGCAAGGAGCGTGGATTAGACTCACTTTTTTGTCAAGCCAACCACTGTGCCTCACTACAAGGTTCCGAGCCTGCCAAGCTATGGCTTAGGGGTGTTTTTATTTCCCTTGTCTCTCGTGGTTCTGCTTGTATAATCAGATAGGCCGATATATCGCATCGAATCGTTAGTAGGGATTTGGTCCTTGCTCGCTTGGATCAGAATATTATACATACCGCTTTTGTCATCAATGCATATATATATGAAAAATCTTTTTGCATACAGATTGTCACAAATTATTGACATTGTTTATTTATCGTATTTCCGCCATGTCCCCTCACTGCTTTCATCAGATATCAAGTATGTGCCTTCTAATCTCAAATTATCGCCTTACATGCTAAACCCATAGGGGCGGGTTTGGGTCGTGACACATGGGCATTGCATGCTAATCTTGTATTCAATCATGCATGGAATGTGCACTGCTTACGCATAGAATATGCTCCCATTATCAATCATGCATAGAATATGCTTATGTTTTTGTTTCTTGCATAGACCATGCCATTAGCATTGTATCTCGATTGTTAGTCTCGATAGAACATGCATTCATATCAGACGACTTGTTAAGTCTCTTTCCTTCACATGCACGATATTGTATGTACGGTTCGCTCAGAGGAGTTCCGTAAAATCATTCGTGCCTTCGAATCGATCCTTCTATTCCTCCTCCTCGCATGCGACGTGTTAGGAACCCTTCGAAAAAACATTCAGTATGCCCAATGTTCACACCACCCTTCGTTAAAAACATTGGCACGCCGTTCACATCACCCTTCTGTTAAAAACACTGTACATCCAAGGTTCACACCACCCTTCTTAAAAACATTCGTGTGCCCGGTGTTCACACCACTCTTTCTTCTCGTGTGAGACGACACGATTGCTTCGGCTAAAAACATTCGGTGCACTAGGTGTTCACACCACCCTTCGTTAAAACATTCGGTATGCCCGCCACACTACCTTCGGTTAAAAACATTCGCACGCCTTGTTCACATCACTTTTGGTGAAAACATTCGCACGCACGATGTTCACACCACCCTTTGTTAAAAACATTGGTGCGCCCAAAGGTTCACACCACCACTTTCTCCTCTCGCGGAGACATGTTAGGATTGCTTTGGTTAAAACATCTGGTGCACCTTGTTCACACCACCCTTCGGTTAAAACATTCGTGTGCTTGGTGTTCACACCACCCCTTTCTCCTCTCGCATGAGACACGTTAGGATTGCTTCGTTAAAAACATTCAGTGCACCTTGTGTTCACACCACCCTTTTTCTCCTCATACGCAACGCTGGGATTGCTTCATTAAAAGCACTCGGTGCTCCCTAGATAACACCCTTTCTCATCTCGTGTGAGACGCTTAGGATTGTTTCGTTAAAAACATTCGCACGCCTGTTTACACCAATTCTTTCTTCTCTCACGTGGGACGCCAAGTAGATTGTTTCGCTTAAAACATTCAAGTATGCCCGGTGTTCACACCACCCTTCGTTAAAAACATTCGAGTGCACGCGTGTTCACACTACCATTTTTCTCCTTCGCGGAGACGCCAGGATTCCTTCGGTTAAAAACATTTGGGTACGCCTCGTGTTCACACCACCCTTCCTTCTCACGCTGCGGCAACGCGTTAGGATTATTTTGGTTAAAACATTCGGTTCACCCTGTTCACACCACCCTTTCTCCTCTCACATGAGATGCATTAGGATTGCTTCGCTTAAAAACATTCGGTGCACTCGGATTCACACCACCCTTTTTCCTCTTGCTTGTGATGCGTTAGGATTGCTTGGTTAAAAACATTTGCACGCCCCGTGTTCACACCAATTTTCCTCCTCACGCTGCAACGCGTTAGATTGCTTTGGTTAAAAGCACTGGTGTGCCTTGTGTTCACACCGCTTTCTTCTTGCGGTGGTGCATTAGATTTAATCGACAGAAACATTCAGGTGCACCTGATGTTTACACTGTCCTCTTCCTCCTTCTATGTGAGACGCGTTAGAATCTCGGCTGAGACCTTGAGTGCGCCCGATAGTTATGTCGCTCTTCGCCTTACTTGTGTGTCGCGTAGTTAAGCTTGCATAATTTTCTTACGTCCTTTCTACATGAAGTGTGGTTTGGCTCGTGATTCCCATGCATGGTGTGTTTCTTTGCTCACTTCTTTTCATGTTTGGGATTGCTGTACCTTGTTCCAGTTTGTTTAACTGTGGCATTTCTTTGCATAGCATTTGCATTTAAATGTTTCGTTGCACATCTTCATTGCATGATCATAAGTTATGTTCTTACATCATACATATCATTTGCATTTTTCCCCAGAACTATGCTGGTTTGATTCCTTGGAAAGGGATATGTAGGCAACTAGCAAGCACAACCATTTTTTTTTTTTTTTTGGTCTTGATTGTTTGTCCAAGTCTTGCGGCCTTGTTAAAACGGGTCATCTTTGAACTTTGGCATTCACTCACGTCATTTCATGACTTCGAGCTCTGTCAAAGAGGGGCAACTGTAGACACCCCATTTTTGACGGCCCTTCAAGACTTGTATGTTCTTGCAGGTACATCCGATGACGAGTCTGGTTGCTTGCCGAGTACGCAAAGTCCTCAGCGGAATGCCACAGGTTTAAGCCTTCCAAACTCTACATTCTTTTTATCTGCTTGTTGGACCATGTCTTGGTCTCTCTCCCTTGCAGCCTTTGGTGGCTTGCCGGCCATCTATAAGGCTGCCGGCTAGGGCTTTTGGCATGCCGGCCATTGATGTGCCCTGCCGACTATCCCACCAGTGTTTTCTACATATATTTTGTGCATGCTGGTTGCACAGAGGCTTGCATCTGTCCATACATAGAGGGCTGGATCTCCTTATATAGAATTCATATTTTCTATATATAGGGAGGCCCTCTCTCATGTTTTGAGGTTGGAAGATTTAAGACTCAAAATTTCTCTCTCTCTCTCTTGTATTTCTACACCTTTGCCTACTTACACTACACTTTTGCACATCAATCCTTAACCAAAAGTGATCACCTTTGAGCTGAGATTGTTTGAGGCCCTCTTGGAGCTCTACAAGTTGTTTTTGGCTTGAATTGTTGCTTGGAACCACTTTTCTCTTCAAGAGGTATAATACTAGCCTTTTAAGCTTGCTTTGCTTCCTTGTTTTTCCATCTTTTTCCTACTGTTATGGGTTGATTTTGAGCTTTAAAAAACTTTGTTTTCATGGGCTGAAATTGGTGCTTTGGGCCATTAAAGGCTAGAGGGTGGTTCATCCGTCTTTATTCTTTGTCATTAAGTCCTTTGCACTTTTGTTTCCCATTATAAAACTACCTTTTTTTTTTGGCCTTTAACCACTGAATTTCAGAGGTTTTTCAGTGGAAAAAAACTCATTTTGAAGTCTAGAATTGAAGGGGTTAGCCTCCTCTCCTTGTGTCTTGTTTGTTAGTCTAGTTAACTTCATATGTTAGCATGTTTTTCTAGCTTAGCTTAGCTCAATTCCAGCACGTTTTTGCCTCTAAAATAGCCTTCTTTAGCTCTGTTTTAGGTTGTTTAGGTCAGTTGAGTCTTGTTTTGCATGGTTGTAGTGCAATAGTCCTCACAAGCTTGGTGTTTTAGGCTCTAGACACCTTCTTGTTTGAGTTGATAGCATTTGTTTATGCTTTTATCACTCATTTTCAGCACTTAATCATTTATGCAACCTTCTTCCTTTCTTGGTTTTATTTTTGCTTTGAAAATGGTTCAAACCATTTGCTTGTTTAAAACATGAAATTGAGGTTTTGTGCTTAATGATTTAATCCCTTTGGGGGTTCATTACCAACGGCATGAGGTCTTTTTCATGCCTAAAACAACCTTTGGTTTAGACTTTTTTTTCCATTTAGAGGACTTAATTCACCATTTGGACTTAATGTGATTAAATGATGGTTGGTAACTAAAATGTGTAAATAAAATTGATAAGTAAAAGAGGCAAGATAAGCATTTCTTTGTGTTGCATTGCATGTGTTCAAATCGGACATTAGTTTGAGCACAAGAAAAATGGGACATTTCATACTCAAAAGTGATGAAATGTGTCACTTTCCTAGGTCTCCATTGCTCTTGATCATGCATGATAGGGTGATGGTTCTTAAGAGTTTGGCTTTGCATTTATTAAGCTTGCACACCTTGAATCACAAGCCATCATGCAATGAAATTGCTTTGATTGGTGGATTGTGGTTTAAGTTCATAATTCCTTGGATTTGTCCATGAAGAAGAGAGGTGAATTGTGCATACAATCCTTGGAAAAACCCTCTTTTTGCTCTGTTTGTACTATGTTACAACATGGTGATCTAATGCATCAGTGGCTGGCAATGCACCATTGGTGGCCGGCAGTGCACTATTAGTGGCCGGCAAACCACCTTTTTGGCCAACAGAGGGCCGGCAACATCCATCCATGGCTGGCAGGCCACTAATATAAACTTCAGTTGATTTTGGTAAGATGGAGCAGGAAGGTTCTGGAAATGCTCAACCCTACAAATAGAGGCTTTTGAGAGCAAAACAAAGGTCTTTTCAGGCCAAAACCGAAAGACATGTATCTTCCACTTCGAGGCGAAAGCAAAGGCAGTAGTTAAAGTCTTAATTTTAGTTCGTGTACATTTGTGTTATAAATTAATTAATTAGTTTACTAGTTAGTTAAAAGTGTTGTAATAATTAGTAATTAGCTTAACTAGCTATTCATTTGGTTTGTAATAATTAGTTCAATTAGATTAGCTTAATTAGCTTAACTTAGTTGCTAGTTAGTTAGCTCTTATTCATTCGCACGCCCTTCGTGAAGGCGTAACGCTGTAATAAGTATGCGTATGCGCGCAGTATGTTTTCCAACCCCATGTCTTTCTCCTTTTTACTTAACCGCTTTTGACGGTTAGATTAGGGTCACGTTTCAATTAGCATACCTCATGCTTGCATCCATTCATCTTGTATTGCATGCACCGAGGCTCGACGCATCATTCTAACTGTATTGTCATTTCAATACCTTATTTGAATACGTGTTTAATCACATGTCATCAAATCGATTCATATGCCTTATTAGTAGCTGAGCCTATTAAATTGCATATTGCATGCGTTGCATTAGGCATCTTGTACAGTTAGGAATCATGCATATTTTTCTAACTCATATTTTCTTAGCTTGGAGTACTAGGTGAGTTTTTATGCTTTAGCATACTCGCATGAATGTGAATGTTGCCATGTCTAGCATGCTTGCCTTGAGGCTATGTGCTTAAATGCTAAACTGCTTGAATGCCTGTGGATGAAGGCTTGTTGTTTGAATTGGAACGATTCAACAAATGTATGTTTTAAGTCCACTTTGTTGAGTGGCAAATCAGTTTTAAGCCCACTATGTTTGGTAGAAAATCCGCCAACTTTAAGCCTACTTGAGGTAGCAAATTCAAACCATTTTCACAAACAATCATGAGTTGAATTGTCCCAAATCGAGCAAACTAGTCTATACTTGCTTGTGCGCATCACATAGTAAAGTTAGCTTAATAATTGGAATAAGAACACATAATGTTTATAAAAAATCATATCATGATTAGTAGAGACCGATCTTTGATCGGGTAAGTAGAGGTGCTCAATCCATGACCTTCCCCTCTCATACCTAAGTTCCCAAGTCGAGACAACTTTAGGGATGATGGACACGTGGCCTTTAGCACAAGTCATGGGTTTCTTAAATTTTCTAAAACAAAATATTTAGGTGGCGACTCTGTATTTGGCAAAGCAGTCTAATTTTGGCATTTTTGATCCTAAAATCAATTTTCCAAACGATTTGCCAGATTTGGACTCTTTGGTGATTATCAATTTCACATTGCACTTGTGAGATTAGATTCATAACCATGGGAGTCTGAACTGTAGGGCTTCTTTCCTAGCTTCTGAAAGGGGGTACGAAAAAGCCGAGCTACATCGGCGTAACAACAGGGAAAATGCTGGGCTTCTTGATCACACAGAGGGGCATCGAAGTAGATCTTTCCAAAATCAAGGCCATCTTAGAAATGCCACCACCAAGGACTGAAAAGGATGTGTGAGGCTTTCTGGGTAAAGTGCAATTCATAAGACGGTTTATTTCCAAATTAACCTTGACATGTGAACCATTATTTGGTCTCCTAAAGAAAGGGAAGAACTTTCGATGGGATGATTGATGGCAATTTGCCTTTGAGTAGGTTAAGCAGTACCTCCAAAATCCGCCGGTGTTGTTGCCACCAGAGCCGGGAAAGCCTTTGATTCTGTACTTGTCAGTGACAGACAAGACTATAGGATGCATGCTTCTAAAGATAAGGTAGAGAAAGGCATCTATTACTTGAGCAAGAAAATGCTGGAATATGAGACCAGCTATACTCCGTTGGAGAAAGTTTGCCTAGCCTTGGTATGTGCTGCCAGGAAGTTAAGGCACTACTTGTTAGATCACTCTGTAATCCTAGTTTCAAGAATAGACCCCATCAAATATCTCTTTGAGAAAACAGCGCTTACGGGTAGGCTAGCTCGTTAGTTGCTTCTCCTCTTCGAATTTGGTCTCAAATATGTCACCCGCAAGTCGGTCAAGGGAAGAGTCAGAGCGAGTTCTCGGCGACCACCCGATAGAAGGGATGAGGCAATGGAATAGTTGTTCCCAGATGAAGCCATTCTCAGAATTTAAGAGGAGACTTGGACGATGTACTTTGATGGAGCAATTAATTCCAAGACGGTTATGGGATACATGTGTCCGATAGCACTCGATGACTCCCATATACCTTTAGTCTTTAAACTCCTAGTCAAGGTGTCCAATGATGAAGGTAATATGAAGCTGTATCGCTGGTTTAGATGTCGCCCTTACAACTTGGACATCATCGCTTACACACCCAATGATGAGTCTATATGCTTGTCAAGTGCTCGAAGTCCTCAGCGGAACGCCACAGCTTTGAGCCTTTCAAACCTTGCCCCACTGTTGCCTTGTTTTTGGACCAAAACCCTAGCTTTTCAAGCTCGCAATTCCCCATCGGCCTCTGCCACCTTTTGGGCCGCCAACCATCACTCTTGGTTGCCGGCCACCAGTGATGGCCGCCCGGCTACTAATGTCTTTTGCAGATATTTTGTGCCGGCTATTTGCACAAATGCTTGTATCTACTCCCACGTGTATGGTCGGATGTTCTTGAGGGAAATTCATGTTTTCTATATGTAGAGGGCCTCCCTTTCATGTTTTAAGGTTAGAAAAATTTTGGAGCAAAAATTTTCCTCTCTCTCTACACTTCTCTCTCTCTCTCTCTTACAAATTTCTCAACCTTTGCCCATACACTCTAAACCAAACCTCTCCATATTTGAGCTGAGGTGTCTTTGTGCTTTGTTGGAGCTCTTGAGGGTGTGTTTGCTTGGTTTTATTGCTTGGAATTGATTTCCTCTTCAAGAGGTATAAAGCTTTGTCTCTTTACTTGCTTTAACTTCTCTTTTTCTTGCTATTTTCCAACTGTTTTTGGGCTGTAAAAACTCTGTATTTTTGGGCTGAAACTTGGGTTTTAAGGTCAATAAAGGTTGAGGGGTGGTCCACCCTTCTTTGCACCTTGTTTTGAAGGCCTTTACCCTTGTGTTTTCCACTTTTGCACTATCTTTTTTGGAGCTTTTAAACACTGATTTTCAGAGCTATTTCAGTAGCTAAAATCATGTTTTGAAGTCCAAAATTAGAGGGGTTAGCCTTCCCTCCTTGTCTTTTGCTTGCTAGTCTAGCATGCTCCACATTTTATCTTATTAATCTAGTTATTTTTGTCTTAATTTCAGCATGTTTTAGGGCTGTTTTTAGACTGTTTTAGGACTATTTGTAAGTGTTTGTTGCATTTGAGTTTTGTTTTGCATGCTTGTAGTGTAATTATCCTTATGAGTTTGGCGTTTTAGGCCTTAGACACCATCTTATTTGAGTTGATAGTGTTTATTTATGGCTTTCCATACTTGTGATCACTCTTAATCATCTCTGCAACCTCCCTCTTTTATTGGCTTTTGTTTTGCTTTGAAAGTGGCTTCAAATCCATTGTTTGTTTAAGCATGAGATTGAGATGTCATCCTTAATGGTTTAATCCCTTTGGGGGTTCATTACTAACGGTATGATGTCTCTGTCATGCCTAAAACAACTCTTGGTTTGAGCCCTCTTTCCATTAGAGGACTTGAATTCACCATTTGGACTCAATTGATTAAAGAATGGATGTTAATCTAAAATGAAGTAATAAAATAGGTGATTAAAATGATGCAAGATAATAACTTGTTTGGGTTCAATCGGACGTTAATTGAACCCATGAGTCTTGAGTCATTTCGTACTCATTAGTGATGAAAACGGTTCAAGATTTATTGTCAACTACTTCCCTTGATCTTTCATGATAGGGAGAAGGTTTTGAGAGTCTTGTTTTGTTGCATTTATTAAGCTTGCACACTTTAGTTCATAGGCTATCATGCAATGAAATCGCTTTCATTGATGGTTTGTGAACTAAGCTTACTACTCATTTGATCTGTTCATGATTAGTAGGAGTGAATTGTGCAAACAAACCCTTGAGAATACCATGTATGCTCGCTTGTTCTCTTGTAGCAAGATGAACTGGCAACCGTGGGTCGCGGTGTCACTTTTTATGGCCGGGCAGTCCACCGTGGATGGTGTAAACGTCCCCGAACGTCCCGAAAGGGAATCTCGTTTTGTTCATTAGGCTCACTACAGTTCGGACTCAAAGTCACGGCCTCAGATCTAATTTCGCAGAGTGCAATGCAAGACCGATGAATCATCAAAGAGTCCAAATCCGGCAAATCGTTTTTGAAAACAGATTTTTTTTTTGAAAGAAGTGCCAAACATAGACTGCTTTGCCAAATACAGAGTCGCCACCTAAATATTTTGTTTTGGGGAAATTTAGGAAATCCTGACTCATTGCCTAAGGCCACGTGTCCGTCATCACCAAAGTTGCCTTGGCTCGGGAACTTGGGTACGATTGGGGAAGGTCACTTCGTGAGCACCCCCACTCGCCCGATCAAAGATCGACCTCTACTAACTGTGATATTGAGTTTTAAAAACATTATGTGCTCTTATTCCGGTTATTAACCTAGAATTACTATGTGATGCGCACAACATACAAGTATAGACTAGATTGCCTAATTTGGAACAAAGCATCGCATATCTATTTGTTTTGAAAATGGGTTGAAGTTTGCTACTCACAAGTAGGCTAAAACACCTGTTTCAATTTAACTATTCCAATTCAAGAAACCCAACCTTCACCCACAGGCATTTAGGCAGTTATATCACATAAGCACTTAACCTTATGGTAAGCATGCTATCATGGCAGTCACTCACACGTATGCAAGGATGCTAAAGCATGAACACTTACCGAGTACTCCGAGCCAAAGAAAGAAGCTAATTAGAAATCATGCATGAATCCTAACTATGCTGAGATGCCTAATGCAACACATACAAGAATGCAACTAAGATAGGCTCGGCTATTCTAAGATGGCATATGATGATGCTACAGCTAACACGTATTCAACTCGGAATTGAAATACAATGCAGTTAGTATGATGCCGAGTCCTGCATACAAGATGTAATGAATACAAACATGCGAGCATAAGTATGCTAATTGAAACGTGCCCTAAACTAACCATCATAAGCTGGTAAATAAAAGGGAGAAAGACGTAGGATTGGAAGACATATATCACATACACGCACACTTATTACACAATTGCCCTCGCCGAGGGTCCGAATAAATAATACAATTCAATAAATAATTAACTACTTTAACTAATTAAATATTACAAAACCCTAATTAATTAACAAATTAACTAGGAAAGCTTAATAAACTAGCATGCAAGCTATAAAATGGATTGCCTCTACTTGTTCAATGATGAAAGATGCATGCATGCTCGGTCGCTTTGTCGGGAAATTCCTTGCGATGTTCGATTTGCCTCGCTTTTGCAATTGGTCCTAGAACACCGCATAAAACTTCCAAGGTCATTGACTAGTTTTTGTCATTGGATTCCAATTTGTCGCAACAGAGAGCAAGAAAGGGCATGGCAAAGTATTTTCAACACATGTGTGCATGACCACTCTCCCTGGCCATTGCACAAGCTCTAGGAGTTTAGACCTCGATCCTCGGTTACTCAATCACGCAACTCGATGCATGATGGCCGAGGAGTCGAATTGCACGACTCAATGTGAAATGAATGCACATATAAACATAACAAGGCCTAAACTCCATCATGGATAATCCGGAGTGTCGGCGACTGAAAATTGAGACACGTTTCGTCACTTTGAGTATGAACGCCTCGCTTCCGTGTTTAGACTAACGCTACACCAAACACAAAGCAATGAGATGGCATACACAATGTGACTAACGTATAACCCTAAATGCAATGCAACCTAATCATGTTGGCATGCAAGGGATGATATGCACACATGCAACCTAGCATACGCAATGCTATGGACTAAAATAGCATACACAATGCACACTTTAACTATATGGCATACGCAATGCAATATGGACTTAAACTAAAGTGAGTGGACCTCAGCCCCACTCAAATCAATGGCCATACATGAAAATGAGACAACCGAAATACATGCAAACATGTACAAATACAAAGGACCGATCCTAAGGCACAACATGCAACTCTAACTAAACATGGCAAAGGATGAAATATGCCATGGAAACACACATTTTCCAGCTCTGAAACATGATGCACAAAGGTCCCGAATCATGTAAACACTTCACACAATGCATGCTAGATGGCACAATTACCGAAACTAGTGAAGCGGATTACACTAGAGTACACAAAGTGATGCACAAATGGCAAGGCCAGCCCCAAACAGACCCTAGGCAGGTCCAAGACAGTGGGAAAATGGCCTAAAATGATGGTTCAACATGCAAAGAAACGAAGCTCATGCAATGGTCCGAAAACGAGGCATTTATGCACAACTCTCAAATACGTTTAAAGAGTGGAAATCATGGAAATATGGCATTTATATAAGCTCTGAAATATGATGTATAATGACCCCAAAGCATGAAAACACCTCAGTATATGCATGCAGTAGACCTCAAATCTCAAAGCTAGGCATGGATATTGAACTACAAGCATGCAAAACAAGCATCATTTGAGCATGAGACCCAAAAATAGAGTTAAGGCAGTCCAAAACATGTACAAAATCAGTTTAAGGCATGGCCAAAAAGTGCTAACATGAAGGGCCAAAACAACATGCAACATAGGCTAGTAAGCATGGTTTACACTACATGTATATGAAGCACATGAGGGGCCACCAAACCAGCCAAAAAAAGAAACATGCCATGCCAAATAATGCCCAAAAACCCATGGAAACATGGCCAATGCATGCAAGAATGATATGTTCTTTTGAAAGGCCAATAAGAGAGTTATTCAACACATGCATGATGGACATACAAAATGGCAAAACCACCTGTGGAAAGAGGTTATGATGGCCCTAAAACTCACTGAAAAGGGCCTGAAATGAGCCTAGAAAGCATGCAAGTAAAGGCCCCTTTGGAAGGCCTTGAAGAGGATTACTCTACACATGCATAATAAAAATTCAACATGGCAAAAAGGGCTCTGGACAGAGCCTATGCAGGTCACAAAACTCACAAAAAGTGGCCTGAAACATGGCTTTGAAACATGCAAATAGGGGCTCTTTTGTAAGGCCAACAAAGCTAGTAAACAAAACAAGGGGTGAGAGGGTCACCCCTCTCTGATTTTGAGGCTCAAAAGCACATGTTAGCCACTGAAAATCTGCTAGATTTCAGTGGCTAAAAGGCCAAACCAAGGCCAACACAAATGCTCTAATGCATAGCTCAAAACAAGAGGAAATGAAGCATGCAAGGGGGTAGATGACCCCCAACAGAAAAATGACCTTAAACAAACATGTTTAGAAGCTCAAAACAAGACTTTTTTCAGTTTATGACAAAGCCTAAATATGCTTGCAAATAGAGCTAAACTATGAAGCAAAATAAGGCTACAAAGAGGGAAATAGAGACTTACCCTTGTAGAGAAGAAGGTCAGCAGCTTCTAGACCAAAATAGGAACTCTTCAACCTTTGAAAACTAGCTCCAAGGTGCTTAGAGTGATGGTGGAGGTGTTAGGATAGGAGGTGTAGTGCAATGGAGCTTTGGAGCTTGGATGTAGAGAGATAGAGAGAGGTGTATGTATATGCCTTAGCCAAAATTTCTCAACCCTTGCAAGTGGAGAGGAGGGTCTCTCTTATAGAAGAAGTGGTCCAAGGCTTCTCTTAGAAGCTTGGAGCAAAGGGGCAGAGCTTCTCAAGGAAGCTAAACCAAAAGGGTTAAGCTTCTTGAGGAAGCTAGAGCAAAGGGGTCAAGCTTCCTCAAGAAGCTAAAAAAGGTTCAAGCATCCTCAAGAAGCTAAAAAAAGGTTCAAGCTTCTTGGAGAAGCTAAAAAGGTTCAAAAGGTTCAAGCTTCCTCAAGAAGCTAAAACAAGGGTTCAAAAGGTTCAAGCTTCCTCAAGAAGCTAAAACAAAGGTTCAAAAGGTTCAACTCAAAAAAATTGGTCGTTGGTGTAGACGTTCAACGCTCGGGGAGGACCCCTGCTCGTTCACAAGGCTCACTACGCGGACTCAAATTGTCACGGTTCTTAATCTGAACCAAAGAGTCCAAATTTGGCAAATCGTTTTGAAAAATAGATTTTATGTAAAGAAGTGCCAAACATGGACTGCTTTGTCAGATACAGAGTCACCACCTAAATATTTTATTTTGGGAAATTTAGGAAACCCTGACTCGTTTGCCTAAGGCCACGTGTCCGTCATCACCAAAGTTTCCTCGGCTTGGGAACTTGGGTACGAATGGGAAGGTCACTATGAGCATCTCTCGCCCGATCCAAAGATCTACCTTACTAACCATGATATCTTGTTTTGAAAACATATGCTTCTTATTCCTAAGTAATTAGCTAGAATTTCTATGTGATGCGCACAACACAAAAGTATAGACTAGATCGCCTAATTTGGAACAAAGCATTGCATATCCGTTCGTTTGGAAAATGGTTTGGAATTTGCTACTCGCGAGTAGGCTAAAACACGGATTTTCATGAGTTGTTCCAACTTAAACAATCCAACCTTCACCCACAAGCATTCAGGCAGTTATAACACGTAAGCATACAGCCTCATGGTAAGCATACTATCATGGCAACACTCACACTCATGCAAGGATGCTAAAACATAAATGCTTACCGAGTACTCCAAGCCAAAACAGAAACTAGTTAGTAATCATATGCATGATCCTAGTTCATGTTTTAAAATGGCTAATGCAACACATGCAAAGATGCAATCTAGACAGGCTCGGCTATCCTAAACATGGCATGTGAAGTGTAACAGATAACACGTATTCAATTTGGAATTTGAAATACAATGCAGGTAGCATGATGCGCCGAGCCTGGTGCATGCGAGACAAATGTATGAATGTACGCATGCATAACATAAGGTATGTTAATTTAAATATGTCCTAATACTAACCATCGAAAGCTAGTAAATAAAAGAGAAGAAAGAAGTGGGGGTTGGAAAACATACACACACTTACACACACTTATTACATAATTGCCCTCGGTCGGAGGGTCCGAATAAATATTACACAACCAAAGGAATACTACTAAATTAATTATTACAGAACTTCTAATTATTTAACAAATTAAATGCAGAAGGAAGGTGGTCGCAGCCCTACCTCGGGATGCGTAGATGATGCATGCTCGATCCGTCTTGCCCGAAAACTCGGTACCATGCCACTGTTGCCTCTGTTTACATTGCCTCACCCCTCTAAAAATTATGAAAGTCTCCAGAACTGCCTTGAGTTTCCTTCTGAGTGCTGTGGAGTGCCACCGGCTAGAACAAAAGGTCACCGGTCATGGGAACAGGCTTATCGACCAAAGATGGTGTCATCGGTTGGACATTGCTGGCCGGTCAGCACTAGAGATGGCCGGTCGGCCATTTATTCCTGCAGAATCCTGCAGTTGACAGCAGCAGAGGGCAAGCAGTGTATGGCATGGATTCTTCAAGCAAATGTGTGCATGGCCACTCTCCCAATCATGTTATGGACTCAAGGGAGTGTGGTCCTTGGTACTCGAGCCACCAATCACGCATTCCAATGCATGCAACAAAACAAATGAATGCCAACGCCTTATCATGTTGAGATCAAGGGCATGGGCGACCGAGGATTGAAACGTGTTTCGTCACTTCAAGTACGGACACTTCTCAATCCTCATACTTGGTTTGACACCCCAAACCAAGCAAAATGTAATGCGATGTATGCCATATACAATGCAAAGTAATGCACCTAATGCAATGTCATGCTATCTATTCATGCAAGCTAAACATGAACATATCAAGCATGCAACAAGACTATGTGATGCAACTAACTAAACAATATGCAAACATGCAAACAAGACATAATGCAAGCATGCAACTAATGGAATGCAACATGCAACATGCTAAGTATGCAACTATATACAAGGGTGGTCTTAAACTGAAATGGGAGGCCTCAGCCACACCCCAAAAACAAAGGGCCAAAAGTGCCAAAAATGATGAACAAGTGCTCATGCAAACATGCACACCAATGAGCCAAAAACCCAAGCATGGAAGGCTACTCTCAAGAACACTCAAAGATGATATACATGGACATTTAACACTCCTGAAAAACAAGTGAAGAATGGTGCCAAAACCTGCTAGGGGATGGGTGTAAGATAGAAGGCATTCAAGGGCACAAAAAAAAAAAAGGAATTACTCAACACTTACCCCAAGCAAACATAGCATGAAATTTTCAATACAAAACAAAGTTTTAGCATGCAAAAAGGACCTCCAAAACCCACTGATATGGCAGCTAAGGGACACAAACCAAGAGGCATGCATTAAGACCTATTTCAAGGCATAAAAGAACAACACTTCAAGGCATGAAAGGGATGATGAATGCAAGCATAAAAGCATGGATTAGGGATTGAAATGGCATGAGAAATGATTCCAAATCACTAGAACAACCCAACTCAAGCATGCTCATGACTCACACACTAAAGGCTCACAAGCCAAAATGCAAAGAGGCTATACCAAACATGGCAAATATGATCAAATCAGTGCCTAACAGACCTCAAGCATGATGAAATATGACCAAGAATTTCACAAAGTTAGGCAAAAACATGCATGCATGATGGTCTTAAAGGCAAGATGCATTTCTAGGCAAAGAGGAGGAATGCAAAGCAAGTATATTATGCATGAAAAAGGGCATAAATCCGACCAAAAATAGAGATGTAATACGACCCAATAACACCCAAAAACCTCTAACATGAAGCCAAAAGCAACTAAGCATGCATGCTGCTCTTATGAGCCAAAAATGCAAACAAACGAGAGACAAAGGGAGAGAGGTGTCCCTCCCCTATGCAAGACCTCAAACCCTCTTCATCACCACTGAAAATCCACTGGATTTCAGTGGTGAGAAGGCCAAAACACAATAGTATTCAAAGCTTAACAAAGAGAGCACAAAAAGGGCCAAACAAGGCCTAAGAGAGGGAGGTCGACCCCAAACAACAAAATGACCTTAATGAAAGATCTTAAGAATGCAAATACAAGACTTTTTCAAGTTATACACAAAGTCTAAAACAGCATGAAAAGTGGGTTAAAAACTAGTACAAGATTGGGGAATATAAAACAAATAGTGTTACCCTTGAAGAACACTTGAAGAACAGTAACCTCAGCCTCTTCTTTATGATCCAAACTAGCTCAAAACTCCAAGAACAACCTCTCAACACCTCCCAAGTCGAAGTATGGTGTAACACTATGTGTTCTAGTGCAAAACTAAGAACAAACTACGCTTTTAGGCCCTCAAACACACACAAATCAAGAGAGAGAGGGAGACATAGAGAGAGAGGGTGATATATATCAGAGATATATGTAATTAGGTCTAGTTTTGCTAAACCTTTTCAAAGGAGGAGGGAGGCCTCCTTATATAGGCAAGGCAGTGTTAAGCTTCCAAGAGAAGCTAACCAAAGGGGTCAAGGCTTCTAAGGAAGCTAAGGCAAGGGGCCAAGGCTTGAGGAAGCCGACAGGGTGCAAGCTTGAGAAAGTTAAGACAAAGGTCCAAGCTTCCTTAAGAAGCTAGACCAAAAGGGTGCAAAGGGCAAGCTCCTCCATACAATCAGATAGAGATAAGTCCGCACTCCACGGCAATAACCGGCATGCACTATGCCCGAAAGAGGCAAAAGGTGGTATTGGTCGAAAAGGAGACCATCGACAACTAAATGGTCGGACCATTAATAAAGAGTGACCGCCATCACGAATGGCCAGTGGAAAGAAAACAAGGCCGGTGGCCCTAAGCCATGGCCGGTGGGTTTAAGGGATGGCTGACAAGCCACCTCCTACCCTCAGGAGCACAAAACACAAGCCCTTGGTGCAAAACCAAGCACAGAATAGGCAAGTTAAGAGATCCTGAGGCAAGGGGCGTAGCCGAGACCTCCGAGAACTCAAAACGAACACAAACATGGATGATCATCGAGTGTTCAAACGGTGACGTCCAAGTCTTGAGGATGGTAAAAAATGGGGTGTCTACAGCTGTAATGACCCGGAACCGTGTGTCACAATTATCAGTAATGAATTATGCACTTATATGATTTAATTGAAGATTATCTGTTTGAATTAGCAAAATATCTGTTGGAATTACAACTTTGGGACTGAAATTGAAGACCGTAATGAGTTCAGAAAATGAAATTGAACACGCTTATGTGATACCGAGAATTTTTAGAACCAATTGAGAAAATAAATTGAGGACTGAATTTCGTCTGATTCGTAAGTCTTGTTTGGCTCAAAGTTTTTGGCTTAAGTGGATTATAATATATAGATAAGGATGAGGCTTTGACCTCATTTGACTCAACAAAGAGAGAAGAAAAATCTAGAAAAGAGAGAGAGAGGAGAGAATCGTGAGAAAGGGAGAAAGAAAGGAAAGCAAAGAGAGGAAAAGAAAGAAAAGGGGAAATCAAGTCTAAGCTTCTCCATCCAAGTGTTTAAGGTAAGAATCTCTTCTAAGTTCTTGAAATAGAGTTGAATCATCCATAATTTCATGGAAATGAAGTGAAAGAAAAGGGAATTTATGTTTAAATTGAGCATCATGACATGATTTATGATTATTTGGCATGTTTGAAGAAGAATCTCCATGAGTATAGAGATATGAAGTTTGTATATATATGTTTATGGGTTTCTATCTTAAATCAAGGATTGATTTTCTATATGATGTTTTGAGTTTTGATTAAAGTTATAATGTTGAGTTCAAATTGTTAATCAAGAGCTTTGGGACTTGGGTTTCATCAATTGGAAGTGGTTTTGACAAAAGAGAGAGATGGAAGCTTGGAAGAGGAACCTAGAAATTTAAATCGCCGAAGGAAGTTTGGCCGAGCGGGGATTGCACGATCCAAAGATTTTGGCTCGGTTACCCGCCGAGCGGGGGTTTGGCCGCTCGAGCGAGGACCTGTTTTTCAGAAATTTCAGAAAATGTTTCAAGGCATGATTTGACATCCTCATCGCATTTCTAGCATGTTTAAGCCTTAATTAAGTTAAAATAATGAGATTACGAGGTGAAATGAACATGAAAGAATGGAATGACATGAATTATATGATTTGATGATGATGAATGTTAAGAAATGTGTTATACTGTTGATATTTGCAGGACAAGACGTGAAGACCGTGCAATTGGTATTGGAAACCCACTGTAAGTAACATTTCTGTAAAGTTATGTTCTTATAACATATGTTCTAAAAATGCTATGCTATGTTATGATTTCTGAAACGTTAATGTTTTCTGTGAACGAATGTCCTATTTGCGAATCTAGTATGGCATCCATAGGAAGTCCCAAGTCATGGGGGACGGCACGTTAGTGCGGGTCCATGACCAGTTTACGAGATCTCGCTATCCACTTCATTGTGGCAGTATGTGTTTAATCAGTATCCGGAACTGATTACTCTAGTCGGAAAATGTTTAGTATATGTTATGTTCTATGGAGTATGCCATTATGTATGTTCTGTTATGAGATGATTATGTTTATGATGATTTTATTTACGGATATATGTTATGAGGAATTCGTTCACTAACCCCTTTACGTTAATGTTACTTGCTGAGCTCTAGCTCATTGTTTGTATTTATGTATTTATAGGTGAGCCTTCTGGGAGCCAAGCCTAGGCAGAGTTCGAGTCGAGCCGCCGTTTTGAAAGCCTACCGAGTTATGGTGCCCCCGAGCTGGGGCTAGGCCTGGAAGGCCGTATGAGTTTTGTTTCAGTTGTATTCGGTGGCTTGTGCCTATATATTTGGTATATGAATTTTGATCACATGTATGTATAGATAGTGGGTAAATTAACATATTTTTGGGCATGTAAATGTATGTTCATATAAATGCACAGCTCTTTGGACTATAGTTTTGTGTTTTCGCTTCCGCGAGCCCCGTTTAATCATGCTTTGTACAGTAAGGCCTGTGGTAATCTAGGATTACTGGCCGGTTACGATGCCAAACTTTTAGGAGCGGGTTTGGGTCGTGACAACAGCTAGCCCCATTTGGTGGTCTCCCGATTGAATGCAAGCTAGTGGTGGGGTAGGAGACCAATAAATGTGGCCCAAAAACCAAGAAAACTAGCTTCCCAACAAGAAAACCAAAAAACTGACAAGCGGGGAGAAAAGTGGTCTCCAAGGAGAAAAGGTGGTCTCCTACCCTTGTACCACCTCCCAAACAATGAAAATAGGGTCTACGCCAAAAATGAACCAAGACGGATGCAAAACGAGGGTTCGGGAGCCAAACGCTGCACTGGTGCCCCAAAACCGATCATACATCAAAGTGGCGCAACCACGAAGGTGGTCTCCCGGGCCACAGTGTCCCTCTAGAGAGAGGAAACAAGGTGTGTGCCAAAACTCGGAGTGAACGGAGAAAGTTAAGGCCCCGAATCGAGGCGCATTAACGGCTCAAAACCGTAAACCGGTTCTCCAACAGAACAAAGGGTTCATTATCACGAAAAAGTAGCTTCACGGCCATCGAGAGATGGTCTACGAGACCTCTCCCTTCGAAGAGAAAATGTAACTTGGTTTGCAAACCGAGGCAAAGCACAAAAGAGTCCCGGTCCGGAGGTAAGGTTTTAGCCGAGACTCAGAACCTCGTAACGAGCACAAAATGCGAAATCACCGAAGCGCCAATCGATGACGCCCGAGTCTTAAGGTCGGTCAAAAATGGGGTGTCTACAGATGGCAGGCCATCACTCTTGGCCGGCCAGCCACCTCTGTAAAATCCAATAGGTTGTTTTTAAGGTAGAATAGAGACATTCTGGAAGTGGACAAAAGTGTAAGTGTTCTATTGTGCAACAGAGGCTTTTGAAGCAAAAAAGGACCTTTTCGTGGAAACCGCATGTGCATGAGTATTTCTCACAGACGAGCCTATTTAAGTTTGAATATTGTGGGGAAATGGTTTGGAAATACTCTTTTGATCCACTGGGATGCTCGAGATCCTCAGCTGACAACCTGAAAAGGAATAAACACTTCGGGTGGTGTCAAATTAGCACTGACTGCTAAGTCAAGGTATACTCTCTTAGTTACTTGTATCTTAAGTTACATAATAATTTTCACATACCTCTCTCGATGATGTTCTTTATTTATATCTTTTCTTTCTTGGGTTTCAAGGTCGGGCCCACCTTCAATTCGTCAGATAACTATTTACTCGACTTTTTGTTGCAAGTCGCTTCTTCACTCGGCCCCTTACTCAACTAGTTATTTGGCTGAATAGGGTACCTCTGGATTTGTGTATAAGATGGGGCCAAATGCAATATATGAATTTTGACTCACCAGGCCCAACTATTCGGTCTCTTTACGTCTCCCGATATTCGACCTCCACAATTGCCCCCCAAACACTCCACTAATGATAGTTAGCTAGTGTGTTTGGTTTCGAACTCGAAAAGTCAGAGCCGAAATTTGGCGGTTAACCTCATTCCAATGCGGATGTTAGAGCACACGCCTTTCGGTCATCATTTCAACTTCTCGCCCCTTCGTACGCTTCCATTTATCGTTATTTAAAATTTTGTCGTCTTTTCAAATGCATACACATTGTTGGATGCTTGAAGTTTTTGGACTGCCTTTCGACTCACCTCTGTAACTTCCTTTTATCCTTCATTGTCCTCTCTGTCTCTTGTAAGTTCTCTTCCTCTCGCTGAATCCCTTTTCCTGGTTTGTTTTTAGTTTAGCATACTCCTATAGGCTGATGAAAATGGGAAAGCATTTGAAAGACCTCCTCTCTGTGGATCGAGTCTCTGGCTTTCGACACCATTTTTCTATCCCTGATGACGTCCGTCTGTCACTTGTGACAGACGGCACACTTGATATGGAGAGGGCTAACGAAAGCACAATTGTCTTCCCTCTCTTATCAATTGCAGAGGACGGAGTCCGTTTCCCGCTTCACCCACTCCTTAGGGCTGTCCACCGCCATTAGGGTCTAATCCCTTCCCAACCCAATGTCAACTTTTTTAGAATCATAATGGGGATTATAGAGCTAAACCGTCACCTTAGGATTAACCTTGGCGTACCTGCTATTCGGTACTGTTATGCCTTGGCCAAGTCTTCTGGCCGGCATGGACGCTATTTTCTTAGGGCCAAGGACACCGACCATCAATTAGTGACTATGCTTTCCAACTCTGGCAAGCGAGTCGATGATGTCATGGTCGTTGTCCGAGGTAACTGGGAATTCGCTGAAGGCTAGGACCGCCTAGATCCTATTCCTAGACGGATGGGCAAACCAGGTGGCCATATAGCTCCTTGTGTTTGTTTTTCTTATATTTACAAGGCTTTATTTTTGCGGTCTCATGGTTTTGCTTGCGCATAAAACGATTTGAAGAAGGTTTTGACTTCAATCGACGACGCCATTCTTACGGAAATTAAAGTCACGCTCAAATACTTCGGTCGTCCAAGCCTTCAGAAATAAGGGAGAGCGGCCCACATGCTTCTTCAATACGAGCCAACGTATACGACGTTTTTGGCAGCAGAAAACATCCCGATTCCAAGGCGTGAAGAGTTTCTTGCGGCTCTTGTTTTAACCAACTTCAAAAACTTACGGCAAGTTGGTTTCGACGGATCTGACTCAGAGTAGGCAGAAGTAGCTGAGGAGGTCGTCGAAGAGTCAGACCAGTTTGAAGTCGAAGTAAACGAGGCTTTAAAGTTCTCCTTTGAGGAAGTCGGTCTCAATTTAGCCAACCCTCCGTCCAGTTCGGGCCGAGGGGTCCTTCTCTTTGACGACATTTTTACTGGTTTAGAAGACCTTCCTGAGGCATACCCCGAAGACATGGCCAGGTTGTCGCTCACACAACTCGCTAAAAAGAAAAACGCGGAAAGAATGGCCGCGCGGCGGAGAGTAGAGGCCATTCGATCTGAAGTGCCACCTACTGCCGAAGCTGAGCCCTCCCTACCTATTATCGAGGAGGAGACGGCTCAAACCCAAAATGCCGAGTCGGAGACGGTTGTGCAAGTGAATCAGGAGGCCTAGCGAAGAGCGGAGAAACATCCTACCGAGGTGGAGGTCGGCTCTGAAGAAAACCCTGCTGACAAACGGGCTCGCTTAGAGGAGTCGGATGTGGTTGTGCCCTTTGTCGTTTAACCAAAGATAAAAAAAAAAACATGCCGATCTCCTCTGACGCGTCGGTTATGAAAGACCCAGTTGTGGCATTGAGCATGGCTTCGTCGCTCTCATTGCCGGTTGACAAGGCGGCTTTCCAGGTAGAGCCGGATTTGTTAGCAATAGCATTAGCCGCTCAATCGGCTCTGCTGGTATATACTTTTGATCTTGTCTTTCCCTTTTATGCATATATGGTTTTGGTTTTAATTTCGCTTTTTGCGCATTTATCGAAGGATAGCCGAGATAGGCCATCGCTAGCATGACGCCATCGAACGAATTGGCCATTTACAATCAGAAGTTGAAGGCCAGAGGAGCAGGGCCGAGTTCGAAGCAGCTAGGACGAAGATGGAAGGTGCGTGGGCCGAGGCCGAGATGGAAAGGGCGAGGAATTCAGACCAGCTCAGATTGACCGCCAAGGAAAGGGCAAACGCGAGCGAAAATGCGGTCAAGTTAGCCCGAGAGGCGATTGCCAAACTGGAGGCTGACTTGGAAGAATCGAAGAAGGCGAAGGAAGTAGTCGACTCCGAGGCTTCCAAGGCGTACGAGGCTGGGCAAAGCGCTGCCCTCACAAATTATGTGGAAGAAGTCCCCAAATTTGAAAATCAGGGATTCAAACATGGCTGGCTCAAAACCCTTACTACTGCTAATGTGACATTGGTTATACCGATTCCATACGAGCAAGTGGATGTTGAGCCGCTGGAGTTTGACTCTGAGGATTGATTAGGGCGACATTTTAGTTGTTTTTGTTTAAGGATTTTGAATGTATTGTTGCAGTTTTTCATTTAGTAGTTTTTATGTGTAAAATGACTACAGTTTTTAAGTTTTTGCTAGGCATTTCTATACGAACTTGTAGCTTTTTGTTTAGTAATTTTCATATGTAAAATGGCTACAGTTTGTGCCCAATTTACTAATGAAAACTTCATTTGTACTTTGCTATTATTTGTGCTTAATTTTGTTATTGATGAATGGTATTGCTTTTTGCTACTTTGGATAAAACATTCGTGTACACTTGCCGATTAGATAACTAGGCAATTTAGTAATTTATCCATGTCGAATAGCCGATGAGATTAATAAATCTGCCCTTGCCCCAGCCAATGTATGAACTCCAAAAGCCGAATATCATTAGTTCATGGAGTGGCTGCGGCATAGATCGATCGGCATTGGGCTTAGATATTTGGCCGATCGGATTAATAAATTTGCCCTTCCCCAATGTATGAACTCCGAAAGCTGAATATCATTAGTTCATGGAGTGGCTACGGCACAGATCGATCGGCGTTAGGCTTAGATATTTGGCCGATGAGATTAATAAATTTGCCCTTGCCCCAGCCAATGTATGAACTCCGAAAGCCGAATATCATTAGTTCATGGAGTGGCTGCGGCACAGATTGATCGGTGTCGGGCTTTGATATTTGGCGATCGATTAATAACCGCCTTGCCCCACCAATGTATGAACTCCGAAAGTCAATATCATTAGTTCATGGTGGTTGCAAATGACGCCGATCGACATCGGCTTTTGATATTTGGCCGATCGATTAATAACCGCCTTACCCCAATCAATGTATGAACTCCGAAAGCCGAATATCATTAGTTCATGGCGTGGCTACGGTGCAGGTCGATCGTCATCGGGCTTTTTGAGTTTAGCATTAATGAAATCACCTCAGGGGCGCATGCGTTAGGAATCAATAGGGTGGGTTCTTCACACCCGTAATTCCACTTATTGTGTTCAGACTCAATTTAAACCAATTTGTTGCGGAAGGTCAGATAAATGCGAATGTCAAATAGATTGTTCTTCAACGGCAGAGGAGAAGGACAGACATTGGCTGAGCTTGACATTGAAATGAATCGCAGCAACGAGCCCACACGCACTGGAAGTAGGACGTCCAGGGAACGGGAAAAATGTCAGCCCCTGTTGTCGGGCAGATCACCCGAAGGAAAAACAAAGAACGAGGCGCCCCTCGACCACAATCAAGAAATGAGTCTGATGCGATGCCGTGACCGTTGAATTGTGCGGTTTTTGTGGGGAATAAACCGATGACGGAGGTGGATCATATTGTTAACGACCCATGTGTAGCAGTCGAGTTCGCTCGACAGATTTTTCCACCGGAAGTCCAGCAGTCGATGGTTGGTCGACAAGATTTTGAAGTGCTTCGAGAGGACATCTATGGAGCAGTAAGAGGGTTGTATACCGCCTATGAAGTCAGCATGCGTCTGCGCGCCGTGCGGCGGGAGATAGAGAAGAAGGATGAACAAATTTGAAACTTGGAGGCTCATGCGGAGAAGGCCGAGCGTGAGCTAAGGAAGGCCCAAACTGCCGAGCCGCGTGCGGCCAGTCAATCTAACCTGATCGTGGAGAAAAAAGTGACCCAACGGCTGGTAAGTCATGCAATTGCCGATCGGGATACGACAAGCTTGTTTGCAGTAGAGACTGCAAGGTTTGTGGGTAATGAAAAAGGCTTCCACGACGGCCGGAAAGTCAGGATAGAGAAGACCAAGGAGAAACTCGCAGAGGAGGTATGCCGACGCGAGAATCGGGGCTTTACGCACGGGTGGATTAAGGCTCTCCAAGCCGCAGAGGCTCTCCAAGAAGCAGAAGTTGAATCGGCGTCGCCATTATACCAACGTCATCACTTTCTTTTTGGCGCTTTCAAAATTAAGAAGAGTGATGACGAGGGTGACGCCAAATAGAATTGAACATATTGTAAACGCACCAACACAGATTGGGCGTTAGCTATGTATTTATTGGTTAACTTAATAAAATACTATGTTTTAAGTGTTTGCGTGCTTGAACTTAATTAAGCATTTCATTTTCAATGTTTGCATGCTTTAATTTGTTTATATGGTTTGCACTGGCTCAACTTAATTAAGCATTTCGTTTTAAATGTTTGCATGCTTTAATTTGTGTATACGGTTTTTGCCTGCTTAACTTAACGAAGCATTTCATTTTCAATGTTTGTATGCTTTAATTTTCTTCGTGAAGGGCGCTCCAAATCCGGAGTCTGATTCGGCCCAAACGTGTCATGAACGGAGATGGCCAATCGTGATACATGAAGGGGCTCCGAATCCGGAGACTTGGCCAATCGTGATACACAAAGGGCGCTCCGAATCCAGAGGCTTAATCGGCCCAAAAGTGTCATGCACCAATGTGGCTCCAAATTTGAAGACTTGACTTGGCCAATCGTGATACACGAAGGGGCTCCGAATCCGGAGTCTTATTCAGCCCATAAGTGTCATGCACTAATGGGGCTCCGAATCCGAAGACTTGGCCAATCGTGATACACGAAAGGCACTCTGAATCCGGAGGCTTAATCCGTCCAAAAATGTCATGCACCAATGGGGCTCCGAATCCAGAGACTTGACTTGGCCAATCGTGATACACGAAGGGGCTCCGAATCCAGAGTCTTATTTGGTCCATAAATGTCATGCACTAATGGGGCTTCGAATCCGGAGACTTGGCCAATCGTGATACACGAAGGGCGCTCCGAATCCAGAGACTTGACTTGGCCAATCGTGATACACGAAGGGCATTCCGAATCTGGAGACTTAATCGGCCCAAAAGTGTCATGCACCAATGAGGCTCTGAATCTGGAGACTTGGCCAATCGTGATACACGAAGGGCGCTCCGAATCCGAAGGCTTAATCGGCCCAAAAGTGTCATGCACCAATGGGGCTCCGAATCTGGAGACTTTTGAACGGAATTACGCAATGAGAAAATGGGAAACTTTGCATTGCAAAAGTGAAATATATACATGGTGAATCATTCAAAACAAGTATCATGCCCCACAAGTCGGGTCAATGATAGAATTTTCATAAATGCGTGGAATTCCAAGGCCATGGCAGACTTCTCCCATACATGTCTTTGAGCCGATATGCCCCTACTCCCACGACTGAGTCGATCTGATAAGGGCTGTCCCAATTAGGACCCAATTTTCCGTCGGTCAGATTCTTGTTAGTCGGAAGCACTTTCTTCAGGACCAACTCTCCTGGTGTTTAGCAGCACAGTTGAACACGCTGATTATATAACTTAGCAAGTTGCTGCTGGTATCGTACCATGGATGCAAGGGCATGGTCTCTCCATTCTTCAATCAAAATCAAATCCAAGGTCAACATCATGTCGTTTCGGCCCAAATTAAAAACTCTTGATTTCAAGGTTGGGAGGCCGATCTCCAAGGATGATTGCTCAAGGCCGGCTAATAAAGTGAACAGGCCTCCCTAGTGGACCGCCTCAGAGTAGTGCAATGAGCCCATAATATACTTGGCAACTCTTCTATCCATCTTCGTTTAGCTTTCTCCAGCCTCTTCTTGATCCCGTCTATAATAGATTTGTTGGAGGCTTCAGCTTAGCCATTACTCTGTGGATAAGCCGGTGAGAAATAATAGGTCAATACCATACTTGTCGACAGCCTCAGAGACACCGCAATCAAACTGGGTGCCATTATCTGAAATAAGTGCTCTTGGAATGCTGAATCATGTTATGATATTTCTCCATACAAAACGCTTCACGTCGGTGTCTCGAATGTGCGTTAGTGCCTCCGCTCGTACCCATTTTGTGAAATAATATGTCGCGACAATCAAAAATCGCTTGTTACCCGGGGCGCGAGGCAGTGGTCCGACGATGTCAAGTCCCCATTGGGCGAACGGCCAAGGACTGGTTATAGAGCTTAACTCTTCAGCGAGTAGGTGGGTCAAAGGAGAAAACTTCTGGCACTATTCACACCTTTTCACATAATATTCGGCATCGGCTCTCATTGTCGGCCAGTAATACCCCTGTGTCACAGCTCGATGAGCCAAAGAGCGCCCGCCAAAATGGGCGCCACAGCTGCCTTCATGTATTTCGGTCAGAAGTTCTTCGACTTTGTCCGGATGAATGCATTCCAGGTATGGACCAGAAAGGGATTTTTTATAAAGCTTTCATTGTGGATCCAAGTAGTATCGCAGGGCTTTGTTTCGCAGCTTGTGCGCTTCTTTGTTGTTCATTGGGAGCTGTTCAGAAGACAAGAATACAGCAACAAAGTCCATCCAACTCAGTCCTGACTCTATGACATTGACCTAGCCTTCCTTAGAAGGGCCAATGCTTGGCTCTGAGATGAAACCTACTTCAATGGTCTATGTAATCTCTGAGTTGATGGCGGAGGCTAGGCAAGCCAGGGCATCTACATGTGTGTTCTGGTCACGGGTTATTTGGTTCAATTCATGATGGTCAAATTTTGCCAACAAGGAATTTGCCGTTTTCATATAAGCTGCCATACGGTCGTTTCTGGCCGTGTACTCCCCCTTCAGCTGATTGATCACCAGTTTTGAATCGCAAAATACAAGCAAAAGCCGGGCACCTAAAAGGTGTGCATTCTGCAAACCGGCTACCAGGGCTTCGTATTCGGCTTCATTATTTGATGCTTCGAAGCCAAGTTTGATGGCTTGCTTAATTATTGCGCCGTCGGGAGCCATGATTACTACTCCGGCTCCACTGCCCCGTCGGTTGGATGATCCGTCATAGTACAACTGCAAAATGTCCCCAACGTAAATTCTCCAATTCGGCTTGGGTTGAATTTGTTCAGACTTGAAGTCGGCAAGACCCCCCGTGAATTCGGCCACAAAATCAGCAAGTACTTGCGCCTTGATTGAGGTTCTAGGCAGGAATTGAATATCGTACTGGCCGAGTTCGATAGCCCACTTTGAAACGCGCCCTGATGCTTTTGCACTACATAGTACTGACCGGAGGGGGTAATCTGTTAGTACCCTGGTGCTATGCCCCTAGAAGTAATGCATCAGTTTTCTTGCTGCCATGACGAGGGCTAGGATCAGTTTTTCCAACGGAAGGCAACGTGTTTCGGCGTCAACCATTGCCTTTCTCACATAATACACTGGTCGCTGCTCTCCAAGCTCTTCCTTTAACAGTACGGCACTGACGACTCGGTCGGAGACGGCCAGATATAAAATAAGCGGGTCACCAGGTGATAGTGTTGTCAATAGTGGAACTGACTGGAGATAAGTCTTCAGACCGTTGAAAGCAGCTTCGCACTTAAAGGTCCATTCAAAAGCTTTACCCTGCTGTAGAGTATGGAAGAATTGTCGGCAGCGGTCCGTGGAAAGACTGATGAACCTGTTGAGTGCGGCGGCCATCTCCATTAACTTCTGAACTTCCTTGACCGATCGAGGGGAGCCGAGTTCTAGAATTGCTGTGATTTGCCTAGGGTTGGCTTCGATTCCTCGGTGGTTGACAATGTAACCCAAGAATTTGCCAGAGCCGATCCTAAACGCACATTTTGAAGCATTTAGCTTCATTTTGTATTTGCATAAAATGCTAAATGTCTCTTCCAGATCGGCTAGATGAGTTTGCTCTTCTTTGGACTTGACCACCATATCGTCTATGTACACTTCCATAGTGTGGCCGAGTTGCTCCTTGAACATGGCAGTGACTAGTCTTTGGTAAGTTGCCAAGATTCTTCAAATTTCAAAATGCATAACCTTATAGCAATAGGTTCCTGTTGGGGTGAGGAATGCAGTTTTGTCTTGGTCCTTCAGATGCATGGAAATTTGATGGTAGCCTCTGTAAGCATTGAGGAAGCTCATACGCTGATAACGTGCCGTCGCATCTACAAGTTGGTCTATTCTGGGGAGGGGAAAACAATCTTTGGGGAAGGCTTTTTTTAGGTTCATGAAATCAACGTAGACTCGCCAAGTCCCATTTTTCTTCTTCACAACCACAGTATTCAAGAGCCATGTAGGGTAGATCACTTCCCTGATTGCCTCGGTGTTAAGCAACCAATCAACCTCCTCAACAACGGCAAGGCAGGTGTTTCTATGGTCATCACCGCTTTCCTAAATAATCGGCTTGCATTTAGGGTCAACGTTTAAACGGTGCTACGAAACAGACAGATCTACACCCGGCATCTCATATGGTGTCCACGCAAATACATCAAGGTTGTCGAGCATGAAGGAAATTAGCTGCTGCCTGTCGGCTTCATTCAGGGAGGCGCCAACCATGAAGAACCTGTCTGGATTTCTGTCAATTTCAACTCGATCCAGGGCTTCCGTGGCCTTTTCACTTGGGAGCCGCCCAACATCGTCGAGGCTCTCTCGATCCGGCACCTCAATAGAATTCACTTGCAACTCTTTTGGTGTCTTTCCAGTAAGGAGATAACATGCTTGTGTCGATTTTTGGGAGCCACAGATTTGCTTGATGCCGCGTTCTGTCGAGAAGCAGAGCAGTTGATGATAAGTGTTTGGCACGGCCTACATAGTATGCAACCAAATTCGCCCCATGATAAGATTATATGGCGAAGGCAGCTTGACAACCAAGAATTCTACATCCACTGTTCGGGAGCCCGCTGGAACTAGTAGTGTGATTTTGCCCAACGGGTTTTCTGGATTAGAGTTGAAGCCAAATAATGGATAAGGAGTTGGAGAAAGATCCGATTCAGAGAAGCCAAGTTTGGTGAATGTCTTGTAATACATAACTTCTGATGTGCTCCCCGGATCAATGAGTACGTGCTCAACGGTGAATTGGTTTACGCGTAACTCGATTAGCAAGGGATCGATGTGAGAAAGTGTCACTCTGGCCAAATCTGAATCATCAAAAGCAATGCTCACAGCTTCATGGGGCCGTTTAGCCTGAGTGAGTTGATTTTGAGGGTTGAGATTCGACTGAATCGTATGCACTGCAGATGTCATTGGCAGGCTGTATATCATGTGGATCACGCCGAGTGGAGGTGAATCCTATCGTAAGGCTATTGCTTTGGTTGAGTTGCCTTTTCGGACGTACTGTTGTAGCCGACCATCTTGTACCAATTCCTTTAGGTGATCCTTCAATGCATAACAACTCTCAGTATCATGGCCGTGGTTCTTGTGATACTCGCACCGCCTATCCCGTCTTCTCGTGTCGGGAGGTCCCACCATTTCGGACGGCCATTTGAAGAACGGAATGTGTTAGACTTTGGACATAACCGCGCTAATTGGCTCTGACAACTCCGTATATTTCTTGTCTACGCGCCTTGTGCGCCTACTATCTACTTGAAGTTGTTCATTAGCTCGGTGGGAGCATTGGTCGTTTGATCGGCGAGAATCCCGTCTCTTGTCTCGTTTAGCTCGATGCCGTGGTTCAGGGCTCTGAGGTGGTACAGAATTTACCGGCTGAGCAATTTGAGAAAGGTCCGTCTTGTTGGCCATGTTTCCGGCTTTAACCCGTAAGGCGTTATCTTCCACTTTGCAGTATTCCTCGACTTTCTTCATCAATGACTAGACTGTTTTGGGGAGTCTTCTAGTCAAGGAATTGCGGAGAGTACTATCAGGATGCAAACCCATTTTAAAGGTGGTAATGGCCACGGAGTCGTTGCAAGCATCATTGACAAGATTAAAGCATTCCCAATAGCACGCCGAATACGCTCGTAAGGTTTCTCCTAGCTGGATCTGCATTGCCCAAAGAGAGTCGGCTTGCTTCGGCTAGACCTCGTTGGTGACGAATCTTGCCCTGAAGGATTTTTGTAATTGATGGAAACTCATAATCGACGCCAGCTCCAACTTATAATACCATCTGACAGCCAATGGCCCCAAACCGCCGTAAATATTCTCGCATACGAGAGCCTTCGCTGTTCGTGATATAGCGTCATGGCTTGCTTATAATGACGGATATGATCAGTGGGGTCCGATTTCCTGTTGTACAGGGTGAACGACGAGGCTTTGAACTTCTTGGGTAGTACTGCCTTTGTGATCCGTCGCACGAAGAAATCGTGCTGGTCTTTTTCGTCCGAACCATTTCATCTTCGCTTATGCCTTACACGTGGACTCTTTTCAGAGGAACTAGTAGTTTCAAGTCATCCCTTTTTTTGGGCTCTGGGGATAATGAGTCAGAGTCGCTGTCACTATATTGCCTCCGAACTCGAGGTCTTCAACCACCCATTTTTAGAGGTCATCCCGAATCTTGGCGTGTAGCTTGATTGGATTTTGCTACTTCCAAGGCCAAGTCCTAACGGAGGCGCTCGTTCTTAGCGATCATGTTTTCTAGCCTCTATTCGTTTTGCTTCGCCTATTCCATGATTGCTTGCATTGTCTCATGTACTGAAGTTGAGGGCGAGTTGAGGGCAAGTGAGTCGAAGTTCAAGGCACGTCTTGCGGCGATAGTCTCCGGTCCAAGCATGTTTGTTGGGGTGAGGTCGTTTCTCTGTGTGGTTTCGTCAGTGACTATCGGAGGGTCTTCCATTACGCCCGCCATGGATGTAGTTGAGTATTCCCACAGACGGTGCCAATTGTGGAGAAGTGGTTTGGAAATACTCTTTTGATCCACTAGGACGCTCGAGATCCTCAGCTAACAACCTGAAAATGAATAAACACTCTAGTCAGGGGTGCCAGAATTAGCACTCCGACGGTTAAGTCAGTGGTCAGTGTATACTCTCTTAGTTACTTGTATCTTAAGTTAAGCATAATAATTCTCACATACTTCTCTCTGGATGATGTTCTTCTATTTATATCTTTTCTTTCTTGGGCTTCAGGGCTGGGCCCACCTTTAATTCGTCGTATAACTATTTACTCGGCTCCTTTTGTTGCAAGCCGCTCTTCACTCGGCCCCTTACTCAACTGGTTATTTGGCCGAGTAGGGTACCTTTGGATTTGTGTATAAGACGGGGCCGAATGCGATATATGAATTTTGACTCTCCAGGCCCAACTATTCAGCCTCTTTACGTCTCCCGATATTCGGCCCCCACAAATATTTGGCTCAGATATTTGATGTAATTAATTAGTTGTAGCTAGTCAATTTTGTAAAGTGTTGTAATTAATTAGTTGGTTAACTAGTTGTTTGATTTTGTCTTGTAATTATTTTAGTTAGCTAGAATAGTTAATTAATTTGATTTGTAATAATTAATTAAGTAGTTTAGTTATTTATTCATTTGTTTATCTTTAATTAGTTAGCTAGTTAGTTTATTTGAACTCTCCTTCGTGAGAGCCAAACTTGTAATAACGTGTATGTCTTCTAACCCCATGTCTTTCTCCCTTTTATTTTCTAGCTTATGATGGTTAATTTAGGGACATCATGTTTTGTTTAGCATAATCCATGCTTGCATCCACTTGTCTTATATGCACCGAGGTTCAGTTCATCATTCTAACTTGCATTGTTAGTTTAAATACTTCTTTGAATATGTGCTTAGACCGCATATTATCAAAATTGCTTCATTTTCCATATTAGTAGCCGAGCCTATTAATTGCATATTGCATTAGTCATAATTGCATAAGTTAGGATCATGCATCTTTCTAACTTTATCTGCTTTTTGGCTTAGAGTATTAGGCAAGCCTTTACTTGCTTTAGCATATCGCATGTGTGTGATTGTTGCCATGTTTAGCATGCTTGCCATGAAGCTAATTGCTTAAGTGCTAAACTGCTTGAATGCCTGTGGATGAAGGCTAGTTGCTTGAATTGGAATAATTTAAGTAATGTTCATATGCGATCACTTTTTCAAGTGGTACATATTCAAAACAATTTTCAAAACAAACATGAATTTCAACTCTTGCAATTTAGTCTATACTTGTGTGTGTGTGTGTGTGTACAACACATAGTAATGTTATCCTAATAACTAGAACAAGAGCATATAACGTAGATAAGATTCATATCATGATTAATAGAGACAGATCTTTGATCAAGCGAGCGATGGTACTCAATTCATGACATTCCTCTCTCGTACCTAAGTTCTTGAGCCGATACAATCTTGGTGATGATGGATACGTGGCCTTTGGCACAAGTCATGGGTTTTCTAAATTTCCCCAAAAACAAATACTTAGGTGGTGACTCTGTATCTGGCAAAGCAGTCCTTTTTTGGCATTTTTTATTCAAAATCGATTTTCCAAAAAGATTTGTCGGATTGGGACTTTTTGGTGTTTATCTATTTCACATTGCACTTGTAAAATTAGATTTAGAACCACGGGAGTCCGATACTGTAAGGCTTATTTCATCTTCCGAAAGGAAGCGCGAAAAACTCTAGCTACGCAAGCACTGCTAGATTTAGAGAACTTGACTCGAACTTCGTGATATGAAATTCTATCTACACTTATATGTTCTTTACATTGAATTTGCATAGGTGCATTTAAGTCACTGTGTTTGTCATCTGTTATTTCTGGACGGTTTGCTAGAGGCTTGCCTAAAAGCTTGCCAAAAGGCTAACAGGCCATGGGCTCTGTCATGATGGGAACACAACCCTTGGATCTGGACTACCACTGTACCATTTGATCCTCCTTTCACTTCTTGGTGTTAGGTGCGAGAGGTATATTAGGTAGTCTTGCTGAGGTATCTTTTTGCCCATTTGGCCTAGTTGCATGTCGAAAACCATAGAGACTGTTCCAAACTAGGACAGGATGCTTACCCGAATACGGGATTGTGTGAAACCGCTTTGTTTGAATAGTGAATCCTAGTTCCTGATGAAATTAGGACAAGGTATCCCTACCCCCTCATAAGGGTGTTTTGGCTCTCACTTAACTGGTATGTGCTTTTATGCTGAAACTGCATGTGAACGCATGACGCTTGCAAGTTTGGTATCCGTTTTGAGGGCAGAATTCAGTGTTGAGTGCAGTCCTATAGCTTTGATTGCATCTGTGTGTTATTAACATCAATAGCTGAGGTGCTGTGCGGTTTCTGATTATTGCTTTCTTTTTGCTTTATTTCTTTTGCTAGGTAGTGTAACACCATAGCTTCAGACAGTTGGGATATCCCCAAGTAGTTTGGACCTGAGTCTGAAGGCTTTGCAAAGTTGAAGATCTTGTTAGGGGATAGCCCGTGTTTACTTCACTCTCACCAGTTACGAGATGGAGGAGAGTCAGGCAGAATTCACCGGTCCAATTTTTACAAAGCCACCCTCAATTCACCTCAAGATCCAACAAAGCTCAGTGACGCCTTTCTACATCTAGTTCAGTGCCTATTCTGATGACCTAGTATCCTTAGTCAATATGGAGGAATTGATCCATCGTCTTTAGCAAATAGTTGAAACCCTACAGCAAGATACCGCTCGCCAGGCCGAGGTCACATCCCGTCAGGCTGAGGTAATAAATCGGCTGCAACAACAACGACCACAACCCATGGCAGTTTCTGCATCTCATGCACCTCATATGAGTATCCCAGCACCCAGAGCCACTGCCCACACTACTAATGCCCGTACTGAAAATCAGGGCAATCTGGCAGAGCTGATCCCACCACAGGCCTCTAAAGCACCTGTGTATCAAACTGAGGCTCCATTTGAATTTGAGGTTGACCCAACTGGGCTTAAGGTCAACAAGCTAGAGAAGTTATTCAAGAGAGCACAAGGTGTTAACTCCATTCTCGACGTAGAAGATGGGTATACCGACTTGCAGTGACATTGCCAAATCGATTCAAAATGCTGCACATTGATAGATTCAATAGCTTCGGGGATCCTGTGGTTCATCTGCGGCTATTTTCAAACATCTTGCGGCCGATGGGCCTTACCAGATTGCAGAAACTGTCTCTCTTCGGCCGGACCATGTCAAGAATAGCAGCCATATGGTATGCAAAGTTGAAGGATTCTATGAAGCAAAATTGGAAGGAAATGGCTAAGGCCTTTGTTGCTCAATACTTGTATAACACGCAGATCAAGGTTAAAACTCGTGATCTCTAGACAAAGCGCTAGGAGCTGAAGGAGGATTTCTCGGAATTTGTGGTGAGGTGGAGGGCTAAGGCTTCAATGATGACCACCAAGCCTTCCGAGAAAGACCAGATAATGGTAGTCTACAATCTGCACGAGAAGTTGTTACAGAAGATGATTGTCTTACCATTATTCACGTTTACTGAGCTCTATGAGATGGGGGTTCAGATTGAAGATGCTATGAAACAGGTGCTGATTACTGATGAGAAAGAGTAGGCAAATAGGCCTTTTGTGTGTATTTCCAATGCTACCACCAGTGGTAGCACAGCTGCGCGGCCGTTGGATGTGAGCGTTGTCACCACAACAACTAAGACTGCCAATCCCTTTGCCAATACAGCACCACAAACTTCAAATAACTTTGCCCGATCCCAAAGGACCTTTACTCAACTCTACATGACCCTATCTCAAGCCATGAAGGTGTTGGTCAAAAAGGGGCACCTCAAACCATTAGAGCCTCACCCACTACCTGATCCTCTTCCACCCAAACACAACCTAACGAAGTACTGTGCGTTTCACCAGCAGCACGGTTACAATACCGACCAATGCTTCAGACTGCATCATGACATTCAAGACCTCATCGACAACAAAGTGATCGCACCTCCCTAGAAACCAAATGTAACTACAAACCCTCTCTCGGCCCACAATCAAGTTCCTCCACCTCAAAATCTAAACCTAATCCATACACTGGCCACCCCCTATAACCCCAGCATATATATTACGCCTTCCCATCTACCCAGATCGATGGTGTTCATTCCTGAAAGCACAAATTTGTGCATGATGGACACGTCCGCACTTCAACCCAAGCATGTGGTGGTGACAGTTACAGTAGAAGGGTGGCTGGTCTTAGAAGAAAGTACGAGTCTGTTGCCTGAGTGCTCTAAGGACTTGGCTAAGGGGGTGTATAATCTAAGCTGCTACATTGTGCCGATTGATCAAGTCAAGCCAGAATTGGTGTTGCCAACTGTAGTGGAGGTTAATGTGGTTAGGGAGGATGGTCCGAGCCAAGGACTGGATGATTTGGCAAAACTCGAGGAGGATTTAGACAACCTGCAGTTCTTTGACGAACAAGATCAAGGGGATGTGCAGATTGGCTGGTTCGATTTGAATAGATCAACCGACTACTCGGGGTGGCTGAGTGATGAACCGGACAGGGAGGAAGGAACTAAAATGAAATCGAAAGAAAAGGAAGCAGGAACTGCTGTAGTGGTCGGAATGGCTGATGAAAAGGAAAAACTGCCAGAGAACATCGGCGTGGAAAAATTAGCTCAGGAATTCGGCACTGTGAGCACTGTGGACACAGAACAAGAAGCTGCGTTGAAGCAGTTTGAACAAGAAATGAGTGAAGACAGCCAGAAGGCAGTACTGGCCCAATACCTTGGGGGGGCCACCTGTGATATGAAAGTGATCCGAATGAAGCCGGAAAACTGTTTGCCGGCTGTCAGACGTGTATGGTGGGAGGATGACAATCTACATTTGGCCCACACCGATGAAGATTGGGGTGAGTGCCTTCTAGATAACACTTGGTACACAGAAGAGATAGAGAGGCTGAGAAATAGAAAGAGAAGCAGTTGGAAGAAGAGGCAGTGTTGAAGCAACTAAAGAAAATCCAAGCTAACATTTCAATTTGGGGTCTTCTTATGGCCTCCCGGGTATATCAACATGTAGTACTGTCAGCAATGGACAAAGCTAAATTGTCCATTAACACTACCCCTGAACAACTTGTGGGATTACTCTTCCCATGCCGGGCCAACCTTAACCTTTTTTGACAAAGAATTGCAGTCGAAAGGCTCAGTTCACAACAAACACCCGTACATATCCGTTGAGTGCAAGGAAAAATGGGTACCGGTGGTGTTGATAGACACTGGCTCGGCTATAAATGTTTATCCTTCCCACATAGGTTATGCTAACGGCCTTAGACTAGTAGATTTTGTGCCCACAGCCCAAGTGATTCGGGCATATGATAATACGAGCGGGGAGGTAATGGGCACGGTGCAAATCAAAGTCCAGGTGGGCCCATCTCAATAAGATGTTGAGTTCCATGTCCTCGATGTGCCGACCACCTTCAACTTACTGCTAAGTAGGCCTTGGCTACATCATGTGAATGCTGTCTTCTCCACTCTCCACCAAATGTTAAAATACCCTCATGGGAAATTGGTGGCAATTGTTTTCGGGAATTCGTCCATTCACCCCTCACCAGACGTAACTACACTAGTATTGGAGATCGTTCATGGCGAAGAGGATGTATTCCTCTCAGGGTTTACTTTGGTCGAGGCCTGGGTAGTGCAGACCATTTTGGGCACTGATGAGGGCATGTATGTCAGCGCCCAATCTATATATGTCATGAACAAATTGCAGCATATGCTAGGAATGGGACTTGGAAGAAGTAGTTGGAAAGGTGTCATAGCATTGGCCGATGTGTCGCACAATCCACATGCCTTTGGGATATGTACCCACCAAAGAGGACTAGAGCAGGAAGAGAGAAGAAATCAAAGGCAGAGCCAGAGCCAAGCAGGCCAGGAAACACTATGAGCTTATTCACAGGCCAATCCGGGGAACACTGAATGGTCGCTTTGCTCGGGAGGGAGAAGATTTCCCCTTTTGCGGCTTTCCTGAGCCCTGGATAAATTCCACAAGGTAGTGTGTCCCCGGATTCGAAATCTTCTTCGACCTGCAGTTGCAAGATAGTGATGCCGAGGAAAAGGCTGAACCAAGTACTGAAATTGAATAGAGCATAGAAAGTGACTCAAACAACAGCGAACTTGGAGTAGGGGCAGTATTAGCATGTCTCATTGCAGATCCTATGCCTGACTTAGAGAGCTTGGGGGATAACCTTACCATCTCCATGATCGAGGAACAACTGGGTATGAACCCATCAAGCAGCATTTTGGATGCATCAGAGGCACCATCTCTTATCTGGCAGCTAGAGAAGAGCTACCTGTTTAGTTCTGAGTCGGGTGATGAGCCAAAATCTGATTCCACAGAGTCTGTGGAGTCAATTAGATTCCGGTTCTTCCAAGTTTGAGTTCGATATTCCCGAGGGTGATAACCCGAATGCCAAGGTCTTGTCCAGGTCCTTTTTTTCTTTTGCTTTGAGTCGGTTATAACCGAAGATCTGGATCTTATGAATGAGAACGCTGCTGATTTTGAGTATTTCTCTATGTCGCTTATTTATTGTATTGACCAAGATTTTTAGAATTTCAATGAAAATGAAGAGGAAGGAATTCCTCTGGTTTTGAAAAACTTAATTAATTGAGAGGATGAGAGGTTTGCAAAACCCTGTGCTGATGAAATCATTGCTATTAATATGGATACTGAGAAGAATCTATGTTTGGTCCAGATTGGGTCCACGTTGTCTTCGGAGGAGTGCGAGCGCTTAGTCGCTTTATTAAAAGATTTCAAAGATGTTTTTGCGTAGTCCTATGAAGACATGCCTGGAATCGATCCTGAGATTGTTCAACATCGGATCCCTCTTGACCCTGAGGCCCGACCTATCAAGTAGAAGTTGTGAAGAATCCATCCGGATTGGGTGTTGAAAATCAAAGAAAAGGTCACCAAGCAGATCGAGGTAGGTTTCTTGTTAGTATTTGAGTATCTGACTTGGTTGGCCAATATCGTCCTAGTGCCGAAAAAGGATAGTAGAATCCTGGTGTTGTGGACTTCTGGGATTTGAACAGAGCCAGTCCGAAGGACGACTTTCCTCTGCCGCACATAGATGAATTGATGGACTTCACCGCGGGCCATGAATTGCTATCATTTATGGACGGGTTTTCCGAGTATAACCAGATTCTAATGGCACCTGAGGACAGAGAGAAAACCGCACTTACTACGCAGTGGGGTACCTACTGCTATCGGGTTATGCCGTTTGCGCTGAAGAATGTCGGGGCTACCTATCAGAGGGCTGCGACCACCATTCTGCATGATATGATCCACAAAGAGGTCGAGGTGTACGTGGACGACAGGATTGTCAAGTCCAAAGAAAGAGAGGGCCACTACATTGCCTTGGAGAAATTCTTTCAACGGATTAGAGAATACAGATTGAGGTTAAACCCGCAGAAATACACTTTTGGCGTGACAACAAGGAAAATACTGGGCTTTTTCATCACATAGAGGGGCATCGAAGTAGAACCTTCCAAAATCAAGGCCATCTTAGAAATGCCACCACCAAGGATTGAAAAGGAGGTGCGAGGCTTTCTAGGTAAAGTGCAATTCATAAGACGTTTTATTTCCAAATTAACCTTGACTTGTGAACCACTATTTGGTCTCCTGAAGAAATGGAAGAAATTCTGATGGGATGATCAATGTCAATTTGCCTTTGAGCAGATTAGGCAGTACCTCCAGAATTTGCCTGTGTTGTCACTGCCAGAGCCGGGGAAACCATTGATTATGTACTTGTCAGTGGCAGACATGACTATGGGATGCATGTTTGCTTAGGAATCTGAAAATAGGGTGGAGAAAGCCATCTATTACTTGAGCAAGAAAATGCTAGAATATGAGACCCGCTATACTCTGCTAGAGAAAGCTTGCCTAGCCTTGGTATGGGCTACCAGGAAGTTGAGGCACTACTTGTTAGCTCACTCTGTAATCCTGATTTCGAGACTAGACCTCATCAAATATCTCTTTGAGAAACCAATGCTTACGAGTAGGCTAGCCCGTTGGTTGCTTATTCTCTCTAAATTTGACCTCAAATACGTCACCCGCAAGTCGATCAAGGGAAGAGCAGTAGCGGAGTTCCTGGCAGACCACTCAGTAGAAGTGGATAAGGCGGTGGAATAGTTGTTTCTAGATAAAGCCATTCTGTAAGTTGAGGAGGAAACTTGGATGATGTACTTTGACAGAGCGCCCAATTAGTATGGTTATGGGATAGGTGTGTTGCTGATAGCACCCGACGATTCCTATATACCTTTAGCCTTCAAACTCCGGTTCAAGGTGTCGAATAATGAAGCAGAATATGAAGCGTGTATCGCTGGTTTAGAAGCCACCCTGGAACTAGGGGCAAAAAGGTTGGATGTTATCGGGGACTCGAACTTAGTTGTTTCTTAAGCAAATGGAGACTGGAAAGTCAAAGAAGAAAAGATGAAGGTTTATCACCAGACCCTGGATGTTCTAATTCCCTGGTTTGAAAAGCTGACTTTCACGCATCTGCTGAGAGAGAACAATAGGTTCGCTGATGCTTTAGCAACTTTATCTTCTATGGTAGACATCCCACTTGGAGTCCGGATGCATCCGATTATCATTGAGTAGAGATTCATGCCGGCTTATGAAACTATCGCCGCAATAGATGAAGTGCAAGACAAGAATCCTTGGTACTACGACATTTGGAACTTCTTGGAAAAAGAGATTTATCTACCAGGGGCAAATGCTAAAGACAAACGAAGAATACGGCGAATAGCCGTCCAGTTTATCATCTGTGGAGGTAAACTGTACAAAAGAGGTCATCTGGGAATGTACAAGTTGTGTGTTGAATAAGAAGAATCAAAGCGCCTGATAGAGGCCATCCATGGAGGAGAGTGGGGAATGCACATGAACGGAGTGATGCTAGCCCGGAAGACTCTCAGGCAAGGTTACTACTAGTCCACTATGAAGGAGGATTGTATTGGTTTTGTTCGGCGATGCCACAAATGCCAAATTCATGCTAATCGCATGAATATCCCGCCATCAAAACTCTAAAACATGACTTCGCCAAGGCCTTTCTTAGTCTAGGGAATTGATATCATCGGGGCTGTCATGCCAAAAGGGTCAAATGGGCATGAATACATTTTGGTGTCAATTGATTTCTTTACAAAGTGGGTGGAAGCTCAGTCCTATGCAGTGTTGAAAGCATCGCATATGGCCAAGTTCATCAGAAATAATATCATTTGCCGGTATAGAGTCCCAAATGAGATCATATCAGATAATGGCTCCCACTTTAAGAAAGAAGGGATAGACTTGTTGGAGAAATATAATGTGGCTTTTCATAAGTCATCTACATACAGGTTGCAAACTAATGGAGTTGTTGAAGCCGCTAACAAGAACATCTTGTAGAAGATGGTTGAAACCTACAGGGACTGGCCAGATAAATTGACATTCGCACGCTAGGGCTATAGAACTTCAATTCGGACTTCTACAGGGGCAACTCCTTATTCTCTCGTCTACGGGATGGAAGTTATTTTGATAATCGAAATAGAAGTCTTGTCACTATGAGTTATGGCTGAGTGTCAGATAGTAGAGGCAGACTGGCAACAAGGCAAATTTAAGGAGTTGATGTTGTTTGATGAGAGAAGGCTGAAAGCATTGTATTATGTTTAGGGCTATCAACGTAGAATTGCCAGGGCTTTTAACAAGAAAGTTAAGTCCCAGAATTTCAAAGAAGGGGATATGGTGCTGAAAGACAACCGAGCTCCCATTTATGACCCTAGGGGCAAGTTCAGACACAATTGGACTGGTCCTTACATCATCAAAGCTATCTGGTCGGGTGGAACAGTTATTCTCTTAGACTTAGATGGCCTGGAATTTTCACAATCGATCAACATGGACAAGTTGAAAAAATACTATCCGTGAGAGGCTCACTAGGCTGAAAACCTGGAAGGGCGACCTAGGCAAAAGTTAGAGCATGAAAAATTAGAAATAAAGAAAAGCTGAGCTTGCAAGATTGAAAACCCTAACAGGCGACTTTGGCAAAAGTTAGAGCACAAAAGGAGAATATTAATACTCGAGTGAACCTAAACTGAACTACGTAAGGCCTGATTCCCATCTTCGAGATACGTAGGCGACTTTATCCTAAAGTTCGGCCGTAATCACCACCATCTCAACTATCTTGTCCATGTGTCTGATCAGGTCATCTCTGTTTGTTCTTTATCCGAGAGTTCGGTTGTGATCTTCATTTTGAGAAGAGGAGCTGGTTACATTGTAGAGTAGTGGTGTTCAATCAAGAGGCAATTATGATCTTTTGATTCAGGGTTGTACATCTTGAGGATTGATTACGTGCATGTCAGGTGGCAATCCTTTTCGAAAATGATTTTGAAAAGTTTTGATAAAAGTTGATTTTACAACTTAGACCTTTTTTTGGACCAAAAGAAAAAATTTTAGTGCTCACAACTTTAATTTTATTGATTTTAACATAAAGTTCTCCAACTCTCCAATACAAATCAAAGTTGCTTTTATTACATTGAAAAAACTTGAAAAGAAAGGTCAAAGCAATAAATTAGGGGCATAGGTGAGTCAGGAGCACCTGCGTACCTTGCTCGTGCTTGTGGAAGCTTCTGAAGCTAAAGTGGGCTTGGTTTGTGCCTCATCCTCTAGCTAAGCCAAGCATTCACCAGAAAGGACATAACTGAAACTAGGGGCAGGGGCTAGAAGCTCTCTCATCCTCCAAGCGGTGAGGTACCTAGCCAGGTGTGAACCATGGATGGGGAATGAAACCGGGTACTCTACCCCTTCTTCTAGGCGGGTTTGATCATGCCCAAACTGATGTCTAAACTGGAAGGGGAAATAGAACACGTAGTGTGTAAGGCCAATCAATTGTATACCAAGTTGCTGAGCCATGTCAGAACTCATCTCTACGATTAAGTTAGGGGCAATGCCAAGCTATGTTAGCAAGAAACCTGCTATACATCTAGTTGCACCACCATCCTCGCTAGAAATCTACTAGTCGGTGGCAGAAGACATAACCTTGAGTTGAGTACTCAAGGCAAGAGTCGACTACCTTCAGCCTATCCATAAGCCACACTTGGGAAAAGATGAAAGAAAAAAGAGATTAAAGAATATAGGGATGTATGATGAGAGAAAAGTAAGAAAAGGGCTTTGAGAGAAAAATAGAACATGAGTGCCGAGTGATATGAGAAACACATATGAGAAATGGTGGGAAACAATACCTGAAGAAGTAGTTGACTCCCTGCGAATTTGGTAGTCTCTCGCCGATAAAAGGCATCTAAATGCATCAAGGTCTTGGCCAGCACCAAGACAATGCAACTCTTGCCTTCTTTCAAACCTTGGGCCACTTTGATCAACCGAATGTTGCACCTGCCAAAGCTAGGGGCAAGAAGGAAGTGAGCAAGCATACATAAGCAGAGGGCATGTTACCAAAAACCTCACCAGAGAAGGTCATCTTGATCACCAATGTCGGAAAATCGATGAATTAAGTTGGGAATGTCTAGCTTTCCGTTATGGGCCAAAGATAGAGCCTTGTGTAGAGTGAGCCCACACATCCGTCCCAAAGCTTAGGCATGGCCAAAACGGGGCTGAGGCATGATTTCCTCATCGCGCCGGGATTCCATTAGTGCTTGAAATTCTTCAATTATCGGGCATATTTCTTGTTCCCCGGCTTAAAGACATGTAATCGTCCCAAAGATCAAGCCGCGACATGAAGGAATGGAAAACAAAGTGGAGTACAGCTCAGCGAAAAAAGTACATTTATGCTGAAACCCCAGAAATTTACTTTTTCCGTGCTATCTAAAGTCACTATCCAATTCGAGAGCTTTTCAACAAAAAATGGCTCAATTTGTGGAAGAAATTGCAACTGAATGAGATTTTGAAGAGAAATCACGAAACTGAACCTTTTGTAGAAGATAAGGCTATGAATGGAAGCCAACTGTCAATAATCTGGAGGTTTCTCACACTGGTGGCCGGCAAGCCACCCCCTTTGGCTGGCAACCTCCTCATCTGGCCGGCAGTTCCCTTTTCTAGCCTGCCGTCCATCTGTGTGCTGGACAGTGCTGGAAGCTTGTGTTTTGTTTTGACCTTTGAGTGTTTACTGGTCATGTTTTGAGTCTTTTTGGTTTTAGCATGTTTGTTTATTTGTATTTGAGTTGTTTTTGCTTTGTTTATTGAGTTGTATTTTGTATTTTGTATTTCGATTGTTGGTCGGCTCATTACCCGATTAAGAACATTGTTTCAATCAAGTGTTCTATCGGCCAATTCAATTCATGTCCATTTCATGCAAATATGGTGCTCATGATGCAAAATAACAACACTTTTCATAAAAACTGCAAGATTTTATTTCGATCATGGTTTTTACAAAAAAGGTGTACAAGCTTCAAAAGCAAAAAAAAAAAAAAAAAAAAAAAACCTATCTAAAGCTGTACAATGTGCTAATGCTACCAACCAAAAAGAAACTAAGCAAAAGTACAAAAATCAGCGCTAGTCGCCTCAGGCTCGAGAGGTCCTCTTCGTCCTCTTCCTTGGAGGGAAAGACTCGGGGGCACTATCTCCATCGGATCACTGCTGTAATCGACTCAACCCTGCCAGATCGCTTCGCCGCCTCAGAGCTGCGTCATCGCCACCTCCGCTGGCCCTCGAGCTTGTATCATCATCTCCACTCGATGACTCAAAATGCCGACTCACCGCCTCCTCAAAGTCACTAGTCTCAAAGATCGCTATCGCCAAGATAGGCTCAAGGATCGCTATGGCCTCGCACCCTATCTTTGCCTTAATCGCATCTCGCATCTCACCATGAGTTGAGCTCGCTCTCTCCTCCTCAAGTTGAAGGAGGTACTGCTAGTGTTGGCGCTAGTGCCACTGGTGTCATCGGTGCAGATGGGATCTAAAAAGAGAGTTGTCAGCATATCAACTACAGTGTGTATATCAGATACAATATGAGTACAATGTGTCGATGCAATGTGTGAGTATAGTGTGCCAATGTAGTGTATTAGTGCAGTCTGGGAAAGACTACGGTTGAAGTGTCAGTGTATCAGTGGAAATATGATAGCATGAAGCACAAACTGAAGGAAACTACTTAGATGTCGTGGAGACTAAGTAGCATCTCCCTCCTCTACACCATGTCTATCAGAGAAGTTATCAGCTCGAGAGTGCCCCCCGTATACTCTATAGATGCCTGCAAATGTATTTAGATGATCAATGTCTGGAATGAACATATCTAAAATGAAAATGCGGGATGCAAATGGTAAAGTATGGTCCATATCTGGGATGAGCCTTGAACTCCGACAAGCTCGTGGTCCACCGATGGCTCGACGAGATCTAATAAGGCCTCAAGAGGCCTCCAAAGATATGAGCATAGTGGGAAGCTCTGGCCAACGGGTGTTCTGCTTTGCAGGGGGAGCCCCTCTAGTACGGGGCCTTAGTCGCCCTAGTCTCCTCTTCGCCATGGAGCCCTCACCCCTTGTTTTCGTGAGTGCCTATCGAGATAGTATGAGGTGGATCTAAATAAAGGTCACGTAGTCGCCTCATCTCTCAAGTAATCAAGATCTAGGCCTACTATGAACTGTGGTAATCATCGAAAGAAAGGTCTGTCACGACCTCATAGACTCGAGATGGCATGGGAACGACGGATCCTGAAGCCTACTGCCTAGCTTAACAAATCTCTTGCTCAAGAACCCGCCCGACAGATCGGCCCTCCAAGGATCCGAATCGATATGGCCCAAGCCCCGACATACTAGTCTCGACCCTACCAAAGATCATGGCCTGGTCGCCACATCATCTGCAAAACTAAGAGTGTATGATTGTTAGTTACTATTAGTTGTTAAAATGTGAATTAGAATAGTTTTAAAGAAAAATGACAAGTTGTTTTAGGTTATCTTGCACCACAATGTCAAAGTAGTGGCGGAAGAATGCAAAGGACTCGTGGCTCTGACGCTGGCATTGGCCATCATATCGTCTCGAGTAAGAGACCATCGGGGGGAGCTCTTCCATGGGCTCTGGGGCGAGGGCTGGAAAATATGCATGAACCCACAACTAGAAGGAAAATGTAGTGATATGTGATCAACAATGTTTGAACAGATGCAAAAAGTGCAAAGTAGAAAGCACAAGTGTTGAGCAGATATGAAGCAGAAAATGTAAAGCAGAAAGCGTAAAGTGCAAAGAGGGAACTAAAATGCATACCTCCCAGGCTCACCAGTAGCCCTTGATCAGCTCTCCCCTCAGGCAGGAGGTAGAGCTCATATAGTTGTACCGGGTGGCGAGGCCAGCTCCGCCCCAGTCATAGAAGCATACCAAAGGAAGGGTCACCAGGGCGCTCAACAGATATAAGCCCATGATGTTCCACTTGTTCAAAAACAAGGTGGTACCGAGGACAAACATCAAGAAGCCTTTGGCATGCTGCTCCATCTCCTCTAATATCTTGGGCACGCTCCCTCATAATTGCTCAGCAAACCAACTGTACCTCACCATGGCTGGCCGGTACAGAGGTGGGTACGCTCCCAATAGCTCGATCCAGGCAACCTCCCACTCCCCCATGTCGGTGTCAAAGGGGATTGGATCACCCCCTACTTCTAAGCTTATAATCGTGGCAAAGTCGTAAAGAGTCATCGTCATCTCCCCGGTAGTAGAAGTGGAAGGAGTTGGTGGTATCCCACCACCTCTCTACAAGCGCGCCTAGAAGAGGACGACTTGCAATGACTCGTGTCAATCCGGAGTAGAAAAGGCCGAAGCCGGTCTCACCAACAATGTCACAGACTCCAGTAAGGAGCTCGTCATACTAATCTCTCGCTGTCGTGGTTCCGTACCCCCTGTAGGCACGAGACTTTCCCTGTGGAAAAAAACAGATGAATCAGATCAAGCAGTGATGAAAAAATACAGTCAGATGAAAGGCAATGCAAGAAATGCAGTGAAAAGACAAGTAAGAATGCATGAAAATAGAGTTCATACCTCGGTGGCGCTGGATGAAAGGTGGGAGGCCGGCTTTCTCAACAGGAGGTCCTCTGGTACACCACGAGCAAAGTCGCTGAGACGTCTAATGCCTCTGGGTGGCAATATGTGCGTGCGAGGATGATATCTCGCGGGATCAAAAGGCCGTACTCTCAATGGTAGTGGCTCTGGCTCAAACTCAAGCTAAAACTCCGCCTCGAGATTGGTCTTAATGCCCTCAGCCACCTCGCCAGCCTAGGCAACTACTAGTCTCTCTACCTCGGGAACGGGTGGGAATGTAAGCGGAACCTCAGGAGGAGCCCCGTCATGTGGAATTTCATCTGTCATCTAGAAAATGGGTGAAAAGTAGGTGAAAAGTGAACAAAAATGGAGAAAATAGGGTAAACTTGGAAAAAGTCAACCCTAGGAGAGAGAAAATGAGAGAAAAAGTCAAAGCCCGGGAAAGTTCACAAAACTCGAGAGAAACTTGAGGAAAACAAGCCTAAAGTGGTGAAAACCCAAGAAAAAGCATCGAAATCAAAATCCAATCGGTTCAAAGTGAAGAGAACTAAGAGGGTTTTATGAAAAAAAAAGTTTGCGTGAGGCGTTGGAAAATGTATAAAAAGCACAAATCTAGAGAGAAAAAGCACCTAGAGAGAGAAGGAGAGCAATTGCAGACCTAGGGTTGTGAGGAAATGAAGCCTTGACGCTTATATTTAAAGACCCGTGAACAAAAGGACCGAAATGCCCCGAATTGCCATCGGTGGCCGGCAGGCCACATTGGTGGCTGACAAGGCTTTTTGATGGCCGGCAGGTGGCCGCTAGGCTCTCCTTGTGGCCAGCAAGTGGCTGGTGGCCCTTTTCTATGTTCTGATGCTGTTTTGTGTCTTTATTTCCCAAGAAGTGTAGGGAGGGTTCACTATTGGGTTCAGATTGTTTCTAAGGGAGCTCAAAACTGTGTTTTGGTGCACGATGTTCCTCACTTGCCAACATGAACGAGGTGTATCCTTTGTAAACATGTTGCTACATCTCCGACAGGTAAATCGGAGGTTGTCACTGAATATCATTTTATTCGTTTTGTCATATTATGCTTTTGTTCTTTTCCATTGCATAGAATATGCATTTCCCGTATATGCATGCTGCACGTACGTCATACATCATTTATCATTTGTGTGTAGAATACGCTATCAATTTTGTGTGGAATAGGCTTTTATTTCATACATAGAATATGTTTTTGTTTCTTGCATAGAACATGCCTTCAATTAACATCATACGTCGGTTGTCTGTCTTGCATGGAACATGCGTTGTCACTGTATTAAGTTGTAATCTTTATTCACTTTGTGCGTCTATCGCACACAATCACTTTCGCACATCTATCACATATCTCTCTGTTTTATCTCGGGACGCGTGAAGCGCGAACTTGAGCATTTTTTCTTATATCTCAGGACGCGTGATGCACGGCTCTAGGCGTGTTTTATCTTGGCACACGTGAAGCGTGAGCCCGAGCGATTTTTCTCATCTTTTCACGATTTTAGCGTGATTAGAATATCTCAAGATGCGTGACGCACGACTCTGGGCTTGTTTTATCTCGAGACGTGTGAAGTGCGAGCCCGAGTGATTTTTCTCCTCTTCTCACAATTTCAACGTGATTAGAGTATCTCAGGATGCGTGATGCGTGACTCTAGGCATGTTTTATCTAGAGACGTATGAAGCATGAGCTTGGGCGGTTTTTCTCTCTTCTCACGATTTCAGTGTGATTAGAGTATCTCAGTATGCATGACGTGTGGCACTAGGCGTGTTTTATCTCAGGACACGTGAAGCGCAAGTCTGAGCGGTTCTTCCCTTATTCTCACGATTTTAGCGTGATTAGAGTATCTTGGGATGCATGAAACGCGAGCCCAAGTGGCTTTTCTTGTTTCTCAGGATGTGTGAAATACGATCCCGAGCGATTTTCGTTTCTCTTGTTTCTCGGGACACGTGAGGCATGAGCCTAAGCATTGTCTTGCTTCTCGAGATGCGTGAAATCTGAGTCCGAGCGGTGTTTCTTGTTTATTGGGACGTGTGAAACACGACCTCGAGTGGTTTTCATTTCTCAGTTTCTCAGGGTGCGTAAGGCGCGACCTTGAGCGGTGTTTTCTTTCATCGTCTCTTGTTTTAGTGTGGTTAGAGTGTGTTTTATATCCTTTTTCATGGAACCTATGTTGCTTTTTAGCTTGAAGCTGCTCATCCATATGTACATATATTATTATTTCATGATATTGCTTATTGCATCATCTCGCATGATCACGAAGTTTTTGAAATATCTAGTCCAAGCGCAGGAGTCCAAATTTTCAAAGTTTTTGTGCATATCATTTGCATCTTGCCCCGTAACTACATTGGCTTGATTTCTGCAAAGGATACGAGGCATCATGCGCGCAACCATTTATTTCTCTTGATTGTTTGTCCAAGTCTTTCGTCCTTGTTAAAATGTGTCGTCTTTGGATTTTGACATTCACTCACGTCATTTCATGACTCAGTTCTATCAAAGAGGGGCAACGACCCTTACGACTTGGACGTCATCGCTTACACACCCAATGATGAGTCTATATGCTTGTCAAGTGCTCGAAGTCCTCAGTGGAACACCATAGCTTTGAGCCTTTCAAACCTTGCCCCTTTGTTGCCTTGTTTTTGGACCAAAACCCTAGCTTTTCAAGCCTGCAACCTCTTTGGGCTGCCGGCCATCACTCTTGGTTGCCGGCCACCGGTGATAGCCGCCCGGCCACTAATGTCTTTTGCAGATATTTTGTGCCAGCTATGCCAGCTGTTTGCACAGATGCTTGTATCTACTCTCACGTGTATGGTCGGATGTTCTTGAGGGAAATTCATGTTTTCTATCTGTAGAGGGCCTCCCTCTCATGTTTTAAGGTTAGAAAAATTTTGGAGCAAAAATTTTCCTCTCTCTACACTTCTCTCTCTCTCTCTCTTACAAATTTCTCAACCTTTGCCTATCTACTCTTCACCTTTGCCTATAAACTCTAAACCAAACCTCTCCATATTTGAGCTGAGGTGTCTTTGAGCTTTGTTGGAGCTGTTGAGGGTGTGTTTGCTTGGTTTTATTTCTTGGAATTGATTTCCTCTTCAAGAGGTGTAAAGCTTTGTCTCTTTACTTGCTTTAACTTCTCTTTTTCTTGCTATTTTCCAACTGTTTTTGGGTTGTAAAAACTCTGTATTTTTGGGCTAAAACTTGGGTTTTAAAGTCAATAAAGGTTGAGGGGTGGTCCACCATTCTTTGTACCTTGTTTTGAAGGCATTTACCCTTGTGTTTTCCACCTTTGTACTATCTTTTTTTGAACGCTGATTTTCAGAGTTATTTCAATACCTAAAATCATGTTTTGAAGTCCAAAATTGGATGGGTTAGCCTCATCTTCTTGTCTTTTGCTTACTACTCTAGCATGCTCCATATTTTAGCTTATTAATCTAGCTATTTTTGTCTTAATTCTAGCATGTTTTAGAGCTGTTTTTAGACTGTTTTAGGACTGTTTGTAAGTGTTTGTTACATTTGAGTTTTGTTTTGCATGCTTGTAGTGTAATTGTCCTCATGAGTTTGGTGTTTTAGGCCTTAAACACCATCTTATTTGAGTTGATAGTGTTTATTTATGCTCTCTATACTTGTGATCACTCTTAATCATCTCTGCAACCTCCCTCCTTTCTTAGCTTTTGTTTTTCTTTGAAAGTGGTTTCAAATCCATTGTTTGTTTAAGCATGAGATTGAGATGTCATGCTTAATGGTTTAATCCCTTTGGGGGTTTATTACTAATGGTGTGATGTCTCTTTCATGCCTAAAACAACTTGCCCTCTTTCCATTAGAGGACTTAAATTCACCCTTTGGACACAATTGATTAAAGAATGGATGGTAACCTAAAATGAAGTAATAAAATTGGTGATTAAAATGATGCAAGATAACAACTTGTTTGGGTTCAATCGGACGTTAATTGAACCCGTGAATCTTGAGTCGTTTTGTACTCATTAGTGATGAAAACGGTTCAAGATTCATTGTCAACTACTTCCCTTGATCTTTCATGATAAGGAGGAGGTTTTGAGAGTCTTGTTTTGTTGCATTTATTAAGCTTGCACACTTAGGTTCATAGGCCATCATCCAATGAAATTGCTTCCATTGATGGTTTGTGAACCAAGCTTACTACTCCTTTGATTTGTTTATGATAAGGAGCAGTGATTTGTGCAAACAAACCCTTAAGAATACCTTGTGCATGCTCTATTTGTTTTCTGTTGCAGTAAGATGAACTGTGCAGCAGTGGCCAACAGGTCACTTTTTATGGCCGACAGGCCATCACTGGTGGATGGTAGGCCATCACTTCTGGCCGGCCGACCACCACTGTAAAATCCAATAGTTTGTTTTTGGGGCAGAACAGAGACATTCTGGAAGTGGACAAAAGTGTAAGTGTTCTATTGTGCAAGAGAGGCTTTCTGAAAGCAAAATAGTGGCCTTTTCAGGTGGAAACTGAGCATGTGCATGAGTATTCCTTGCGTACCGAGCCTGTTTAAGTTTGAATATTTAGCTTAGATATTTGTTGTAAGTAATTAGTTGTTGCTAGTCAATTTTGTAAAGTATTGTAATTAATTAGTTAGTTAACTAGTTGTTTGATTTTGTCTTGTAATTATTTTTGTTTGCTAAAATAGTTAATTAATTCAATTTGTAGTAATTAGTTAAGTAGTTTGGCTATTTATTCATTTGTTCAGTTTTAATTAGTTAGCTAGTTAGTTTATTCGAACTCTCCTTCGTGAGAGCGCAAACTTGTAATAACGTGTATGTCTTCCAACCCCACGCCTTTCTCCTTTTTCTTTACTAGCTTATGATGGTTAGTTTAGGGACATCATGTTTTGTTTAGCATAATCCTTGCTTGCATCCACTTGTCTTGTATGCACCGAGTCTCGGTTCATCATTCTAACTTGCATTGTTAGTTTAAATCTTCTTTGAATACGTGCTTAGACCACATATTATCAAAATTGCTTCATTTTCCATATTAGTAGTCGAGCCTATTAATTACATATTGCATGTATTGCATTAGTCATAATTGCATAAGTTAGGATCATGCATCTTTTTAACTTTATGTTCTTTTTGGCTTGGAGTACTAGGTAAGCCTTTACTTGCTTTAGCATATCGCATGTGTGTGATTGTTGCCATGTTTAACATGCTTGCCATGAGGCTAATTACTTAAGTGCTAAACTGCTTGAATGCCTATGGATGAAGGCTAGTTGCTTGAATTGGAATAATTTGAGTAATGTTCATATGCGATCAATTTTTCAAGTGTTACATATTCGAAACAATTTTCAAAACAAACATGAATTGAAATGTTCCAACTCTTGTAATTTAGTCTATACTTGTGTGTGTGTACAACACATAGTAATGTTAGCCTAATAGTCAGAACAAGAGCATATAACGTAGATAAGATTTATATCATGATTAGTAGAGGAAGATCTTTGATTGGGCGAGCGGGGGTGCTCAATTCATGACCTTCCCCTCTCATACCTAAGTTCCCAAGCCGAGATAATTTTGGTGATGACGGACATGTGGCCTTTGGCACGAGTCATGGGTTTCCTAAATTTCTCCAAAAACAAATATTTAGGTGGCGACTCTGTATCTGACAAAGTAGTCCATTTTTGGCATTTTTGATTCAAAATCAATTTTCTAAAAAGGTTTTCTGGATTGGGACTCTTTGGTGTCTATCTATTTCACATTGCACTTCTGGAATCAGATTCAGAACCGCGAGAGTTCGATACTGTAGGGCTTATTTCGTCTTCCGAAAGAGGGGGCGAAAAAGTCGAGCTACAGTTTCTGGCGACTCTGCTGGGGATTTAGAGAACTTGACTCGAACTTCATGATATGAAATTTTATCAACACTTATATGTGTTTTGCATTGCATTTGCATTGGTGCGTTTAAGTCACTGTGTTTGTTATCTGTTATTTCTGGATGGTTTGCCGGAGGCTTACCTAAAAGCTTACCAAAACGCTGACCGGGCACGGGCTCTGCCATGATGGGAACACAACCTTTGGATCTAGACTACCGCTTTACCGTTTGATCCTCCTTTCACTTCTCGATGTTAGGTGTGAGAGGTATATAGGTAGTCTTGCTGAGGTAACTTTTTGACCATCTGGCCTTGTTGCATGTCGAAAGCCATGGTGTCACGACCCAAACCCGGCCCTATGGGTTTAGCATCAGAATCGCCAAGAATCCGAGATTACCAAGGCCTACGTAACAAAGAATACCAAACAGTAGTATGTGGCCGGAAGCCAATACAAGAATAACTAGTGTCCATAGAGTCAGAAAATCAGATGCCAAAAACATTTTTATGCATTCATATACGCCTATACAATCATTTACAATAACAAGACAGGATCAAATCCTAGACAACAAGATAAAGATAACAAAGAACGGTCTATACAAATGTACAAAACGGTGAGGAGACCGACGGGGGACACAAAAACACCCCAAGCCATAGCATGGCAACTGAACCTCGCAAAGGAGGCACATACCGGCTTGACAAAACGGGGACCAATCCCACGCCTCCTAGCTCCTGGTCAGCCGAGAACCTACATATATATATATAAACAAGGAGCTAAAGCCCATGAATAACATACAAAGGTAAAGAGGTTATGAATGAATGCCCTTACAGAGTGAAATCAATTCATTAAACAAGATTTCAATCTTTCAAGATTTCACCAATCAAGATTTCAATCAATCACCATATGTGGTACATCCATTAGCCTATAAACAAGAGGTCCAAAAGGACCGGTCTTAACAGACTCCAACAAGAATGATGATCATCAATCAAGAAATGATGGTTCCACGAGGAAATCGACAAAGCTCAGAATAAATAATAACAAAGGGTGCTAAGGATGCCACAATACGCTCAAATACAGACATACATTCATTCAATCAACAATATCACTCAATAAACAGCCTTCCAAGATTCAAAATATAACTATTTGAACATATCTTTACACAATCTATTACTCACAGAGGTTGGGCTAATAGCAGCTAGAGCGCGTCCCCGAGAGCCAACCCTAAACAGTTAACAAATAGAACACACACTAAGTTCACAGTCGGAAGGATGATAATCAAATCCCTAAATTTCTGTGGTTCTATGTCAAAATCCTCATTAAGATGCTTTAAACTAGGCCTAAGAATGCCTAGGATGGGATGAGGATGCAAAGATGTGCATGTAAATCAGCCGAATTTTCAAAACAGGCCTCCGCTGAAGGCCAACTTCCCCGCCGAGCGACAAGCCAACAAAGGTCCCCGCCGAAGGCCAACTTCCCGCCGAAAGTGGGCCGATGCACAAAGGTAAGATGCCGATGCGCGATTTCGCCGAAGGTGAAACTTCCGCCGAGCGATCAGAAACAATGCGAAGAAAATGCCGGAGCATGAATTTCCGCCGAGCACTTCGCCGCCGAAGCGACTCAAAATCTGAAAACCCAATCGTGTTCGAAGTTCAAACTCAAGTTTGGGATACCAAAATCGATCCTCTTGGGCCCATTTTTGAAAACTCTTTAAACACATAGAATAACAAGTTTTAAAGCTCAATTTAAGAAATCAAAGCCCAAGGGTGTTTCAATTAAACTCAATTTCAAACCCCATTTCAAGAACAACATGCAAACATGACGCATGAGTTTTAAACCAAAATCAAACTTCAAATCTTGCTCTATTGAGCTCAATAGTTGGAAAACAAGGTGAAAACATGGACTAAAGCTTAGACATGAACATGCATGTAGCATTTGACCATGAAACCAACTCCAAACTCACTAAATTCAACATGCATGCAACAATGGAACTTCAATTCAACAATTATGGACAAATTCATGTCTTAGTTTACAATGATGCATGAAACATGCAAGGTTTAGCTCAAGACAACAAGAAGAAGATGAATTCTTACCTAGAGTTCCAATTCAAGGTAAGGAAGTTAGATTATGCCAATATATACACCAATTCTAAGCAATTCACAACAATGGCAAGATGAGCTCAAGTCTACTCTCTCATTCTATAATTTCGTGAAGAGGCAACAAAATGGTCGATGAAAGTTTTGTTCCACATGTAAAAAGGCTCCACTAATATTAAACAAAGGTCCACTGTAGGTGGCAAGGGTGTAAATAAGCCTAAGTTTGCAATATATCAATATTTAATCTAATTTAGTCATTCCTAACCAATTTTCGATAAATATACCATTAAATCATAAAATTACAATCGACATAAAAACACTAAACGGTTCTTCGCTCAATCACGATAAGGCCTTTTAATTAGCGCTTAAACACATAAATGCAAACAAATAATCAAACGATCAAACAGATGCAATATGCAATTCAATAGACAAACTTATTCAATTTCAATTTCGATCTCAATCAATCCATTCAAGATTTCATTAACCCGCTTATCACATTATCACCCATTTAGCAATAATCAAGATATAATTCGGGTCATTCAAGAATCAAGACGAGGGTTGTTACGCCTCCTCCTTATAAGGAGTTTAGTCCTCTAAACTCAAGTTACCTTCAGTCTGGAAGAAAACAGGGTTCAGCGGGAACAAATCAGGATATCACTTAGCCGTGTCATCTTCCCTTCCCAAGTGGCATACACACCACCATGGTTCTGCCAATCAACTTTCACTAGCGGGATCTTTGTTTCGCTTGATCCGTCTGCTCACAATCAGATAGGGCTGCTCGTAAGTGTAGTCATCACCCAACACTATCCGAGTAGGCTCAATCACATGGAAAGGATCCCGAAGGTAGTCTCTCAACATCGAAATGTGGAAGACGTTATGCATATGCTCCATTTCAGAGGAAGCGAACTTGATACGCCAATCGATTGATTTTCTCAATAACTGACACGGCCCGACATATCATGGGCGCTTAACTTGCCTCGACTCCAAAGCGAGTCCGCCTTTCATTGGTGTCACCTTCACAAACACGTGATCACCCACTTCATACTCTGCCTCGCCTTCTAATATCTCGTGATAACTCTTCGGTTTACTCGAGCAGCTACCTCATCAGACGCTTTTATCTTTTCGCTTGTTTCAGACACAATCTCGCCCAAGTAAAGGCCCATCTCCAACTTCTACCCAAAGCAGATTGAGATCTACACTTTCGCCATACAATGCCTCGAAGGCGCATACCGACACTCGAATGGTAGTCGTTGTTGTAGGCGAATCTACCAATGGCAAATGACTTTCCCAGCTTCGAAAAGTCCAAGACACACATTCTCGAGGTCCTCTAGAGTCTGGATGGTCCTTTCTCGACCATTCATCTGCTCGAGGATGATAGGCACTACTCAAATTTCAATTTAGTACCCAATGCAAGTCAGAGGCTCGCCAGTAACCTCGAGGTAAACTTCAATCCTTTAAACAATAGATATAGGCACTCCATGCAATCTCACAATTTCATTAATATAGATAATGTACCAATTTATCTCAGATTATAAATTGTCTTGACAGTAGGAAGTGTGCAGATGAATCAATCTATCAACGATAACCCAAATAGAGTCCATACCTTTCCCGGAGCGAGGTAATCCAACGATAAAATCCATCGTGATATGCTCCCATTTCCACTCGTACGGGTAAGGGTTGCAGAATCCGGCAGTCGTTGATGTTCCGCTTTGACTTGTCGGGCATTGAAGACATTTGGACACAAAGTCGCAATTTCCTTCTTCATTCCTAGCCACCGAAATTTCGCTTTCAGATCTTGGTACATTTTCAGATTCCCGGTGAATAGAAAACTTCGAATGGCCTTCTTGCGAACTCTTCTTTTCAATTCAAGGTCATTCTACACACAAATTGCCTTGAAATTTCAAGACATTGTTGTCAAATTTAAATCCCGCTTGCTTTTGAATCTCTTTCTTCAATAACCTTTTTCAAGAAATCATCCAGCTTGTTGTTTTTCTTTAATTTCCTCAATCGTCACCGGTTGAGCAGAATAGCAATAAGGTTCCACCTTGTTCTTTCAAAACAATTTCAATTTCAGACTTTTCAAGGTCACAAAGCAACTCCTTCATTCAACAAGAACAAAGTTAAGTTCCCAATCGACTTTCTACTAATGCATCTAAGAACGGTTGGCTTTTTCCCGATGGTACAAAATCAGAGGTCATAGTCTTTGATCGCCTCAAGCCATCTCCGCTGCCTCATATTCAAATTTTTCTCGAGTGAAAAAGTACTTCAGCTCTTGTGGTCAGATACACTTCACATGTTGCTCCATACAAATAGTGACGCCAAATTTTCAAAGGCAAAACCATCGCAAAGAAGTTCTAAGTCATGGTCGGGTAGTTCTTTTCATGCGGTCTCAACTGCCGGAAGCATAAGCAATAACTCTCCCATTCTCGCATTAAAACACACCCCAAACCCTTATGAGAAGCATCACTAAATACAAGATAACCATCCGCATCAAGGTAGAGTCGACCTGCAAATACAAGTCTAGTTTTCAATTCTTGAAATGCCGATTCCCTTTGGTCACCCAACAAATGATATCCTTTCGTGTCAACTGAGTCAAGAGTAGGGCAATTTTGGAGAAGTCTTTGACAAATCTCAGAATATCCAAACCAATCCCAAAAAGCTTGGACTTCGCACATTGGTTGGTCTAGGCCATTCACTACAAATTAATTTTTCAGGATCAACGGAAATTCCCTTTGCTAACAACATGCCCCAAAAACATCACATGATCAAGCCAAAATTCACATTTAGACAGCTTTAGCATACGCCGTTTTCTTAAGGTTTGCAGGGCAAGTCTCAGATGGTGTTCATGTTCTTCTACAGTCTTAAAATAGATCAATATGTCATCAATGAATACCGCAATGAAATCATCAAGGTATGGTTTAAAAATTCTGTTCATGAGGTCCATAAATGCAGCAGGGGCATTTGTAACTGCGAACGGCATAACTAAAAATTCAAAGTGGCCATACCTCGTTCTAAAAGCAGTTTTATTAATGTCTTCTGGTTTGACCTTCAGTTGATGATACCCCGATCTAAGATCAATCTTGGAAAATACTTGTGCACTCTGTAACTGGTCAAATAAATCATCAATACGTGGTAATGGATATTTATTCTTTACAGTTACCTTGTTCAGTTCGCGATAGTCAATACACAGTCTCAGTGAGCCATCTTTCTTCTTTACAAACAAAACGGGTGCACCCCACGGTGAAGTACTAGGTCTGATAAACTTCTTGTCTAACAGTTCCTGCAATTGTACCTTCAATTCCTTCGCATTTGGAGCCATTCTCAGAAGGAGCTTTAGATGCTCACTGGTACCCTAATCACATCCACAGTAAATTCAATTTCCCGGTCAATCAAGTCCCCTGGCAATTCATCTGGAAATACATCTGGGAATTCTCTGACTATAGGAATACAATTCACATCAGTTTTAACATCATCATTAGTAGGTACAGTCAATACAGAACACAGATACCCTTTACACCCCTTTCTAATCAGTTTGACAGCTTTTACAGAAGAGATCAGGTATAGAGGAGGTACTACTCCACTCCCATTAAACACAAATTCGGGCAAACCCGGTGGACGGAAAACTACTTGTTTTGTTACACAGTCTATAGTGGCATGATATTTTTGTAGCCAATCCATCCCCAATATTACATCAAAATGATCTATGTTCAATGGTAGTAAATCAATAAACAGATGCATATCCCCAACAATAATCTCACAAGCAGGATACACATATGCACATGTCATGGATCCCCCAACAGGTGATGATACAGCTAGCAGATAGTTCATAGGTTCTAAGGGTCTATTCAATTTACGCGAAAAAGCATGCGATACATACGAATGTGTAGACCCCGAATCAATCAATACATAAGCATTTTGAGCACAGATAGAGAGGATACCGACATATTAGCCTCAAGATTTTGCACGCCTCCAAGACTAGGGCTAACACTGCCCTACCTCATGTGCTCTTTCCCAGAGCTTTGGGGTTCGGTTTTGGTGCTACATTTGATGTCAAGGCCAAAATTTTTACTATCGGGTCAAGGGTAGAGGGAGTTTTTAATTTCAGGCCCACCTTGCCACACCAAACAAGCTCCGTAAACTGTAGCAAACCCCTTTATGCTTGTTGCCACATACGGAGCAGGGTGGAGTAAACCCACTCCCTTGGCTGGGGCTAGTAGTCGACCCCGTATTCTGTTTCTTGGTTGCTGGGTTATGCTTGCCTTTCTTAAATTTGAAACCCTGTCTTTTTCCTTGCCACTCAGTTGTTGGTGTTTCAGATTGTTTCACCGCTGCAATATTTGTCTCGGCCATCAATGCTCGGTCGAGAACACCTACAAAAGTTGGCATTTTCAAAACATTTATCCGGTCCTGTATAGCAACACTAAGGCCACCTTCAAATCTCCTGGCTTTCTTATAATCGGTGTCCACCATGTGTGGTGCATACCTAGCAAGTTCAGTAAAATTTTTCTCATATTCTGCAACTGACACTTTGCCTTGTCGCAGCTGTTCAAACTCAGTCACTTTTCTGTCTCTGATGCACTGGGGAAAATACTTTTCAAAGAAGGACTCCTTGAATTGAGCCCAAGTCACAATAGTATTTGCATCACGGGGCAACATCCACCACCTTCTGGCTTCTTCCTGAAGGGTGAAGGTAGCTAACAATACTTTATTGGGTTCGGAGCACAGAAACATTTCAAACAACTTCTCAGTCTCAAGAACCCAAGCTTCAGCCTTTAACGGTTCTAAGCCTCCTTGAAAGGACGGCGGTTTCATCTTGCTGAATTTCTGAGTCAGTGCAATAATGTCCACCTCGATAGCATTCACATTCGGTACATTTTGTTCCGGTTGCACCGGAGGAGGAGGAGGTGGGGGCTGTTGGTTCGGTTGTTGATCTAATCTTTCCATTATCAGTCCCATCATTTGTTCAAGTCTGGCCATTCTGGCCTCAGAGGATGATGACTCAGGTTCATTTGCATTATCCATTTTGCTATAAGCAGTTATACAGTTATCATTATAAGCAATTGTACAATTAAACAGTTTAACACTTTAACATATATTCAGTCAGTCATAAGCACACACTTTTCAAGTTCATGAGATGCCCTAATTGCTTTTCTAGGACACCCTATAGCTCATTTGGACACGTAAAAGTGATAACTCGTGGTTAAGTATCGCTCGATACTAATCTGTCACGACCCAAACCCAAATTTCTATGGGTTTAGCATCAGAATCGCCAAGAATCCGAGATTATCAAGGCCTACGTAAAGAATATACAACCAAACAGTAGTATGTGGGCGGAAGCCAATACAGTAATAACTAGTGTCCATAGAGCTGTGAAAATCTGTATGCCAAAAACATTTTTATGCATTCATATACAGTCTATACAATCATTTACAACAGTCAGTACAGGGATCAAATCCCTAGACAACAGTACAGTATAACAGTAAACGGTCTATACAAATGTACAAAACGGTGAGGAGACCGACGGGGGACACAAAAACACCCCAAGCCATAGCATGGCAACTCGGAACCTCGCAGTGAGGCACATAGGCTGGCTTGACAAAACTGGGGACCAATCCCACGCTCCTAGCTCCGGTCTGGCTGCTGAGAACGTACATATATATATATATAAACAGTGAGCTAAAGCCCAGTGAATAACATACAGTGTAAAGAGGTTATGAATGAATGCCCTTACAGTAGTGAAATCAATTCATTAAACAGTATTTCAATCTTTCAGTATTTCACCAATCAAGATTTCAATCAATCACCATATGTGGTACATCCATTAGCCTATAAACAAGAGGTCCAAAAGGACTGGGTCTTAATGCAGAATCCAACAAGAATGATGATCATCAATCAAGAAACAAGATGGTTCCACGAGGAAACCGAGCTCTCAGAATACCAATAACAAAGGTGCTAAGGATGCCACAATACAGCTCAAATACAGACATACATTCATTCAATCAACAATATCGCTCAATAAACAGCTTCAGCCAAGATTCAAAATATAACTATTTGAACATATCTTTACACATAATTACTCACAGAGGTTGGGCTAATAGCAGCTAGAGCGGCCCCGAGAGCCAACCCTAACAGCTAACAAGTAGAACACACACTAAGTTCACAAATGGAAGGATGATAATCAAATCCCTAAATTTCCTGTGGTTCTATGTCTAAATCCTCATTAAGATAAGCTTTAAACTAGGCCTAAGAATGCCTAGGATGGGATGAGGATGCAAAGATGTGCACGTAAATCGCCCGAATTTTCGTAAAACAGGCCTCCGCCGAAGGCCAACTTCCCGCCGAGCGACAAGCCAACAAAGGTCCCCGCCGAGGCCAACTTCGGCCGATGCATGATGCAAGATGTCGATGCGCGATTTCGCCGACCGTGAAACTTCCACTCGAGCGGATCAGAAACAATGCGAAGAAAATGCTGGGAGCATGAATTCCCCGCTCGAGCGGCACTTCCCCCGCTCGAGCGGACCTCAAAAATCTGGAAAACCCAGAACTGTGTTCTGAGTTCGAAACTCAAGTTTGGGATACCAAAATCGATCCTCTTGGGCCCATTTTCTGGAAAACTCTTTTAAACACATAGAATAACAAGTTTTAAAGCTCAATTTAAGAAATCAAAGCCCAAGGGTGTTTCAATTAAACTCAATTTCAAACCCCATTTCAAGAACAACATGCAAACATGACGTGCATGAGTTTTAAACCAAAATCAAACTTCAAATCTTGCTCTATTGAGCTCAATAGTTGGAAAACAAGGTGAAAACATGGACTAAAGCTTAGACATGAACATGCATGTAGCATTTGACCATGAAACCAACTCCAAACTCACTAAATTCAACATGCATGCAACAATGGAACTTCAATTCAACAATTACGGACAAATTCATGTCTTAGCTCTACAATGATGCATGAAACATGCAAGGTTTAGCTCAAGACAACAAGAAGAAGATGAATTCTCTTACCTAGAGTTCCAATTCAAGGTAAGGAAGTTAGATTATGCCAATATATACACCAATTCTAAGCAATTCACAACAATGGCAAGATGAGCTCAAGTCTACTCTCTCTCTCATTCTATAATTTCAGTGAAGAGGCAACAAAATGGCTGATGAAAGTTTTGTTCCAAATGTAAAAAGGCTCCACTAATATTAAACAAAGGTCCACTATAGGTGGCAAGGGTGTAAATAAGCCTAAGTTTGCAATATATCAATATTTAATCTAATTTAGTCATTCCTAACCAATTTTCGGATAAATATACCATTAAATCATAAAAATTACACTGATTACAAAACACTAAACGGTTCTTCGTTCGGCCGCCGATAAGGCCTTCAATTAGCAGTTTAAACACATAAATGCAAACAGATAATCAAACGATCAAACAGATGCAATATGCAATTCAATAGACAAACTTATTCAATTTCAATTTCAATTTCGATCTCAATCAATCCATTCAAGATTTCCGCTTAACCCAGCTTATCACCATTATCACCCGCTTTAGCAATAATCAAGATATAATTCAAAGGGTCATTCAAGAATTCCAGACGAGGGTTGTTACACATGGAGACTGTTCAAAACTAGGACATGATGCTTACCTGAATACAAGATTGCGTGAAACCGCTTTGTTTGAATTGTGAACCCTAGTTTGTGACAAAACTAGGACAGGGTATCCCTACCCCCTCAAAGGGGTGTTTTGGCTCTCATTTAACTGGTATGTTCTTTAAAGTGAAATTGTACAGAAACGTATGTATCAGTTGCAAGTTTGGTATCCGTTTGTGAGGCCGATCAATCAGATGCCGGGTTGCGAGCCATGCTATAACTCATCTCGGTCAGGTTAAGCTAGGGGCAACGCCAAACTATGTCAGCAGCAGACCTGTTGCACATCCAGTGGCACAACCATCCCTCGTTGGGGAAATCCACTAGTCAGTGGCAGAAGAAATAGAGAGATGTATGTTGAGAGAAAAGTAAAAAAAGAGCTTTGATAGAAAAATAGAGCATGAGTGCCAAGCGATATGAGAAACACATATGAGAACAGGTTGGAAACAATACCTGAAGAAGCAGTGGACTCCCCACGAATCTGGTAGTCTCTTATCAATGAAAGGCATCTAAGCCCATCAAAGTCTCGGCTAGTGCTAAACCAATGCAATTCTTGCCTTCTTTCAAACCTTGGGCCACTTCAATCAAATGAATGCTGGACCCGCCCAAACTCGGGACAAGAAGGAAATGTGCAAGCATACATAAACAGAGGGCATGTTGCCGGAAACCTCGCCAGAGAAGGTCACCTCTGTCACCGATATCGGAGAACTGATAAATTGTTAGAATGTCTAGCTCTCCATTGTGGACCAAAGATCGAGCCTCGTACAGAGTGAGTCCATACATCCATCCCAAAGCTTAAGCGTGGCCAAAACGGGCTAAGGCATGATTTCCTCATCGCTACCGATTCCATTAGTGCTTGAAATTCTTTAATTGTCGGGCATATTTCTTGTCCCCCGAAGTGAAAGACATGTGTAATTGGGTCCCAGCATCGGGCCGCAGCATGAAGGAACGGAAAACAAAGCGAAGTTCGGCTCAACGAAAAAATTGCATTTATGCCGAAACCCTAGAAATTTACCTTTTTTGTGCCGTCTAAAGTAATGGAATCCCAGAAAAAATGGTCTTATTTGTGGAGGAAATTGCAGCTGAAATGAAGTTCTGGAGGAGAAATCACAAAGCTGAACCTTTTGTAGAAGATAAGGCTAAGAGTGGAAGCTAACTGTCAACAATCTGGAGGTTGCCCACATTGGTGGCCGGTAGGCCACTGCTGGCCACCTCCTCTAGCCGACAGGCCATCCCTTTTGGCCAGTAACCCCCATCTCTGGCCAGCAGCCCTCTTTTCTAGCATGCCGTCCACCTATGTGCTGGGCAGTGCTAGAAGCTTGTGTTTTGTCTTGTTTTTTGAATTTTTTTTAAGGTCTTGTTTTGAGTCTTTTTTGTTTTAGCAAGTTTGTTTGTTTGTATTTGAGTTGTTTTTGCTTTGCTTATCGAGTTGTATTTTGTATTTTGTATTTCGGTTGTTGGTCAGCTCATTACTCGATTTAAGAACATTGTTTCAATCAAGTGCTCTTTTGGCCAATTCAATTCCATGTCTATTTCATGCAAATATAGTGCTCATGATGCAAAAACAACAACAATTTTCATAAAAACTACGAGGTTTTATTCCGATCGTGGTTTTTTACAAAAGAGGTGTACAAGTTTTGAAAGAAAAATAAAACCTATCTGAAGCTATGCATGTGCTAATGCTATCAAACAAAAAGAAACTAAGCAAAAAGTATAAAAAAAATCAGCGCTGGTCATTTCAGGCTCGAGAGGCCCTATTCGTCCTCTTCTTTCGAGGGGAGGACTCGGGGGCACTATCTCCTTCGACACCGCTGTCCAAATCAGTCTCTAAACCCAAGCCAGTATCATCTCCACTCTCTGCCTCAAAGTCCGCAGCATAGTCACCTCCGCTCTCGGATCCTGCCAAGACCATCGCCTTCACTTTGGACGACTCGTATCGTTGACTCACCGCCTCCTCGGTTACTAGTCTTAGCATTGTCATCGCTAAGATAGGCTCAAGGGTCTGGCCTCGGTGCTTTACCGCGACAGTGGCTCACATCTCGGCTAGAGTCGGGGCTGCTCTCTCCTCCCTATTGCTGGAGGAGGCGCTGCCGGTGCTGGTGTCATCGGCGTAGATGGGATCTAAAAGAAACAGTTGGCAACATATCAGATACAGGCATAGTATGCAGAATAAGTGATATGTAGAAATCAAATACAGTGTGTGAGTACAGTGTGTCGATGTAGTGTATCAGTGCAGTTTAGAAAAGACTACGGTTGAAATGCTGATGTATCAGTGGAAATATGATAGCATAATACGCAAACCGACAGAAAGTACCTGGATACCGTGGAGACCAAGCAATATCTCCCTCCTCTACACCATACCCATCAAAGAAGCCACCAGCTCGAGACAGCTCCCCGTATACTCTATAGATGCCTGCAAATGCATTTGGGTGATCAATGTATGTGATAAACATATCTGAAATGAAATGTGGGGTCCAAATGATAAAGTGTAGTCTATACCTAGGATGAGCCTCGAACTCCGACAAGCTCATGTCCAACCTCTGCCGGCTCAATCAGGATCTGATAAGTAGTCCTAGTAGGCCTCCAGCATATGAGCGCAGTGGAAAGCTTTGGCCAAAGAACAATCTGCTCAACAGGGAGAGCCCCTCTAGCGTGGACCCTAGTCGCCTGAGACGCCTCGCCTGCCATAGGAGCCCCTGTCCCCTTGCTTCCGTGAGCACCCGTTAGAGGTGGCATAAGGTGGCTCTGAATAAAGGTTGCATAGTCGCCCTCGTCTCTGAAAAAATCAACAACCAAGCCCACTATAAACTATGTGACTGCGCCAACAAATAGGCTGTTCGCTAACCTCATAGACTTCGGAGGTGGCATCGAAATGATCGGATTCTAAGAAGCCCACGCCTAGAGAATGAATCTCTCGTTCAAGAACCAGGCCCAGTAGACTTGGCCCTCTAGCGTAATCCTAAGCTGATGTGCTCCAGCTCCTCAGATACGGTCCCCTACCCCAACCAAGATTATGGCCCAAAGTCACACAGATTTGCAAACAAAGAGTGAACAGATTGTTAGGTGCTGTTAGCTACTAAAGTATGAATTAGAATAGTTGTAAAGCAAAAATGACTGTGTTTTGGGTTAACTTGTGGGCAGCCACAAAGTCAAAGTAATAGTGGAAGAAGGCAAAGGATTCGCGACTCTGGCGTTGACACCGACCATCGTATCGCCTCAAGTAGGGGACCATCAGAGGGAGCTCTTCTATGGACTCTGGGGCAAGGGCTGGACAGTACGCATGAACCCATAGCTGCAAGAAAAGGGTAGCGATGTTATTAGCAGCATGAACAGATGTAGAAAGTATAGAGATAAGAACACAGCATGAACAGATGTAGAAAGTGCAGGGATAAGTACACAGTATGAACAGATTCAGAAAGTGCAAAGCAAAAAGCACAGAGCATGAATAGATACAGAAAGTACAAAGCAGAAAACATAGGTATTGAAAAGATATAAAGCAGAAAATATGAAGTAGAAATAGTAAAGTGCAAAGAGGGAACTGAAATGCATACCTCCCAGGCTCGCCAGTAGCCTCCGATCCGCTCTCCCCTTAGACGGGAGGTAGAGCTCATGTAGCCATATAGGGTGGCGAGGCCAGCTCCGCCCCAGTTGTAAAAGCGTACCCGAGGAAGGGTCACCAAGGCACTTAACAGATATAAGCCCATGGTGTTCTACCTGTTCGAAAATAAGGTGGTATTGAGAACAAACATCAAGAAGCCCCGAGCATACTGCTCTATCTCCTCCAACGTCTCGGGCTTGCTCCCTCAGAACTACTTAGCAAACCAACTATACCTCACCATAGTTGGCTAATATAGAGGTGGGTGCACTCCAAACAAATCGATCCAGACAGCCTCCCACTCCCCCATGTCGGTGTCAAAAGGGATCAGATCGCCCCTACTCCTAAGCCTGTGATCATGGCAAATTCGTAGGGAGTCATCGTCATCTCTCCGGTAGTAGAAAAGTGGAAGGAGTTAGTGGTGTCCCACCACCTCTCTACTAGTGCTCCTAGAAGTGAACGGCTCGCAATGACGCATATTAGGCTAGAGCAAAAGAGGCTGAAGCCAATCTCGTTGACAATGTCACAAACTCCAGTAGGGATCTCGTCATACCAATCTCTCGCTATCGTAGCACCGTACCCCCTATAGACACGACAGTCTCCCTGTGGCAAAGAACAGATGAAACAGATCAGGCAGTGAAAAAAGTACAGTCAGATAAAAGGCAGTGCAAGAAATGCAGTTAAAGGAAAGGTAGGAATGAATGAAAACAGAGTTCATACCTCAGTAGCGCTCGATGAAAGATGAGAGGTCAGCTCCCTCAACAGAAGGTCCTCTAGTACACCACGAGCAAAGTTGGTTACCAATGCCTCCGGTGGTAAGATGTGTGTAGGAATGATATCTCATCAATCAAAAGGTCACTTTCGGGTAGCGGCTTTGGCTCAAACTCGGGCTCAAACTCTGCCTTAAGGTCAGCCTCAATGCCTTCAGCCATCTCGTCAGCCTTAGCAACTACTGGTTCCTTTACTCCGATAATTGGTGAAAATATAGGTGGAACCTTAGGAGAAGCCCCGTCACGTGGAATCTCATTCGCCACCTGGAAAATGGTTGAAAAGTAGGTGAAAAGTGAAGAAAAACGGAGAAAATAGGGTAAACTTGGAAAAAGTCAACCCTAGGAGAGAGAAAATGACAGAAAAAGTCAAAGCCCAAAAAAGTTCACCAAACCCGAGAGAAACTCAAGGGAAACAAGCCTAAAATGGTGGAAATCCAAGAAAAAGTGTCGAAATCAAAATCCAATCGGTTGAAAATGTAGAGAACTAAGAGGGTTTTACAAAAAAAAAGTTTGCGTAGGGTGTTAAAAAACACATAAAAAGTGCAAATCCAGAGAGAAGAAGCACCTAGAGAGAGAGGGAGAGGGTTTTCGGAAGTGTGGATGAGTGGAAACGAGGAGCCTTGGTCTATATTTAAAGACCCATGCGCGGAAAGACTAAAATGCCCCGAACTACCATGGGTGGCTGGCAATCTGACTTAGTGGCCAGCAAGTGGCCGACCCTCTTCCCTTGTGGCCGGCGAGTGGCCGGTGGCCTTCCTCTATGTCCTGATGCTGTTTTGTGTCTTTGTTTCCCAAGAAGTGTAGGGAAGGTTCATTGTTGGGTCCAGATTGTTTCTAAGGGAGCTCAAAACTGTGTTTTGTTGTATGATGTGTTCCTCACTTGCCAATATAAGCGAAGAGTATCCTTTGAGAACATGTTACGACATCTCTGAGAGGTAAATCGGAGGTCGTCACCAAATTTTAGTTTTATTCGTCTTGTCAAATTACACTATTGTTCTCCTCCATTGCATAAAAGATGCATTTTTACATATATGTATGTTGCATGCGTGTCGTGCATCATTTATCATTTGTGCGTAGAACACGTTGTCTATCATGCATAGAATATGCTCTTGTTTCGTTCTTGCTTCATGCATAGAATATGCTTTTATTTCTAGCGTAGAACATGCTTTCAATTAACATCATACGTCGGTTGACCATCTTGCATGGAACATGCATTCTCACTATCTTGATTTATAATCACGTTCACTTTGTGCATCTATCACACATGTTCACTTTGTGCATCTATTGCACGCATTCACTTTGTGCATCTGTTGCACACATTTACTTTGTGCATCTATCGCGCACATTTACTTTGTGCATCTATCGTATTTGTTCATTTTGTGCATCTATTGCACACCTCTCTGTTTTATCTCGGGATGCATGAAGCGCGAGCTCGAGTGATTTCTCTTGTATCTCAAGACGCGTGAAACGCGAGCCCAAGCAGTTTTCTCTTATCTTAGGACATGTGACACGCGACCTTAAGTGGCTTTTATCTCGGGACGCATGAAAAGCGACCCTGAGCGATTTCCTTTCCTCTATTTCTCGAGATGCGTGAAGCGAGAGCCCAAGCAATTTTTTCTGTTTCTCAGGAAGCGTAAAGTGTGACCTTGAGTCTTTTTTATCTCAGACGCTGCGAAGTGCGTGCCCGAGCGCTTTCTTTTATCTCGACGCTGAAGTGCTAGTCCGAGTAGTTTTTCTTGTTTCTTGGGATGTGAAACACGACCTCAAGTGGTTTTCGCTTTCGCTTGAGATGCGTGAGATACAACCTTGAGTAGTGTTTTCTTTCATCGTCTCGTGTTTTGGCGTGGTCGAAGTGTGTTTTAGATCTTTTTGCATGGAACTTGTTGGTTTTAAGCTGAAGCTGCTCATTCATATGTTCATATCTTGCTATCTTGCTCATTGCACTATTGCTTATTGTATCATCTCGCATGATCATGAGTTTTCAAAATTGCCAACTTCGCAGAGCGTGTGAGTCCAGCTTTTCAAAGTTGCATTGTGCATATCATTTGCATCTTGCCTCAGAAATACATTGGTTTGATTCCTTGCAAAGGGATACGTAGACAGCCTACAGGCGCAAGCATTTATTTCTTGTCCAAGTCTTATAGCCTTGTCAAAATGGGTCGTCTTCGGCCTTTGACATTCAATCATGTCATTTCATGACTCCAAGTTCTATTAAAGAGGGACAACTGTAGACATCCCATTTTTTACGGCCCTTACAACTTGGACGTCATCACTTGCACACCCAATGATGAGTGAATATGCTTGTCAAGTGCTCGAAGTCTTCAGCGGAATGCCACAGCTTTGAGCCTTTCAAATCTTACACCCTTGTTACCTTGTTTTTGGACCAAACCCAAAGATCTTCAAGCCGGAAACCTCTGGTGGCCGTTTATGGGCTGTCGACCATTACTCATGGTTTCCGGCCACCGATGTGGTCTGCCGGCCACCAATGTGTTTTGCAGATATTTCGTGACAACTGTGCCAGCTGTTTGCATAGATGCATGCATCTGCTCCCATGTGTATAGTTGGATGTTTATGAGGGAGATTCATGTTTTCTATATATAGAGGGCCTCCCCTCTTGCTTTGAGGTTAGAAAAATTTTGGAGGAAAATTTTTCCTCTCTTTCTACAATTCTCTCTCTTTCTTGCAAATTTCTCAACCTTTGCCTATACACTCTTAACCAAACCTCTCCATCTTTGAGTTGAGGTATCTTTGAGCATTGTTTAAGCTCTTGAGGGTGTGTTTGCCTTGGTTTATTGCTTGGAATTGGTTCTCCTCTTCAAGAGGTATAAGGTTTTGCCTCTTTACTTGTTGTATTTACTCTTTTTCTTGCTATTTTCCAACTATTTTTGTGCTTTACAAACTCTGTATTTTTGGGCTGAAACTTGGGTTTTAAGGCCAATAAAGGTTGAGGGGTGGTTCATCCTTCTTTACACCTTGCTCTCAAGGCCTTTACCCTTGTGTTTCCCACCTTTACACTATCTTTTTTTGAGCTTTTAAACACTATTTTTTAGAGTTATTTCAGTGGCTAAAATCATGGTTTGAAGTCCAAAATTGGAGGGGTTAGCCTTCCCCCCTTATGTTTTGCTTACTAGTCTAGCATGATCCATGTTTTAGCTTATTAATCTAGCTATTTTTGGTCTTAATTCCAGCATGTTTTAGGACTGTTTTAGGATTGTTTTTAAGTGTTTGTTGCATTCGAGCTTTGTTTTGCGTACTTGTAGTGTAATTGTCCTCATGAGTTTGGTGTTTTAGGCATTAGACACCATCTTATTTGAGTTGATTGCATTTATTTATGACTTTCCATACTTGTGATCACTCTTAATCACCATTGCAACCTCCCTCATTTCTTGGCTTTTGTTTTGCTTTGAAAGTGGTTTCAAATTACTTGTTTGTTTAAGCATGAGATTAAGATGTCATACTTAATGGTTTAATTCATTTGGGGGTTCATTACCAATGGTATGATGTCTCTTTCATGCCCAAATCAACTATTGGTTTGAGTCTTTTTTCCATTAGAGGACTTAAATTCACCTTTTGGACTCAATTGGTTAAGGAATGGATGATAATCTAAAATGGAGTAATTAAAACTTGGAATTAAAAGTGAGCAAGATAATAACTTTGTTTGGGTTCAATCGAATGTTAATTGAACCCTTGAGTCTTAAGTCGTTTCATACTCGTTAGTGATTAAAACAGTTCAAGATTCATTGTCAACTACTTCTCTTGATCTTCCATGATAGGGAGATGGTTTTGAGAGTCTTATTTTATTGCATTTATTGAACTTGCACACTTTGGTCTATAAGCCATCAGGCAATGAAATTGCATAGATTGATGGTTTGTGGATCAAGATTACTACTCCTTTGAGTTATTCAAATGATGAGGAAAGGTAAATTGTGTAAACAAACCCTAGAGAATACATTGTCTCGCCTATTTTCCTCCGTAGTAGTAGGAAGTTTTATCATCAAGGGTCAGGCTCCTATTGGTGACCGGCAAGCCATCTTTTGTGGCCGGCAGGCCATCATCAGTGGAGGGCAGGCCCTCTGCCGGCCATCAATGCCAAATCAAGTAGTGTTCTTCTGAGGTAGAACAGAGTTGGTGTGGAGGTGGAAACCAGTGCAAGTGATCTCATCAGGCAAATGTACATCCAAAGAAAATAGTGGCTTTTTCGAGTGGAAAAGTCCGTACATGCATGAGCATTCCTTATTTCCCAAGGTGGAGTAATTAGAATAGCTAGATTAGCTCTCTTTTCATGTTGTATTCATGTAACTAATTAGTTCAATTAATCAGTTGATTTGTTGTAATTATTTTAATTAGCTAGATTAGTTAATTAATTAATTAATTTGATTTCTAATAATTAGTTAAGTAGTTTAGCTAATTATTCATTTGTTGTTGTAATAACTAGTTACTTAATTAGCTTAGCTTTAATTAGTTAATTAGTTAGCTAGTTAGTTCATTCAAACCCTCCTTCGGGAGGGCAAAATGTTGTAATAACATGTATGTCTTCCAACCCCACGTTTTTCTCCCTTTTATTTACTAGCTTATGATGGTTAGTTTAGGGACATCATATTCTGTTTAGCATACTTCATGTTTGCATCCACTTGTTTGGCATGCACCGAGACTCGGTTCGTCATTCTAACTTGCACTGTTAGTTTAAATACTTCTTTGAATACGTGCTTAGACCGCATGCTATCAACTTGATTCATATGCCATATTAGTAGCCACGCCTAATAAATTACATATTGCATGCGTTGCATTAGTCATATTGCATAGTTAAGAACATGTATTTTTCTGACTCATTTCTCTTTCGGCTTGGAGTACTAGGTGAGCTTTTACTCACTTTAGCATATTGCATGTTGATGTTGCCATGAGGCTAATTGCTTAAGTGCTATAAATTGCTTGAATACCTATGGATGAAGGCTAATTGCTTAAATTGAAATAATTTGAGTAAATGTTTTTTGCAATCACTTTTTCGAGTGGTACATATTTGAAACAGATTTCAAAACAAACATGAATCGAAATGTTCCAATCCTTGCAAGTTAGTCTACACTTGTGTGTGTGTGCACATAGTAAATGCTAGCCTAATAAACCAGAATAAGAGCATCTAATGTAAATAAGATTCATATCATGATTAGTATAGGTCGATCTTTGATCGGGCGAGCGAGGGTGGTCAATTCATGGCCTTCCCCTATCATACCTAAGTTCCCAAGCTGAGACAATCTTGGTGATGACAGACACATGGCCTATGGCACCATTCATGGGTTTCATAGATTTCCCAAAATAATTTAGGTGGTGATTCTGTATCTGGCAAAGCAGCTCATTTTTGGCCATTTGATTCAAAATCGATTTTCCAAAAGATTTTTCAGATTGGGACTCTTTGGTGTTTATCTATTTCACATTGCACTTGTGAGATCAAATTCAAAACCGCGGGAGTCTAATACTGTAAGGCTTATTCAGTTTCCGAAAGGGGGGCGCAAAAAAACCGAGCTACACTGGGCAATATTTTTGGGTGGTGCACATGAATTCCGGACAGTTCTTTGCAAGTATGTTGTTGAATGCGGGTTTCAGTTTAAGTAAGTGAAAAAGACTCCATACGCATCACTGCTTTATGTAAGTTCACAACGTCAGCTGGGTGCGAATGGTTGGTTCATGCAAGGGTGTCTACTTCGAAGTTCAATAGCGTGCATTCTTACGGGGCTGCTGTACGAATGTATAGAAACCCACGAATTGGGTCAGATTTGGTATCTGATGTTATCGCATGCCGTGTGCATGAACAACCGCTCACACGCTCAATGGACATGGTCTTTGACATGAAAGACGAATATGGGTTAGACATTAGTTACTGGTTGCTTGGTTAGGGGTGAAAAAAGTGAGGAGTGAAGTATTTGGTGATCATACTATGTCGTTTGACCAACTTAGGTGGTATAGCGATGTTGTTATGCAAAACAACCCACATAGTTATATTAATTTGGATTTCGATCAACAAACTGGATGGTTCATGAGGTATTTTATATCTTTTCGTACGTACATTGATGGGTTCAACAATTGCCAGCCGCTTTTATTTTTGGATGGTACATTTCCGCGACAACCGCTAAAGATAAGAACCAAGGTATGGTGGATATTTTTGTAATGGTTCTATTGTAAAGTTTTGTAGTTATGTTACACCATTGTCACATATCACAAAATGTGGATATATTTCTATTTGATCTTATTTTTTATCTTACAAATTGGAACAAACTATTGTGGCTTTATACATTACGTTAATGCATCTTTTGCAAGATTATTCCCCGTCACATTTGCTATTGTCGATTCTGAAAACTCATGTAACTGAGAGTGGTTCTTATATCATTTTTCTGAAGTTTTAGATTGTTTCAGGACTTTAACATTTGTGTCCGACCGTAATACGAGGTTGTTACGATCAATGTGAACCGTCTTACCAATGGCACACCATGCATTCTGCTTGTTACATCTGTAGATGAATCTTCGAGACTGCATGAAATATGTTAATGCTGATCAGAAAATCAGGCTCATGCGAAAGTTACGAGAATATGCTTACACTTCTACAGTGAATTCCTTCAATCAGAAAATTGAGATTTTGAAGCAGTGTAGCCTAACGATGGTTAGAAATTTTCTGAAAGATTTGGATCCTGAACATTGGGCTAATGCGTACTTTAGGTAAAAAAAAATTTCCCACGTTTACACCATACAATGTCCACAAACAGTTGTATAGTATGAACGTAACATATTTACATTTTTTCCACCCCCAAGGGTCGTAGGTACGGCGAGATATGGTCTAACGTTGCTGAGTCCTTTAATAACTGGATTCAGAAAGCTCATCACCTTCCCATTACTCAACTTGTGGATGCAATTAGGGGAAAGATCATGGAACAAATGTCAAAGCTTAAAGTCAAATCCACAGGGTGGTTTGGCGAGCTTTACCCGAAAATGGAAATTTTTTTGGTTTACGCCTTCAAAGATAGCAGGTCGTGGATTGTTAGTCGGTCGGACGACTATGTTTTCGAGGTCCGTTCACACCTATCGATTTTGGTCAACATTGGCAGGCACTCATGTTCTTGTTTCCAATGGCAACTAAATGGTTTCCCATGTTCACATGCGGTTATTGTTTTTCGAAATAGTGGAAACAACATTTACGATTACATAAAATTGTTTTACAAAGTGGTGGAGTATAGGGCAACGTATACGGGGTTTATCCACCTAATTCCCACGATGGAAAACCCCAAGTTCACTATCTCAGACTATCTCATTGCGCCACCTATTTACAAGCGTCCTCCCAGTAGGCCCAAGCGAAAAAGAATTCCATCGAAGGGTAAGGTTGTTCAACGTATTCAGTGTGGCCGTTGTGGCAAGATGGGTCACCACAATAGGAAAACATACAAGGAACCAATGTAGTGTGGTCGTCGTTCCCTTTCCCCCTAATTTCTGATCCCTACCCATTGATCAAATAATAACTAAACCCTATATTATTTTTCACGACCTTCTTACGGGACATATTCGTACGATTCTATATTATTGGAAGTTTATGAAATGCAACATATTTATTTATTACAGTTGGTTTAGTAAGATAAATATATTCATTCGGTTTGAAATTTTTTTCACAATTTTGTTGCATTGTATGTTTCACTATCTAATTTTTGTTGGTTGTTACGCCATATTTCATACAACATTTTCAATGCAACCCATTTACATCAAAAATCACACAATGTCCAAATGTAATATTTTACTCGTTCAACACCATGATTGTGCTAGTGTTTACTTTCCTTACATCCTTGTTTCGGGTGGGGGATCACAATGTCCAAATGTTGACTTTTGCATGTTGTGCATGCATATTAGTATAACAAATTTCTGATGGTTTCGACCCCCAACCATTTGACAGTTATGTCCACATCATGTTTGTCAAGTACTTGCATGGAATCAAATTATTGTATTACAACCAATACAATGTTGCTGCTAATTGTGTCTATCAACTTTCAACAATGTCGCAGGCCGTGTACTATTTACTATATTACCGTTACTGCCATGACGTCACCGTACCCATACTATAAATAATCATTAAACAGCCAAAACAAACCAGACATCATAATCTATGAAACCACACCAAATGTTTGAAGCAACACTAACACATTTGTCATATTATGTAGTTTAAATGATTCGACAAAAATAACATTCAGACCCCAAATCATGGTGTTCAATACACAGTCAGAAAATACCACACACATAGGCGGTATGTCAAAAACAATAACTGTCCAACACGCAAGTCCACCAACTACTTGACGGACGAAAAAAATTTCTAAATGGCAAAGTGCATAAATTAAAATGCAGTGGGATGGTGGGGCAGAATTGTGTCATTAATGTGTTAAAGCATGGAGTCCTCTGATAGCGTCATTCAAAAACATCTTCACTATTGTCGCACGTAGCTTGTTCGGCGTTTTCTCGTCCATTGTCCTACCAATATCGCCACCCTCCATGTACTGCCCGATAATGTAACACACAAAAATCGCACAATCTATCTTGATACATCACAATGAAACAACCAATCAGCTACACACTTTCAATATTTGGAGATTAATGCAGTTTTACAAAAACTAAGAACAAAAACAATAGCATCAGTACAAAATCTATCACCCAAGACAACATTTCACAAACTAATAATCCTATTCTATGTTGAACAAATATTGCACCCTCAATTAATTTACAATAACAACATCTATCAACTCACATTACAACTCAATTTTTTTTATGAGTTCAAGACATGAAACTTCAACATTTAGTGGTGCTCGCAAACTTCATTTTGGATATGCAAAACCATTACTACCACGCTGAACAAGCCCAAACTAGGACATAATTTAAACACAAATCAAACCCAAAAACTAAACATTGTTGAACAACATATATGTATATTAACCAGGTTTGACACAGTGTATTGCTGTCAAAAAATTCCAATCAAAATGCACAACGTGCAATTTATTCCTCTTTAAATACCAATCAGTTACACACTTTCATAATTCATGTAGAAATTTACAAAATAACATCACAACTTACGTATCCAGACTCTGTTGTGGGTAGTCAATGACTGAAACAAGTGGCCCATCAAAATTCAGAATTTTATCACTGCCAGATGCCAACCGTGGTTTGACGAATCTGGAATAATATTGTTCCACCCATTGCTTCTGTAAAATCAATGTTTTCATGCTTGTTATATGTTGAAGCTGTAAATCAACTTGTAATCAACAGACATATTCAATATGATCTGGAAAAACCCTAAATGTTTCTCCTACACATTGCAAAACACAAGCCATTACATGGCAAAAAAAACAACGTACAATGGCCCCCACTTTAAAACCGTACATAGATCTTAGTTCCATTAAAACACTAACACACGCAAACCATTCGTCACTTCTACCAATTCAATGACAATACATCTCATACCAACGGTTGTCTTTCAAATACGTTCAAACCAAGTTATACACCGAAGTGAAACGTTTAATATTAACATTACGACAAGCACAATTAACTCATTCAAAACCATACCTAAACAGGAACCATGCACTATATCACGATAATATCGCATTACACATATCACTTTTAGAACATGAACCAAGTGTTGGTCAAACCAAAAAAATTAGCAACCAACAACATTTGTAAATGCCAAGATATCTGGGGTCCCTCACCCACATTTTCAAACAAACGACAGGCCCACAACAACAAGATAACAAAAAACAAACCAACACCCATGTTTAGATTACTCAAACAAATACACCAATATACATTACCACACTACAAAAACGAAATACTAGTCACAGCAAGAGCAACAATCAAACATAACTCCATCTCCGCATTGACATTAACAAACAGCAATGTGCATTACGAACACCAATAGCACTACATCGTATACACACAATCAAAACAAACAAATGCAAAGGGAGCATAAAGTAACAGGTACATTTTTACCAAATCTACAACGGGAAACAAACCCAGCCCTACATCAGGTACCCAAAAAATCCATACCAGGAGCCATGTTATTCGGCAACGTTCTTTTGCGATGGCAATGTGTAGATGTCGTATTGACTGTTAGATAAATGTACGCAACGATGAAATGTTGATCAACACAATGTATTACGCACAACAGAGGTAATCAAATGTTAATTTGGGCAACTAGGGTTTACAAATGTGAACCCTCGTCAATTTCGGAAATTAATATCAAACATTACCAAATCAAAATCAGAATCATGCCAAACACACGTCGAAAATCATTGCTATACTGAAATCCAAATCCAAACCCTACCGTCTTCACCGTTATGGATTTGATCGCAAAGAACACTATAGTTCCTTGTTGGACTTTTCCGTAAATTGAACATCAACACCAACCCACATTTACCCTCACTTGTCGAAACCTACGCGCCCAAACCATGGCTACTAAAGTCTTTACAATTGAAATAGGACTTATCAATCTTTCAAAAAAAAGCCAAGACCTAATGGTTTAATATTACCAAAATTAGGATATATTGGTGCTTTGCCTAAATTTTTCCAAAATTATTTTTTTTTTTTCAATTTTTCTAAAATTGTTTCCTTTTTTCTTCAAAAATTGTCTTTTACTTTTTCTAAAATTTATAAAATGTTTTTTATTTTTTATAGTGTTTAGAGTCCTTTTTTTCTTTCTGATTATTATTATTATTATTATTATTATTATTATTATTATTATTATTAGGTAAATGAACAAAAAAACCAAACAAACTTAGACCAAACAACTCTAAATAAATCAGGAGGCATCTCGTCCCTCCACACCTGCAGGGCATTCGAGAGACGAGCGATACGGGCGAACACATGAGTAGCTTTATTTTCACTTTGCAACACATGGGAACAACAGAAGCTTTGAAATCTTAGACTAGCACAAATTGCTCCTTAGAGAATATGACCAAAAGATGGCGGCCCTGTTTGGTGGAGCTTTTTTAAAGTTAAAAGTTGAAAATTAGAAAGCAGAAGGTAAAAGCACCCTTATCTCAGCTTTCAAATAATCTGTTTTTTTAAGCTTATTTAAGGTATTTCTGCCTATTAAGCTATAAGCAGAAACTGCACCAAATAGTCTGGCACAGACTCCCAAATCAAAATAAGCTATAATCACCTCCCAAAAGCTGTAACAAATAGTCCTGACATCTCAAAAGCATCACTTTGAAAAGCTTTGGTAACTAACAAGGAATCCCCTTCCACATGAACTAATCCTAATCCCAATTCTGCTGCAAACTCAATTGCCTGTGCCACCGCATAAGCTTTTGCACAATCTACTTCCCCACAATGCTGAATTTTCTCTGACATAGATGCAATAACCTAGCCCTAAGTATCACAAACTATCACACCAATCCCAACAACTTCTAGCTCTTCAAATATTGTCCTTTTGAAATTAATTTTGAGCACATCCTTTGTCAGCAATCTCCACTTCACTGGATTAGCATATAACTAAATACCTTGCACTCGAATTCTTGTTTGAGTAAACTCTTGCACGAGATTACAGACTTTCTGAACAATCTCCTCTGCTACTTGGCTGACCTTATTGAAGATAGCTTGATTTTGGGCATTCCATAGACCCCAACACATTGAAAATAATAAACCAAACCCTGCCTCATCAACTTGCTTCTCAGCCTCAAAGGCCCACTGTTGGAAGTCGTTACCACCACCAATATCCACAACCATCATAATCAAACTTGAAGCCCATACTTCTTGGGCCACCTCACAATTCCTAAGACAATGGACCAATGTTTCCTTCACATCATCACAATGATCACACCTATCTTCAATAGGAACCCGTCTTTGGTGTAATCTCGCATGTGTCGGAATGATATTCAAATATGCTCTTTACACAAACATCTTTGTCTTGTTCGGAATTTGCAAATGCCAAACCACCTTCCAAAATTGCAGTTTTTATATAAAGATTAAGTAGATCTACAAATAAAAAATAATAGTTAAAATATTTTTAAAAATTATTAAAAATTAAAAATACAAATTAAAAATTTTAAAAACTCCAAACTGGTAGCTTTCCCAAACTAATAAAGATGGTCACCATTACCTTTATCCCCATCTTACCACCACCTCCACTCACACCACAAAATCACTAAAAAAAATTATTAATATATTATTATAAAATGAAATTAAATCGTAGTTTCTTTAAAAATAGAAAAGAGAATTAGTTACCAATTGAATAGAAAAAAAATTACATAAATATAAAGGGGTGCAATTGCACCTCACTACAAAATTACTTACACCTTCTATATTTGTAGTTTTTTTTTTTTTGTCTATTCTACTAGTAAGAGAGAAAAAAAAGTAATGTATGTTCAAACAAACCGAGCTACTTCCCCCCCCCCGGCCAAAAAAAAAAGCACACAAACGCAGTAAGTGTTTGTTACTACTCCTTTTTGCTTCACCTCCATTGTTACTCAACTTGCATTTCTTCTTCAAGATTATGGAAAAGTCCGGTTGCAAAGCCTCTCACTTTCTAATACCTAAAAGTTGGTTTTAGGGTTAGGGTTTCAAAACCACCATCACTACCATTCAATTCATTAGGGATGTGGATTGGTTTTTTGGCTTTTTGACTTTTTAACTATTTTAGGCTGGGGCTGAAATAGCCTCGTTTGGGATGGACTATATTGTTTTTTTTACTTTTGTGAGAAAAAAAATATAATGATTATGGTTTGAACATGACAACTTTTAGCTTGGAACTAAAAAATCTATTTTTTTCTTTTTTGTGATTAAAATAGCCCAAACCTAACTCACATGCCAACGGCTACTTTGTATATCCCCAGTTTCTTGGTCCCTCTCTTTCTCATATCTCTCTCTCTTTATGTTGGAGTTTTTAAGTTGATATATTAGAATGTGAATGTGTTGGTTATTGCCAGAATTTGAATTTTGTTTTGTACCCATCAGTTGTAGGCTTACGTATGGATGTAAAAAAAAAAAAGAAGTTCAAACAGAGCAATCAAATTAAGAAGGATTAGATTTTCTGGAGGGATAGAGAAGATTCAAAAAGGAATTTCATCCGTGGCATATTGAATTGAAGGTCTCTTCTAGGATATTATTTAGGCCCTATTTGGCTAATGGTTTTTGTGTTTGTGTGTGTGTGTGTGTGTGTGTGTGTGTGTGTGTGTGGTGGGGGGGGCGCTAAATAGCTGATAAACAAAATGTAACGTCCAAACTATAATTATTATTTTTTTCTTTCACAATTATTAAATCAATTACAAAAAAAAAAGTCAACTATCATTCCAAATATAACTTTTTTAGTTAGGTTAAAATAACTAAAAAATATATTAAAATAGCTAAATTCCCAAAGGGCCTTAGTCTACCCCTAGATTCGGTTTCTCTATGGGTGTTTGGTGTAGGTGGTAAAACAGATTATAGTTTATAACTTAATAATTATAGATTGCAGCTTTAATCATTAGTTGTTAATCTGTTTGGTATAACTGTTAGATTGTAGATTTAAGTTACTGAGTAGTTTTGTTTAATAAGCTGTGAAATAGTTTTTTGCTATATAAATATCTTTTTTACCCCTATTAGTTGTTGTAAACACAAATTTCGTAGCTGCACTTAAGACACAAAATAAATGCACAAATAATTAATTTTATTTGATTATAATAAATGGGTACAATTGTCTGTGGTTTGCTCTATTACAAAAGAACAAATCCTTTGATTCGATCTCTGAAATGGGTCGCAATCCAATGACTGTAGAAGCTTGTTGTTAAACTAGACAAGTTGATGAATTTCTTCAAGTCTTCGAATGGAGAAACTCAGAGAAGAAAGGCATGATCGAGGGGCTTGAACGGCTTGATCTCGAACAAGTCTTGAAATGATCTCCTTGAAAAAAGAGACCAAATGTGTATTTGTAACTTGAAAGGATTGACACAAGTTTGGAGTGCTTGATAATCCTTTCTTTCGAGTTTGAGGAAGTTTAGAGAAAATTTTAAGAAAAGAATTTGGCAGAGTCTCGAGATTGCTTAGGAGATTGCAAGACTATTAGCCAAAAAATCTGTGTTCCTTTCCCTCTAATGAGAGCCTTTATTTATAGGCTTAGGAGGGGAGAATTAATTTTGGAAACTCCAAAATTGACTCCAATTTCCAATAAACAGGCAATTTGCTTCTTGATTTATGGACATGATTTGCATTCAAATTTAAATTTAAATTTGAATTATTCCACTAAATTTTGATAAAAATATCTTCATGAGCCCCATACTTTTGGGTTGACCCAATTGTCAAAATAATTTCTTTTGGTGTGACCCATAATTTAAAATGGGTTAAGATCCATAATTTTAGTAAGACCCATACCCATTTGAAAATTTTGACCATCTTAATTTTGACCAATCAAAGAAAATTTATTTTCCTTGATTAATTAGACGGTGATCAAGACACGTGAAAATTTAAGTGTTTACAAATTTCCCCCACTTCAAGATTCTAGTTTGATTCTTGCTTGCTAGCATCAAAGGTGAGGTTTGAAGTAGATTGGTCATTTTTACGAGGTGAGGATTTTAATTTTTTTTTTTTTTGGCGTGAGCATTGATCAGCATTTTTTTTTTCCCAGTGAGCATTGAACAGCTCTTTTCTCCTCATATGGAAATAATAACAACAATCATACTAGGGTTTGTGCGCAGCCTATAGGCATCACTGCTCCCTATTTAATTGATTGATGATAAGTGCCTTTAGACCTTGCACCGTTGTGTTGCTACTCACTATCCTTCAATCCAAGCCATGTTGATAAGCTTGGAGACTGACTGTCACCATGAACCTCTCAAGGTAAGATTTTTGTATATATGCATATATAATATTCATTATAATACTGTGAGCATGAACAACACAAACTTATGTACCATACCTATGCCATATACATCACATGCATTGAACAATCTTTGACTTCTTTAATAGTTGGATGCTTGTCTGCACAACATGTGCATCACCATCCTTATGTACCATACCTATGCCTTGTTTGCAGCAGTGCACTGGACCGTTTTTTTCATTTTTTTTTTTTCACAATACCTATGACTTGATGGCCTACATATATGTTGTGATAACCATGTTCCGTATTATGCTAATTGATCTTAATTATGATTGTGATTATGTGTTTAATATGATTTTGAGTGCCATTTATATAATTATATGTGGTTTTGATTTTCTATCTTTACCGTAGGAAAATCTATTCAACTTACTGTTATGAACTGAAAATTGAAGGCCTTATCGGCTAGAAAAATCGAAATTGACTACGCCATTGTGATTGGCATAATTTTAGAGCCTATGATGAGATTTAATTGAAAATTTATTCTGGTCAAAATAATTAGATTCAGAACGATTAATTAAGCTCAATTACTTAGCCTTAATCAATTTAATTAGCCAAGCCTATAAATAGGCTTATATACACTCAATTCCTCTCTTTTTGAACTCATTTTTGCTGAGATTACACTCTAGAGAGAGAGTGTGTGCCGGTTAGAGAGAAAGGGAGCTAAAGTTGGAGAATTGCTCAAGAAGCTTGAAGATCTTGGAGTTTAACTCAAGAATTAACTATATTTTGGAAGAATTAGGGCTCCTAGGTGAGTGAATTCATGAGTTTGAGTTGTGATTTTGTGAATTCAAGATTAAATGGTAATCAAGAACATGAATTGAATTGATCATGATGAGATTGAAGTCTATATGCACATGCATGCATAGAATTGCCATGAATTTGCATGAGCTAGCATGTAACATGTTAATTTTGAAAAATTGAGCATTGAATCATACATGCAACCATGGTTTTGTTGAGTTTTATGATTACAAGCACCCTTGGTGCCATTTGAAATGGAATTGGAGTTAAAAATTAACATGCATGCTTGATTGATGGAGATATGAGGCTTGTATGAAGTTTGAATACATGAGTTTTGACCATACAAGAGAAATGATGATTAATTTGAAAATTAGATCATGAATTTGAACAATTTGGTCTCATATTCTTATATTCTCGTGTTATGTGATGTGTTTCCATGTTTTGGTGTCCAAAACAAGAGTTTTGGGCCTTCGAATACTAAGTTTGAGCTTCAAGAACAATTCTGGAAATTCCAGAATTTTGCATGTCCGCTCGAGCGGGTAAAGCGCCGCTCGAACGTGAAATGTTAGTTTCTAAAACTTTTGCAGACATTGATGTCCGCTCGAGCGAGGAAAGTCATGCTCGAGCGCCAGCTACGTAGTTTGACTTCCAGCACAAGCGTCCGAAGTCACGCTCGAGCGTAAAAATGAGGCAACCAGTACTTTTGTAGACCAAAGGGGTTCGCTGAGCAATGAAACCACGCCGAAAGGATCCTGCTTTAAATTTTGTAAAGATGATTCTATGTTTTGTTTCCATTCTCTTTCACTCCTAAGCACTCTTAGGCATACATTGAGCATTGTAAATGGACTAAGAAGATAAGAAAGAGGCCTAAGGGGAATGTATGAGTTAAGAATGTTTTGAATCGTTTGTGACCCGATATGTGTTATATATCATACAGGGTTGAGCACAAGGACGAATCCACCAGTAGAACACTGTGAGTAATATCTTAATAAAGGCATTTTGAAGTATGCTATTTATCCAATTATTTACTCTTATTTGAGTTTCGTAAACTTGTTAATCTGAAAGGCGGACAGTATTTGTTATGCCATACAATTGGGCCAAAGGTCGCTGGATGTGAATGATTGGGCCAAAGGCCGCTTGACATGAATGATTGGGCCAAAGGCCGCCGGACATGAATGATTGGGCCAAAGGTTGGATATGAATGATTGGACCAAAGGCCGTTGGATATGAATGATTAGGCCAAAGGCCGTTTGACATGGATGATTGAGCCAAAGGCCATCGAACATGAATGATTGGGCCAAAGGCCGTTTGATATGAATGAATGGGCCAAAGGTCGTTTGATACGAATGAATTGGGCTCGAGGCCATTTGATACGTCTGGATTTGTAGTCGTTTGATACACTAGATAGAAACATGAATTGGGCCCAAGGCCGTCCGATGTATCTATTTCAAATTTTGTTCATGTATCTTCTTTATTTGATATTATTCACTAGGCTTTCATTCGCTCTCATTCACGTGTCTGTAGTTGAGCCAAGAGATGTCCAAACCCAGCCCCAGTGAAGTATGTGAGAAACAGTCAAAGTTTTGAGTGGTCAGCCCATACGTCTCACGCACGAGACTTGTTTTCGCCCTTTTGTTCTTTTGTTATATTTTTGCTATGTTGGCGAAAATTTTGGATCACCTTTGTATATAAGCTTTTAGTTTGGTTGACTATGACTTGAATGATCCTGGGGTGCAAAGCTTATATGTTAACTTCCTTTGATGTGGGTTATTAATGAATATATGTGAAATGTTATGATGTGCCATGTAAGCACGGTTCTATGGACAAAAGTTTTAAGTTTGCTTCCATTTTGGCCCCTTAACTCTGTTGAAATATATCTAATCTGGTTTGAGGTCGTAGGTAATCCCTTGATTACTGGCCGGTTATGACCTTAATCCATGGGAGCGAGTTCGGGTCATGACATACATGTAGTTCAATTATTTGCATCAGGACACTGGACGGTTTCTTTTTCTTTTTCTTTTTTTTTTTAAAAAAAAAACCTTCTTTACAAATTGCAATTTATCATTGCCCATAAGAATAATGAGTTTGTAAGAATAATTGAGTAATATATCTCACTACCCTTTCACCATAATTGATTATTTTGACTTATGTGGGGAATGCACCTATCGAGCTAGCCGCTTGGATATTGGGCTAATGAAGTAGACAATTCCATCACCACCCATTCAACCATAGGCGATTAGTTTGACTTATGAGGGGGAATGCGCCTATCGAACTAGCCGCCTAAATGTTAAGCTAGTGAAGTAGACACTTCCACCATCACCCATTCGACCATAGGTGATTAGTTTGACTTATATAGGAGAATGCACCTATCAAGCTAGTCGCCTTGATGTTGGGCTAGCGAAGTAGACACTTCCACCACCACCCATTCGGCCATAGGGGATTAGTTTGACTTATGTGGGGGAATGCACCTATCAAGCTAGTTGCCTTGATGTTGGGCTAGCGAAGTAGACACTTCCACCACCACTCATTTGGCCATAGGTGATTAGTTTGACTGATGTGGGGGAATGAGCCTATCGAGCTAGTCGCCTTGATGTTGGGCTAGCGAAGCAGACACTTCTACCACCACCCATTCGGCCATAAGCGATTAGTTTGACTTATGTGGGGGAATGCGCCTATCGAGCTAGTTGCCTTGATGTTGGGCTAGCGAAGTAGACACTTCCACCACCACCTATTCAACTATAGGTGATTAGTTTGACTTATGTGGGGGAATGCGCCTATCAAGCTAGTTGCCTTGATGTTGGCCTAGTGAAGTAGACACTTCCATCACCACCCATTCGACCATAGGGGATTAGTTTGACTTATGTGGGGGAATGCGCCTATCGAGCTAGTTGCCTTGATGTTGGGCTAGCGAAGTAGACACTTCCACCACCACCCAATGTGGGGGAATGCGCCTATTGAGCTAGTTGCCTTGATGTTGGGCTAGTGAAGTAGACACTTCCACCACCACCCATTCGGCCATAGGTGATTAGTTTGATTGATGTGGGGGAATGCACTTATCGAGCTAGCCACCTTGATGTTGGGCTAGCGAAGTAGACACTTCCATCACCACCCGTTCGGCAATAGGCGATTAGTTTGACTTATGTGGGGGAATGCGCCTCTCGAGCTAGTCACCTTGATGTTAGGCTAGCGAAGTAGACACTTCCACCACCACCGATTCGGCTATAGGTGATTATTTTGACTCGTGCCATGATCATATATATGTCTCCCCACAACACGTGTATTTTTTTTTAAAAATAATTGTTTGGCTTTGTCACTCAGTGATGGTGTACTTCAAAACTTTCAAGAAGGGATACTTGACCATTCTTGAGGACTCTAGTGATGCTATTGAGGAGGGGACAACTCTTCCAATTCACCCTCCTTTACTTGGTGCTTGGGGCTTGAAGTTCGAGCTGCTTGATGGTTCTTTTCATTTGGTGCAATGGGCTTGTGAGACTTCATGTCAATTGTCTCTACCCCGTGGGGATAGTGACTTGATTAGACTTGGGGTGTTTAAGGTTACTAGTATGATGGCTCGTGGTCGTTCATTCAACCTTACCATTCTTGTACTTGCTAGTATCTACAAAGGGCTTAATAGAATTGCTTTTTCTTCTAATCCTGGAAAGTGCAACGCCATCTTCCCTGTCCATTATGTTTATGCTTGGTTAGCAGAGTATTTCAACACACACTTTAGTATTGATTCTGCTCTGAAACCCTGAATGACGAGATATGCTGGTGAAAGGATGGCCAAACAATTTAAGGAGTCAGAAGCCTATGACTTATTTAAATCCTGCAAAGATATGACCTTGCACCGTTTGGCGTATAGCAAGGGCAATCCCAAGGAATTAGTTGATGATGGTCATCTTTCTCACTCAGATTTAGAGTACTTCATTAGTGTTCGCTCGAGCTATTTGACTTTGCAAAGTTCGTCCACTATGGTCATTAAGCCATACAACCCTTATAGGTTTAGCAGGCAATTTGGTTTTATTCAAGCCATCCCTGGTAAACTTAAGGTTGATCTTCGAGATGGTAGTTTACAAAACATTATTCAGCATTGGGATTCTTGTGTTCATGATGGCACTCATTCTATATTGAGGTTACCAGCGCATTGTGATTTTCTATCTCGTTCCACTACCAAGGCTTATTTAGAGTGGTGGTCCCAGCTTTATGTAGGCTATTTCTCCAACAAAGAAAATTCTATCCCAATGAGGAAACGCATAGCTTCACCAAATCAAGAGATGGTTAAAGGGAAGAAAAATGCAATTGTTAAGCAAAATTCTAATTCCTTGACCACGAAATGGTTCGAGGGAGTGTTGATGGGACTCTTGGTGGAGTAGTAGACGGGACCATAGTCACAGTGATCGTAATTGGCGTCACATAGGAAGAAAATTGGGTACTGGTACCATTGGAAGGAACACCACTACTTTTAATGACGTGGAGTCATTTTTTATCAATGTTCCTAGCACTTCTCAACTATTTGCTACCGATGTTGTATCGGTAATGACAGAATCTATTTTATTTTATTTTTTAATTTTATTTTTTTTACTCCTCTTTAATTTGTTTTGACAGTTGCCAAATGATGACTTTGATTTGGCATCTAGCAATGAGGATATGAGACTTCTTGATGAGTTCTCAGATAATAAAGCATCAATTCATGGACCATCAGCCTTTGATTTAGTGATTGGTCGTAGAGTTGTCTCTCAAAGGACCCAACTCCAATTGTCCAAACTTGTTCTCACCGCCGCTTCCTACATCGAGTCAAGTTTCACCTTCTGTGGCTTCTACTATTGATACAAGAAGCATGATCCTTAATGCTTGTCGCTCAGTAGCTTCAATACTTGATAACCATATTAAAGGTTTATTGAGCAAAACTCCTATTCAAAAAGTTCCAGCATTGGGCCCAAAGCTCGAAGAGCTTTATGATGAGCTCTCAAAGCTTCAGGTAGACTATTCTCCATTGCAAAGCCAGATCGAGAAGTATGTACAAAATGCTACTACGTACATCTCTATGAAATCAGCGTTTGCTCAAGAGATGGCTTCAGAGCTATAGGATCAGGGTTTGGCGGAGGTCATTCAACGTGTCAATCATGCTCTAGCTCATGAGAATGAAGAAGTTGAGTAGGTTCACTTGCTGAAGTTTAATTTGGTTAGCCTTACAGCAAAAAATGAAGAATTGTTAAAGGCGTTGGAATATTTAGATGAACAATCACAACAACTAGAGACTACACTTAGTGTTGCTGAAGCTGAAGTAGTTCAAAGGCGAGCCATTGTTTCCACTTTAAGGGATGAACAAGCTATAATAGAAGCAACTGAGGTGATAAGAAGCGAGGATATTGAAGTCACCAACAAGTTAGAGCAGCTTTTGAAGGTTGAACAAGGCGAGATCCAAAGTTTATCATGGTTTCCATGATTTATTTATTTATTATTATTTTATTTCATTTTTTTATATATTTTTTTATTTTCATCAAATGTAGCTCGAAACCAAATACTTCATTATAAAATAATTGCTTTAGCAAACAATTTATTTATGAAATAAATATTATAGTTCGAAGCAAAATACTCTTATTGTACAACACATTTGGTTTATTGATTTATTTAGTCATTCACAGTTTATACTCATGCGGGCCAGGAGTAGTACAAATTTTTTTTTTTTAACAACTTTATTTCATATGGGCCAAAAAGATCATGTAGTTTATGCTCATGCGATTAGGAGCATTACATTCTCATGGATAATAGCGCTTTAGGAACTTGCCATTGATTGGGCCAACTCTAATACCTTCTTCATCAACAATCTTGTATGCTCCATTAGTGTAGACTTCAGTCACCACGTATGGACCATCCCACTTGGACAAGAACTTGTTACCAATTCGGTGGGTGGTGATGATAGGTCGTCGAACAGCCAATACCGATTCTCCAACTTGAAAAGACCAGGGTCTAACCTTCTTATTGAAAGCTCTGGAGAGTCGAGCTTGGTAACACTCAAGTTTTTGTTGTGCTTCCAATCTCTTCTCATCCAATGCTTCTAACTTAGCAAGACGTAGTTTTGCATTCTCATCATCAGTGAGACCTTCCTGTATAGATATCCTTAATGAAGGAATCTATTGTTCCAAAGGCAGAACCGCTTCAACACCATACACAAGGGAGTATGGGGTGGCTTGTGTTGGGGTACGATGTGTCGTATGGTATGCCTAGAGTTCTTCTCCAATTCTTTCATGCCAATCCCGCTTTGATTTAGCAACTACCTTTTTCAATAGATTGCCCAAAGTTTGTTAAACACCTCTTCTAGTCCGTTGGCAGGTGCATTGTACATTGAGGAATTGCATTGCTTAAATCCAAATCTTTCACAAAATTTGTCCATTAGACTGCTGTAAAAAGGCTTTCCATTATTAGTGATGATGTAGCGAGGTACACCATACTGATAAATAATGTGGCTTTTGATGAAGTCAACAACAGTTTCTTTCTTGACTTCTTTAAGTGAGACGACTTCAGCTCACTTGGAGAAGTAATCTGTGGCAGCCAAGATGTATAAGTGGCCTGCAGAAGACTTGGTCAATGGGCCAACTACATCTAGACCCCATACATCAAATGGCCAAGAAGCAATTGTCAAGTGTAAAAGTTCTGGTGGTTGATGGATAAAGTTTGCATGAAACTGGCAAGGTTGACACTTTCTTGAGTGGTCCAAGCAATCTTTAACCATCATAGGCCAATAGTAACCCATCTTTTTTACTCAAAAGTGAAGTTTAGGACCAGACTAATGCGCTCCACATATCCCGGAATGGGCTTCTTCCATGGCTTGTTAAGCTTCTTCATCCCTTAGGCAATGAAGAAAAATTCCTTCAAATGATCGTCGGAATAAAGTTTCCTTGTAGTAGATGAATCGAGGAGCTCGACTTCTTATTTCAGTTCTATGGCGAGAACCATCAGGGAGCTTCCCGTGTTCAAGGTAGTCTATAATTGGCATTCTTCAATCGTCAACTTCGATAGCTAGTACTGAAATTGCATTTGTTTCTACGAGGCAACATTCCAACAATTGTGGCAATACCCATCGCTGACATACAGGGACACTAACTTGTTCACCTTCTAACAATGCCAGTGTAGTTGCTAGATTGGCAAGTGCATTAGCCATGCGATTTTCTTTCCTTGTAACATGTTCGAGTCTCAAATTTTTCAATAAGATGAGTTGCATACTGGAAATATGGGACTAAGTTGTCTTTCTTGACTTCACAATCCCCCCGAAGCTAATTAATTATTGACTTAGAATCCTCATAGACATCTAGGTTAACAATTTTTAGCTCGTTGCTATTTGTAAACCAATGATCAAGACCTGGTACTCAGCAACATTGTTTGAGCAATTTTCGCCAAGAATAAATAAGTAAGGAAAAATGTGCTTCTATGGTGAAACAAAAATGACACTTGCTCTTGCCTCTTCCTTCCTGGCAGCCCCATCAAAGAACATCATCCAAGGCTGTAAAACTTCTATGAACAATACATCTTCATCAGGGAATTTCTCAGAAATTTCCCAATCAGTAGGGATGGAATGGTCGGCCAAGAAGTCTACAAGGATCATCACTTTTCTTGGCACGTAAATTATCTCAAATTCATTAAAGATGAGAGACCACCTTGCTAAGCGTCCTGAGAGGATGGGCTTAGACATAACATACTTTATTCGGTCGACTTTTGCAATGAGATGTATTGTATAGGCTTGGAAATAATGTCTCAATTTTTTAGAGGCAAAAACAAGCGCCAAACACATTTTCTCAATGGGTGAATACTTGAGTTCATTTTCAGTAAATCTGCGACTCAAGTAATAGAGTGCTCGCTCTTTATTTTCTTTGTTATTTTGGGCCAGCATCGCTCCAAGAGACTTTTCTTGAGCCGCAATGTAAAGTATCAATGGTTTCCCCCAAATAGGAGCTCCTAATACTGGTGGATGAAGCAGGTATCTCTTAATACCATCGAAAGCATTTTGACATGCCTGATCCTAAACAAATGGAGCCTCCTTTTTCATCAGTTGACTGAAATGTTGACAACAGCCTGCCGAGTTTGCAATGAATCTGTGGATATATGCCAAGTGACCTTGGAGGCTTCTAAGTTCTTTCAGGTTTTTTGGTGGTGACATCTTTTGTATAGCATCAATTTTGGACTGATCAACCTCAATGCCGCTATGTCGAAAAATAAAGCCGAATAATTTTCCAGACGTGATTCCAAATGCGCATTTGAGTGGATTCATCTTCAAGTCATACTTTCTCAACCGGTTAAAGACTGCACGAAGGTCCTCTAGGTGATTTTCCCTTTTCTTAGTTTTGACCACCAAATCATCAACATAGCACTCAACAAATTTATGGAGCATGTCATCGAAGATCTTTTGCATGGTACGTTGATAGGTGGCACCGGCATTCTTGAGTCCAAAAGGCATCACTTTATAACAATAAATGCCTTTTGTGGTACGAAATGCAGTTAACTCTTCATCCTCAGGTGCCATCCGTATTTGGTTATATCCTGAACACCTATCCATGAAAGACATTTATCATTATTCCATAATAGGAAGCAGAAAGTCATCCTCGGGACATGCTTCATTCAAATTTTGAAAGTCGACACATATTCTAATTTATCTATTCTTCTTGACTACCAGGACCATACTTGATATCCATGTTGCATATTTTACTTCACGTATGAATCCAACTTCGATCAACTTGTTGACTTCTTCTTCCACTTTGAGGATGCGCTCAGGTCTGATGCATCAATGAGCCTGTTTTACTGGTCGTATACCATGTTTGATCCCAATGTGATAGACAGCAACTTTTGGACTTAAACTTGGCATCTCCTTGTACGTCCATGTGAAGACATCTTTATATTTGAGAAGCAGTTCAAAAAATTTCTTTTCTTCTTCAGGCATTAAGAGTGTTCCCACAAAGATTGGTCGAGGGTCATCAGGAGTTACCAAGTTGAGTTCCTTCTATTTGTCAGCTTGATTGCCCCCATCTTTAAGTTTTGGAGGAGCTTTTAGAGATCATCATCCTTTGAATCTAAGCTAGAATCTTCTTCAACTGTTACATGGTGAGAAACAACATGTTCAATTTCTTCTTCTTCTCTTTTACTTTCCGCTTGAGTCTTAATTTCTCCAGTTAGTATGATAGTGTGCCTTTTGACCTTAAGCGGACCTTCAACACTAACTTCAAGTGACGTCATGTGTTTCATGAGAGAAAGAATCAAACTTTGAGTCTCATCGTCCTCTTTTGTAGAATTCAACTCAACTATTGTTGTGCTTCTCTTGTTCTTGCCTTTTCTAGGTGATGTAATCATATCACCAAGTCAAGCAAAAATGAACTTTCATGGCCAGGAAGTTTGTTTTTCAACCCCTTCCTTAGTAGTGCCTGATCTGTTAAAAATTGAAGGTTGAGAAGTTATACCTTCATCTGTCTTATGAACAGTGCTTATCCTATTAAAAACCGAGGTTCGAGGTGTAGGAGCTTCAATGCGGTCAAACACTAAGACTCAAGGAGTTAGGCTTGGACCTTTGTCTTCCTTCACTTCTTCCACAGTGATATGTTGTACGTCTTCATTCTTCCCTTTTCTCTTGGCAGAGATACGAATGGGTTCAGTTGGCATGAATTCGAGTCCGGTCTTTGAAGAGCTCACCCTGTACCCTTGTTACCTTAACTTTCTCTGAGTTTCATTGAGACCATGAACTGTCTCACATGTAAGTTTAGGACTTAACTCACTCAGTGATGAGGGATCAGCAAAGTCATAACCTGACTTGGCTAGAAGCTTGTAAGCTTGTGGATCAAACCCTTCCCTTCATCTTTCAGGTAAGGAGCCGTGTTCGATAGAATTTTGTGCAAACCTAACAAATCCCTTTAGTGCAGGTTTGATTAGGCTTGACAACCCCACCTATGGAATTGGTTTTTTTGCATCTGCTCGTAGTATCTACAGATCTTCTTTTATTGCGGGATGAACAAAGTCTCCTTTAACTTTTGCAGATGTCGTGACTTCTTCAAACGACGACTGCCCTTCTTTCCATTGAGACTTCGATACATACTTGAAGACTTTTGTCATTGCATGGCCTTTTGAGGATGAAGGCTGTTTTTGTGGTGATGTGAACTCAGGTGCTTTTTTTTCACTTGATACGTCCTCCCTTAAGAAGTTCAACACAACTTGCTTTTCTTCATTCATTTTCTCTTTTCTTGTAGAAGGGATTTCAGCTGGAATAACTTCAGGTATCCCATTGGAATCTAGATAAAATTTTGCATCAGCGAAGTGCGCCTCCATTTCTGTAAATGGCTTGTCATCTGTTAGCACCATCTTTATTCCACCTTGGTCAAATTTAAAACATTGATGGAGAGTTGACGCAACTACGCCATTTCCATGGACCCAAGGTCGCCCAAGCAACAAATTATAAGACGTTCTTGCATCGATGACATGAAACAAAGTGCTGGCTGTGAGTTCTCCAATGGTGAGGTTCAAATGAATCATACTAATCGCGCGTTGCCCCCCTTGGTTAAAACCTTGAATAACCAGACGGCTTCGAGCTAACTCTTCAATTGGAATTCTGAGTTTCTTCATGGTGAACTTTGGCATGATGTTTACCGCTGAGCCTCCATCAACAAGAATGTGGTTAACTTTTTGTTCACTAATAAAGCCAGAAACAAACAATAGGCGATTGTGTGGCTTTGAACCTAGTTGAAGGTCTTCATCAGTGAAGGTGATTGTTTGTGCAACAAGGAATAGAAATGATAGAGTTCACCTTGGGATAGTCTAGCTCATTAACAACAAACTCATATTTTCCAGGATCTTCTAACACTTGAACAAGTGCAAGTCGTACAGACCGAGGGAGTTGAGATGCTTCACGCAAACTGAAGCGTGGGGGTAGTTCTTTCAAGGTTGTCTGGACATCAATTTCCTCCTTATCTAGCGTCGCCTTAATGGTGTGAACTTGTTTAACATTTGTTTCAATGGTTGAAACCATATAGACCTCCTCGACCAAGTCATCTTCAAAATAACTAATGGGGAAAAAGTCTCGCAGGATGATTGGGGTACGCGAGTTTTCTTCAGGAAGTTTGTCTTCTTGTTGCATATTCTTTTCATTCTTCCTTTTGTCCACTACCTCCTTCTTGGAATGTTGATGGGAGTTCTTCTTTTCTTCTACTTTCTTGAGTGAAAAATGTTGAGTCTTAGACTTGCTTCTTCGTGACTTCCTTCATGTCACAAGAGTCCAACTTTCATCTTCTCCAATAGTTAAGACTTCTTCAAAACTATCATGGACATGCATGTCTTGATTTGGAACTTGAATAATGACAGGTTCAAGTGTACCAAACTGGATGACTTTGGGAATTGCTTTCACTGTTGCAATTGTAGATTGTGACATTTCTGTCTTTCATTTTGAAGATGGAGAATCTGGAGGTCCTATAATAACCGTCGCATGGTTGGATTCTGCCGATTCATCAAGGTCCAAAAGGATTTTGTTCTTCCTGGCCAAGTCCACGAGCAATGCCTTTAACATGAAGCATTTTTCAATAGAATGACTAACTATCCGATGATAGTGGCAGTACTTCGGATCCTTCACACGACCTATTTCTTCAGGACGTTTGCACTCAGGGAGTTAAATGACTTTCTTTTCAAGTAAATCTTCTAACATCCCTAGTACGTCAGAGTCAAGAAAGGGATACTTCTTTTCTTGTAGTTCCTTCAGAGATGGGCGTGTTTCCTTCCTTTCTTCTTTCTTCTTGTCCTTCATTGAAATCTTGATTGGAGCTGTGAGTACCGCCATTGCTTCTTTGGTGGTACCTTTGAAAGGCTTGCCTCCTTTTTTCACTTCTTTGTTATCTTTTCTTTATTCAAGAATGGGAAGGTCTTTCCCGCCATGGTTAGGTATGCTAATTTCCATGTCATGCGAACGCGTAGCGAACTCTTCAAATGTTCGTGGTTTTATCCCTTGAAGGATGTAAAGGAGTCCCCAATGCATGCCTTGCATGCACATCTCCACAACTGAAATCGCCGAATAATGCAGGTTGCTCCACGTGTCTTGGATAAGGTTGGAGTCGATCAGGAGACAACTGCATTTGATAGTGGGGTCCACTATGCTTCCATCCTGTTGATGAGATTGTGATATTCTTCATCAATCTCTGATGGAGGGAAATCCGGATCTTGGCTGTATTGCTCATTCCGAAAATGTTTTACATCATCCGTGGTCATGGCTAGTTCCAACAGAAGATCCAAATTATTTCTCTTTTTGAGATTTATTAACATGTCAAGAGCCTCATTAATTTGTGTAGGAGATCTTTGATATGTTATGGGAAAATGGGTTGCAAATAATATTCTACCATCTGCAACAATGAATGGCAATTTTGCTGAGCCATGGATGTTAGACGCTGCTTGTGAAACAGATATTAGATTGTCTATCCAATATTCTGTCAAAGAAAGTTTTTGGATATTTTCCAATCGCTCTCTCCGGTGATCTTCATCTAAATAATCATCTTCAAATTCAAAATCTTCGCTTTTTAAGATACCAACCGTATGGTTGGAAAAAAAATGTTCTCGTTCGCCAACCAATAGTGCTAGAGATCCAGAAAGCAAACTATTTGCTCCATCGAAAGCCTTTTACTATCCATGAGAGCATTGCTTTGATGATCATTGGATAATCTATCCATTGAATTAGATCTAAAATTTGGAAAAATAACTTGATTAGTTATTCCCCAATCTATATCCTCAAAAAACCACATGTCATGGTTTGCCATGATGGTTATTTTGGGAATTCCATCTTTCAAATTTAATTTATCATAAGATCGTTCTAAGATTTGTCTAATCTTATCATGATGATCTTCAACTCGATTTTTGATCAACATAAAAATTTCTTTTGGAAGCAAAGTTCTTGCTTTTTCAAAAAAACAAATTCTTTTTATTTGTTCAAAAACTAGATTAGAAAACTCATCTAATATGAGGTCTGATAGTTGAAGAAAATTGTTTATTTTTTCAAAATTAAAATCTTCATTCCAATTCATTTGTTTAAGAATATTGAAACAAAGATTTTGCAAATCTTTAATTTAGCTGTTTGCTCAGCTAATTTGTTGGCCAGAACTCCCATATGTTTTCGAAATTTCACTTTGTTGTCTACAATGTGAGTTTTCCAAACTCCATTGAGTTCTGTATAAATTTCTCTAGATATACCAGGGTTGAAAAAATCTTTTATCTCAAATTCATCTGGTTTAGATGTCTGAATATTAGTTGGAACTGGGTTAGTTCTCATTTGATTCCTTTGATAAATAGGCATAGCTGGTGCACTGTAAAAAGCTTTTTTAGCTTTGGTCATGCTATCATATGCTTTAAAGCTTGCTCCTGAGTATCCACAAACTTGTGTTTTACAATCATTCCATTCTGTGTAAATTCCAGGTTGTCTTCCTGCAAACACAACATAAACTTTTTCTTCTTTGGAGATTGCTTTTTTAGCAATTGTCACCCAATCTCCTTGAGCAGGTTGTTTACCCTTATCCATTGTTTCCTCTTGGTCTAGAGGTCTTCTGCAAAAATTAAATTTACTTGTTTAGCAATTTAATTTTTTGAAACAATTTCTGCTAAGAAAATCTGCAAGAAAATTGTTAGTACCTTTAAGATGTTCTACTTCAAAAGTATATTCAGAAATTTTATTATACCAGGCTAATCTTCTTCCTTGTTCAATAGGTTTTTTATTGATCAAGAAATCTCTTACTGCCTTCTTATCGCTAAGGCATAATAAAATTTTTCGCTAAATAAATATGAAAACTCTTTATTGCCAATTTTATTGCAAGTAATTCTTTTTCGAAAATAATATATTTCTGTTCATTTGGTTTAAATGTTCCAGAATTATATCCGCAAATTAATTCTTCTTTTTGTAATTTTATGGGTATTGAATTTTTTTTTTTTTTTGTCTAATCCCATTTTCTGATAAAGGTATCTCTTTATCATGTCATAAATTACTGGGTATAGCTTTAAGAATACATCCCCAGTATGCTTCTGAGGCGTCTGTTTCTAAAATTAATTTATCACCTGTTTTAGAAAGATAAACATCCGGTAAAGTTTTAATATTTTCTTTAATTTGTTTAATTAAAGCAACATCTTCTGCTGTCCATTCAAAAATAACAGTTTTCCTTAATTTGGTTAACCAAGGAATTTCTATTTTTGAAAGATTTTTAATAAAATTTCTTCCATAATTTAAAATGCCTAATAAACTCTGTAATTGTGTTATATTTTCAAGAGTATCAGGAAAATCTCGTACTTTGGACAAAATATCTTCTTGTAATTTTAAACCTTTTTGGTCTAAAATTATTCCCAAAAATTCAATTGATTCTTTTTCTAGTTCAATCTTTTTTGGAGACAAAATAATTTCATATTTTTGAAATTTTTCACAAAATAATTTTAAATGTTTCTTATGCTCCTCCGTGGTTTTAGAGAAGATAAGTATATCATCAATATAAATTACACAACAATCTTTGAGGTCTTTAAAAATTGTATCCATCCACCGTTGGAATACCTGTGGTGCAACATTTAACCCAAAAGGCATAACATTCCAGTGGTAATGTCCTCTAGGTGTATTGAAAGCTGTCAATTTTTTTGACTTTTCAGTCAATTGAATTTGCCAAAATCCACTTTTACAATCAAATTTGCTAAAGATTTTTGATCCTTTGGTTAAGTTAATCAAAACATCTTTTCGTGGAATAAAATATCCATCAAATTCTAAATTTTCATTTAGCCGTTTATAGTTGACTACCATTCGGGCTTTTCCTCTTTTAATTTCAGTATGGTTTCTTACCATAAAAGCTGGACCAGAGTGAGGGCTTTTAGTTTTTTCAATTAACTTTTTGTCTAAAAGTTCCTGGAGTTGAATATCAAATTCATCTATATCTTGTCTAGTATAGATCATTGGTCTTACTCTAATGATAACATTAGGGTCTTTTAATTTTAAACTACAATAACGTGGACTACGTTGCCATAGTTTTAATGGATGTTCACTAAAATTTTCTTCTAAAATTTTATAAATCCAGTGTGATTCATCAATGGTTTTGATGATGGGAGTTAAATCACCACGCGGCACGGTCGCAAACTCTTTATCACAAATGTATTTATGTTGTTCTAACAAGGGAATATGAATTAAGACATTGTTTATGCTTAATGAAATAGCCTTTTCCTGTATTTGCATTGGAAGGTATTTATGTATAAAATTATTGCCAAGAAGGAAATCTCCATACATATACGGAAAATATAAGATTTTTGGTATAATAAATTTGCTATCATTTAACTAAATAGCGATATTTTTAGCCTTGAATTGTATAGGGGTATGGTTGCCATCAATTCCAGTAACCAAAATTAGATGTTTCATTAATGTCCATTTTTCCTTTGGTATAGCATTCCATTTATATGAGCTAACTGTAGCTCCTGTGTCTATGAGAACACTGAGGCTATAGGATTTATAACATGCAAAATTAAATGTTCTCAATACATATGTATACCTTCTTTTTCCCTGGCTAGGAGAAAAAATAATGTCATCATTTTTTGTTTGAAAATTATACATATATGCAGACTTAATATGTTCAAGTTTTCTTGTTCCTGGAAAAATAGGAATCTGAACATTGTTTGAAGTAATAGATTCTTGATTAGAACTATTACTTGATTCTCCAATGCTTAACTTTGAAAATGATTTGTTAGGAAAATCTTTTTCAAATACAGAAGTTGATCTTTTAATTTTTGGAACTGTATTTTCAATATATAAATTTTTTCCTGATGCCTGCATTTGTAATTGTGCAGGTTTTTTTGTTTAAGATTCTCCTTGTCCCACTAGATCTTGGATTAACCATTGTCGAGGGACTTCTAAATCACTCCAATTCATTAGACGAGGTTGTATTACCATGTCAAATGGTCTTGGTTCAAAGATTTCAACGATTTTTTTATCATTTTATCTTGTTTTTGTTCTAGGAAATTTGGTTAATTCGTGAATTATTTTCCAACGAATAGCCAAATCATGAGAATTTGATTTCATTCTTAATTCTTGTGTTTTAATTCTTATTCGGACTGTATCTTCAAGATTAGGATCATTTATGGAAATAAAGAAATTTGGTCTGACATTAAACCAAACTACTCCATTAGCCAAATTAGACTGAATTCCTCCAATGATTGCTTTCATTGGGTCGGAAAATCTTTTATCAAAAATTACTGCCAAAATAGGAGTATCTATCCCTTGGCGAAATAAGGCTGCTATGGTTACTTGAATTAATCCAATATGAATACATTGAATTTCAAGATATTTCTTTTTCCATCTTGCAACATTTTTCTTATAAAAAAAAAAGGAATATCAATATTTCCTTCTTCAGACCATTTTGCTTGAGTGTTACCACTGTATTGTTCAAACACTGTTGCTGAAAAAAAGTTGAATTTTGAAAGTTTGTAAATTTCTGGAACAGCAACGTCTTGTATTTTTTTTGAATTTTACTAATTCTTCGTCGGTAAAAGTTTTTTCTTCTCCGATTACATGTCCAAGTCGAATTGCCTATAATTCTTCTTGAGATATATTATCTGTTTCTTGAGATATTTCTTGTCTATTATTAGTCATCATGAAGATTAGTTCTTCATCTGAACTTTCTTCATCACTAGAAATTTCATATAAGATTTCTTCTTCATCAGAAATTTCTTCTTCATATATTATTTCAAAATCTTGTTCTTCAAGGACTTTGATCATTTTCTTTGCACTTTTTCCCCTTTTTGGGCATTCGGGTGCATAGTGATCTTCTTCGTTACAAATGTAACATTTACAAGTTTTCTTTTTTGAAACACTTGTTGGTTTCTTTTTTCGAATATACTTTTTTTTTTTGAAAAAGTTTTGTTCTTTTTCCAAGGTTTCCATTTATATTTTCTATGTTTTTTGGAAAATCCTTTTCTTTTAGGAAATGTATTACAACCAATTTTTCAATTTTCTTTTAAAATTTTATCACAACATTTTTTACCGTATTGTGAGTTGAAAATTTGATTTTTTATTTGTTTTTTTGCCTTTGCTTCTAGACACTGATCTACTATCAGTCTTAGAACATAATTAATGCGAAAACCAAGATTATCATAGTCTTCCTTCCCTATTTTTTTGAGAAAATGAGAATATGTTTTAATACATAACTCATCCCATGGATTAGGGAGTTTATGAAAAAATCGATCTAAATAGGGTTGATTTGCTGGTGAATCAATAAGATAATAATATTTTTTAAAAGTTTGAACATAGTCTTCAAAAAAATAAATATTACATAATTCTAACTTAGTCAAAATATAATTTGCATCTGCTTGCAAATTAGTATCTCCTGCAAAATCACATAAATTTTCTTTTATGATTTTTGCAAATTCAGCTAAAATTGTGTTAAGTGTGAGAAAATTTGTTAACAAAACTGTTTTTTGACTTTTTCCAATTTTAGATTTTTTCCACTGTCTTAACCATTGCAACACATCTCCTGGGAGAGTTGCTGCAATATAATCAAGGAATTTTTCCTTTAACCAGCTATTTTTATAATTGGTAATAATGATGGACAAGGATTGTGCCCAATCATCAATTGCTTGTTCCTGATCCTTAAATGGAACATGAGACAAGTCTAAATAAGTACCATTTTGAGCTATTAGATACTTATGATTATTATCTTTTCTAGATATTACTGGCTCAGGTGTAGGATTAGAGGTACTTCCAATGTTAGTATCAGTTTTAACTTCATTTGTCTGAATAAAGTCAAAATTTTCTCCATCTCCCCATGTGCCAAATAATTCGGGATCAATTGGCTCTTCTGCCTTTCTTTTCCGTTTATTTATTTCTAATGAAATATCTTGATCTATTGTTTCTTCAGATGAGGATGATTGGCTGTCATCATCATTAGTTGACATATTAATATCATAATTAAAGTGTTGTAAAAGGGCTTTATTTTCTAGATAAGTTTCTCTTATCTGATCTAGTAGCCTATTTCTTTCATCAATACCTAAATCTGGGTCTTTATATAATTTTCTCCAATAATCCAATATTTCAACAATATTTTCATATTCAGTCCTATTATAGGTATTGGTTTGAAGTACCATAATATCTTCTATACCATAAAATACCCTAGGGATGTAACTATCTCCTGGACTATTCATTTCCATCATTGTTTATGAAGGATATAGTTTCTAATTTTGTCACCAAATTGTTTATTTGGTTTTTTGCTTCTTCATTTAAGTCAATATTTATTATAGAACCCAAATTGTCTATTTTAGATTCTATAGACTCAACTTTGGTTTCTGGATAATTTTGATTTATTTTTTTATTTTTCTCTAATTTAGAAAACTAAGAACACATAATATCAGTAATATTATTTAAATTAGAACACACACTATTTATATTTGCAGACTTTTTAGTAATATGCAAACTATGATCATATTTATTATTAACATTATTTTTTGTATTTCCAAAGCATATTATATCGTTAGAATTAATTGCCATTTTAAATTGTTGTTGGTACCTAAGACCCTCCTAATGTATTATCTGGTGCCTAAAACCTCTCTTTATGATCTTAAAGACTTAATTATGGCCAATAGTCAAAAGATCTTAATGAGTATATGAGCTTTGACATACACTAAGCATATAGGTTTTACAACAACTATGAATGAAACAAATAATTATGAAGGTATAAAATACAAAGGATACACAAAAAACTTAGATGGAATTTTTAATTTAAATTTTTTTTTATATCATAAAACACACCATACAAACTTATATATATATATATATCAAAAATTTATACATAGATAGAAATACTTACATAGCTTGATCTTGCTTTCAAAAGCTCTTCACCAAGCTCTGATACCAATTTCAAAACAAAAAGGAAAGGAGTTTTTTTCTATTTTTATTATGGAATTATGGTGGAGTTATGGAATAAGGAATTATGATAGAGAAATTAGAGACAAAGGAAGAAAGCTCAAAGATGGAGAGAATATGGAGAGAATTTACATGCTTCATTATGTTGGCATAAAGGCCAATATATAGACTTACAAGAGGGTGAATACAAACAAAAATATAACTTAATGCATATCTAACATATCTAACTTTGCAAGACTTTACGGCCAAAAGTTGCCAAATTTTCTAACACCTTAGGCAAGCCTAGTCATAGGCTTTTTGAAAAGTCTTCTATAAAAGTAAATACAAAGAGACAAAATAGGTAAAGGAAAAACTACAATTATTTGCTTTGTGCTACAGTTTTTACAATTATATACACACTGTCTACCCTCCCCGGTTTTCAAAGAGATAGACTGTTGTAGATACTCCATTAGCCAAATTAGACTGAATTCCTCCAATGATTGCTTTCATTGGGTCGGAAAATCTTTTATCAAAAATTACTGCCAAAATAGGAGTATCTATCCCTTGGTGAAATAAGGCTGTTATGGTTACTTGAATTAATCCAATATGAATATATTGAATTTCAAGATATTTCTTTTTCCATCTTGCAACCTTTTTCTTATCAAAAAAAAGGAATATCAATATTTCCTTCTTCAGACCATTTTGCTTGAGTGTTACCACTGTATTGTTCAAACACTCTTGCTGAAAAAAAGTTGAATTTTGAAAGTTTGTAAATTTCTGGAACAGCAACTTTTTGCATTTTTTCGAATTTTGCTAATTCTTCGTCGGTAAAAGTTTTTTCTTCTCCGATTACATCTCCAAGTCGAATTGCCTGTAATTCTTCTTGAGATATACTATCTGTTTCTTGAGATATTTCTTGTCTATTATTAGTCATCATAAAGATTAGTTCTTCATCTGAACTTTCTTCATCACTAGAAATTTCATATAAGATTTCTTCTTCATCAGAAATTTCTTCTCTATATATTATTTCAAAATCTTGTTCTCAAGGACTTTGATCATTTTCTTTGCACTTTTTTCCTTTTTTGGGCATTTGGGTGCATAGTGACCTTCTTCGTTATAAATGTAACATTTACAAGTTTTCTTTTTTGAAACACTTGTTGGTTACTTTTTTCAAATATACTTTTTCTTTTTTGAAAAAGTTTTGTTCTTTTTCCACGCCAACGGTTGATGCAGCCTACCACAAGCTCGTCCTTCCATTGCTTGGTACTGGTTAATTCCATCATGCTTACCATATAACTGGTGCTATAGAAACGATTAAGGAATTCACATTCTATTTGCTCCCAACTGTCGATTGACTCAGCCTCCAAATCAGTGTACCAATCAAAGGCATTTCCTTTGAGTGACCGAACAAACTGTTTGACAAGTAGATATCCGTCTGTCCCGGCATTGTTGCAAGTTTTAACAAAGTGAGCGACATGTTCTTTAGGATTACCTTTTCCGTCGAACTGTTGGAACTTGGGAGGTTGGTATCCACTAGGCATTCTAAGAATGTCTATCCCCTTTGTGTAAGGCTTGGAGTACATGAAAGCGCTTTGCGAGGGCCCACTGTATTGTGCTCGGATGGTATTTGCAATCATGTCTTGGAGTTGTTGAAAGGACAAAGAAACAATGGATGCTAGTTGACTACTTGTGCCAATCGCTTGCCTCGAAACAGATGTATGGCAAGTTTCCTCACCAACAACTTGCTTGGACTTAGATGTAGGGTTTACCTTCTTGACAAATGTGCCTTGTGGTGTAAAGCCAGGTGGATAAGAACTGTCTTGACTTGCCTTGTCAGCATTTCATGCTTCTAACTTGTTCATTAAGGTGGCAATCTGAAGATCTTTCTCTTTCACAGTTTTAGTGAGCTTGTCAATGGCACAAGCCATGGTTGTCAATTATTCTTCCACTAAAGTGCTGCCAGTGGTTATGACTTGCATAGCCACCGAGCGAGACAAATCTAAGCGATTCGATGAAATTGAACGTTGAGGACTACTAGGGGATAATCCTGAGTGTGAGCCTGCACTTGGGTTTGCATCGGTTACTGTGTTGGGTGTGGGGAGAAACCTTCTAGCAGAGAATCTTTTGAGACAGAAATGGACCTCTGTGATTCCCTCACTTCCTTTTGCATAGCCCCTGACGTGGGTGCCGTGATAGATTTGTTAAACTTCCATTGCGCTTGCTTTGTTGCATTGGCGGTCGGTATGACCTCGTGAGTGGCAAGAGCAATGGTTGCCTTGGTCTTGCTACGGGTGATCGGACTCCTAGAAGTGTTGTTGTTACTGATCGTGACAGCGGCATTCTTGTTGGCGTTCTTATTGATTGGAGCAATTTGAACTTTCTTTAAAGCCATTATGCTTGATCAAACAAGACTCCGGGAAGATGCTTTAAGAGAAAGAGATGAGAGGCAGAGAGGTCCCACTGGGCGTGCCAAAATTTGTAAACACAAATTTTGTAGCTGCAATTAAGACACGAAATAAATGCACAAATAATTAATTTTATTTGATTATAATAAATGGGTACAATTCTCTGTGGTTTACTCTATTACAAAATAACAAATCCTGTAATTTGATCTCCGAAATGGGTCGCAATCCAACAATTGTAGAAGCTTGTTGTTCAACTAGACAAGTTGATGAATTTCTTTAAGTCTTCGAATGAAGAAACTCGGAGAAGAAAGGCTTGATCGAGGGCTTTCTTGAAATGATCTCCTTAAAAAGAGAGACAAAATGTGTATTTGTAACTTGAAAGGATTGGCATAAGTTTGGAGTGCTTAATAATCCTTTCTTTTGAGTTTGAGGAATTCTAGAGAAAATTTTAAGAAAAGAATTTGGCAGAGTCTCGAGATTTCTTAGGAGCTTGCAAGACTATTAACCAAAAATCCGTGTTCCTTTCCCTCTAATGAGAGCCTCTATTTATAGGCTTAGGATGGGAGGATTAATTTTGAAAACTCCAAAATTGACTCCAATTTCCAAGAAACAAGTAATTTACTTCTTGATTTATGGACATGATTTGCATTTAAATTTAAATTTGAATAAAAATATCTTCATGGGCCCCACACTTTTGGGTTGACCCAATTGTTAAAATAATTTCTTTTGGTGTGACCCATAATTTAAAATGGGTTAAGATCCATAATTTTAGTAAGACCTATACCCATTTGAAAATTTTGACCAATCAAAGAAAATTTATTTTCCTTGATTAATCACACGGTGATCAAGACATGTGAAAATTTAAGTGTCTACAGTTGTAAGGTGAATTTATCTTTACGTTTTTGTAACTAATTATCTTTCTTTCTTTTTTTTGAGTAAGAATATCTACTTGGATTTGAAGCTCTCTTGATTCATTCAATTTTCTTTCTATTTTCTCATATATATATACACATAGTGGGTGTTTGGAAAGTGGGTTTTTATATAGGTTTTTTTAGTTATAGGATATTGTGGTAGCCGAATAATTGACAAATATAAATGAGGTATATTTCGAAGGCTTAACGCTAGCCGGCCTCTATCACACAAGGATAAGGGGCCGAATAGGATAGAGGGCCGAATATGGGGCATCCCTATAGCCGAATAGTGGAAAAGGTAATGATTGAAAAAGTAGGCCCTGGCCCCGAGGATCAGAGGAGGCGAGTATAAATATAGTGACAACGGACTAAACAAGGTATGCAAGAATTACTACTAAAAACTTAGTGAACAAGCTTTCTGGAGCAGAAGAACTGACTTGTCCGTCAGAGTGCTAATTCTGGCACCCCCGACCGGAGCATTTGCATTTTTGCAGGGGACTAGCTGAGGATCATTGGCGCTGACTAGGGTCTGAAGAGTATTTCCAAACCACACTTCCCACAATTGGCGCCGTCTGTGGGAATACTCAAATACATCCATGGAAGGCGGATCAAGATCCTCCGATAGCCACCGATTTAGATCGCACGGAAGACGACCTCACCCCAAATAACATGCTCGGAAAGAAACCATCACGACGACGACGCTTTGAACTTTGATTCGCCAACAACTTCAAAGACAAGAAGCAATGCAGCTATCATAGAACAAGCAAAGCAGAATCTAACAAAGGCTCGAAAACATGATCGCCGAGAACGAACGACCACAAGACTTGGCCTCGAGGTAGCAAAATCTAGAGAGGCCATGCGCCAGAACCAGAGCAACTTCCAAGGGCAGACGGCAAAGACCTCGCCCGACCAAAGGATACCGATAGCAACTCCAATTCATTATCCACGAGTCCGACGCAAAGGGACGATCCGAAGCCTCCAAATCCTCAAAAGGATCCGCGAACAAGGAACAAGCAGAGAAGCAGCTAAACGAGGAAGACCAAAGACGATTCTTTCGCTCGACGGATCGCAAGGGCGCCCTCGCCAAGAAATTCAAAGTCTGTTGCTTACTCTTTTGACGGCAAATCAGACCCACCGATCATATCCGGCATTACAAATAAAGCTATGACGCCGACGCAGACAATGAAGCCCTCATGTGCGAATATTCCTAGCAACCTAGGTTCACTAGCCGTCAGTGGTATTACAAGTTGGAGCCACTTCAATTAAAAGCTTCCGCCAACCGCGAAATCCTTCAGTACGTGTTCATCACCAACGAGGTACAACCGAACAGCCGACTCCCTCTGGTCCATGCAGATCCTGTTGGGAGAGACGCTCAGAGCATACTCGGCACGATATTGGGAGTGCTTCAACCTTGTCGACGACGCTTGCAACGACTCCATGGCCATCACCGCCTTCAAAATGGGCTTACATCCTGACAGTGCTCTACGTAGTTCCCTGACCCGGAGGCCCCCCAAAACAATCTGGGCATTGATGAAGAAAGTTGAAGAATATTGTAAAGTGGAAGACGATGCCCTGAGGATAAAAACAGGACAAATATCCAGCAAAATGACCCTCTCCGAAATTGCCCGACCAATCAGCTCCGTGCCGCCGCCAAGCCCTGAACCCCGGCAATGGACCAAGCGAGACAAAAGGCGGGACTCCCGCCGATCAAGCGATCAGTGCTCCCATCGAACGAACGAACAACTACAAGTCGACAGCAGACGCTCAAGGCGAACCGACAAGAAGTATACGGAGTTGACGGAGCCGATCGCGACAATAATGACCAAAGTCCAGCACCTTCCGTTTTACAAATGGCCGTCAAAGATGGTGGGACCTCCCGACACACGGAGGAGGGACAGACGATGTGAATACCACAGAGATCACGGCCACGAAATTGAGAGCTGTTATGCCCTAAAGGATCATCTGGAGGAACTGGTGCAAGATGGTCGACTGCATCAGTACGTGAGCAAGGGAAGGCCAACCAAAGCATTAGCCTTGAGACAGATTCACCTCCGCTTGGTGTAATCCACGAATCCACGGTCCGCCAGATCCCCGACTGCATATACGATCCAATCGCGCCCAATACCCCGGCAACATAACATGTCAACTGGCAGGCACGGAGAAGCTCCGACAATTAAGTTCGATGACTCCGACCTCATCGGAATAGTGGCCAGCCACGTCGATCCTCTGGTCGTCCAATTACGCGTACGTCAGTTTAGCGTTGAACGCATTCTTATAGACCCAGGAAGCACTTCGGAGATCTTGTATTACCTCAAAGAGTCGGACCTATCTCTATCGTCTCAGCCACTGTTCGGCTTCAACACGAATCTAGAGTACCCGTTGGGGAGGGTCGTGCTACCTGTTCGAGCGGGCTCAAAAACGGTTGACGTGGAATTCTTTGTTGTGAAGCTTCCGTCGCCGTATAACGCCATCATGGGGCGCCCCTGGTTGCACGTCATGAAGGCTGTCCCAAGCACCTACCATCAGCTTATGCGCTTCCTAATCCCGATCATGGGCATTGAGGAGATCCGTGGCTCACAGCAATCCACGCGAACGTAGATTTTGTGAAGATCCATCCACGGACCCGACTTGTGGGATCTGATGCTTGTACTGGTACCACATTTTAATGGAAGTCGATTTTCTTTGTCACTCCTTCAAGCCTCTTGGCCCAAATTAAAGTCTCCAGATTCGGAGCGCCCGTTGGTGCAGGTCACCTTAGGGCCGAACAAGCCTCCGACCGAGCGCCTTCGTGGACATCACGACACAAATTAAAGTCTCCGGATTTGAGCGCCTGGTGCAGTCACCTTAGGGTCAACAAGCCTCCGACCGTGCCTTCGTGGATATCACGATCGCCAAATTAAAGTCTCCGGATTCGAGCGCCTTGGTGCAGTCACCTTAGGGCGAACAAGCCTCCGACCGAGCGCTCAGAGATATCACGATCACCAAATTAAAGTCTCCGGATTCGAGCGCCTGGTGCAGTCACCTTAGGCCGAACCAACCTCCGACTGAGCGCCTTCAGGGACATCACGATTGGCGAATTAAAGTCTCCGGATTTGAGCGCCTGCTGGTGCAGTCACCTTAGGGCCGAGCAATCCTCCGACGAGCGCCTCGTGGACATCACGACACAAATTAAAGTCTCCGGATTCGAGCGCCTGCAGGTCACCTTAGGGCCGAACAAATCTCCGAATCGAGCGCCGTGGACATCACGACACAAATTAAAGTCCTGACCTGAGCGCCTACAGTGCAGTCACCTTAGGGCCGAACAAGCCTCCAATTCGAGCGCCTTCGTGGATGTCACGACACAAATTAAAGTCTCCGGATTCGAGCGCTCAGTGCAGGTCACCTTAGGGCCGAACAAGCCTCCGAATTCGGAGCGCCCGTTGGTGCAGGTCACCTTAGGGCTGAACAAGCCTCCGAATTCGGAGCGCCCTTCGTGGATATCACGATTGGCCAAATTAAAACCTCCAGATCCGGAGCTCATTTGTCAACTAATAGGTCCGCCGGCGAGGGCGTGCCTTAGCTGGCCCACGAGTACGACCCATTCCTGTCAAACTCGTACCTCGCCTAAGGCAAGGGCCGATAGCAAACTAATCAAACCATACGAAATGACGTGCTCAAACCATTAAAATTTGGGATCAGGAACATTCATTCGGCATATCTATTTAGCAAAATAATAGCAAGCTATCAAACCATACGAAATGACGTGCTCAAACCATTAAACAAGAGACTCAGAGTAAGACTCAACTATATGAAATAACACTTTTTATTTGATTTAAAAAATGTTACACAGACGCAATTCGCGTTCGAACATTACAATATTTGTCTCTAACTTCGAAGACAAATCAACCCATCATTTGAGCAACCATTGCGGTTCAAAACGCATCGATCTAACCGCGCCGGGCCCCTGACACCATCGTCAATGTCAAGGCCAAGATCTAGGACAAGGGAGGTTAGGGGTAGCGGTCGTTATGTCTCCTTTCGGGGCGATCTGCTTCAACGACTTGGAGGCTGACGTGTTTCCAGTTTCTCCTTTTAGCGGTCCATCTCCCACATCGGAGAATCCTCCGCCGCAAACCATCTGAGTGCCAGGGTCGGCCGGAACTTGAGCTCCTGCAACTATCATCACCATCTGATGGTGAGAACTCTTGATTATCCCTCGCAAATATGTTCGACTGCATAAGGCACCTGCCACTTTTATTCTCAGTAATGGCCGCAATCTCGAGGACCAAATCCCGAAATGATTTTATCAACACTAAACCCCACGAGACAGGCGTCGGTCAACATTCTTCATGACCTAGTCACTCAGTAGTTGGCTAAAACCCGCAGAGACTGCGCAAGGGCAAACATTACCTAGCCCAATCGGCTAGACACCTCGCATTCGAGCTAAGTCCGTAGCCCCTCCGATCCCTGGCTCACGGCCTCTTTAAATTTCAACAACACACGCTGAAACGGCATTATTCAAAAATAAACGGCCTATACATGTAGGCCGATCACTCCAACGAGTCGGCGCACCGATTTGATATGCTGAGTCTGATTGATGTATTCACGTCTATCCAAACATTTATGCAATAAAGTTAAACACCCACACGCCGAATGCGGGAGACAATTTGATACTTTCAATAAAGCGTCTTTTATTCAAAAAATCAAGAAATTACATAATTGCGAACGCGACCAGCGTTCAAACCTTACAACAATTAAAGTCATACTTGCCGCCTCATCCTCGCTCTTCTCAACCTCGAAAGCGAAAATGGAAAGTCTCATCGTGGTAGAGAGGTGACGCTAATTTATGCCCGACAAGCGAAGAGATTCGGCGACTTGAGTTGCTTTGATCCAACCATGCTCGAACCCACGGTTTCACATCGCAAACCTCTTAAGAAGCTTCTCCTTGGTCTTTGGATCCCAACCAAGCGCCTTCGTGGAAACCTTTTTCATAAGACCTCCCTTGGCGGACTCCAATGCGAACATGCTCGCTGTTTCACGATCGGCAAGGGCGCTTATAAGTCGATCGTAACCCTCTTCCACGATTGATTCACCGTCTCCGGTTGTGCTGGAGCCGTCTTGATCTTTCTTAACTCATGTTCAGCCGCCTCCACGCGAGCCTCCAAACTACGGATATGCTCATCCTTTTTCTCCATTTCTCGGCGGGCGGCGCGCAATCGCATGCCGACTTCATAGGCCGTATAGAGCCCTTTCACTGCCTCGTGAATGCCCTCGCGAAACACTTTGTAGTCCGGACGACCAACCATTGACTCCTGAACTTCCGGAGGAAATATTTGTCGAGCAAACTCGACCGCCACATTTGGATCTCGAACGATCGAGTCCGCTTTCGTCATGGGCTTATTCTTCACAAATACTGCAAAACTTAACGGGCACGGATTCGCGTCTGATCTCCTTTCGACTTGGGCGTGTGGCGATCTCCCCTGGGACTGCCTATCCCGTCTGGGCGACCTACTACGACGTCGAGGAGATTGACGCCTCTCTCGACCCATAGAACTTTATTCAAGACGCGAAGGGCGCGCCACGGTGTTCACCTCGATGCATATCACCGCTAAGCTCAATTGCCTTCTGGCTTCCCCTTTGTTGAAGAAGAGTTTGTTCGACATTCGCAACAGATCTTCTCTCGAAGTCTCAAACAGATACCTACCAGACTCTTAAAAGTCAGACTTTTATCATTTAACACTCGCAAAGGCAGCACGATCGAGGCAGGTTCATTAATCGCGAAACCCAAGCGCCCAACGCCGACTAAATTAACGGCAGGACAAGCTGATTCGGGCAAGAGCAGATACATCAATCTGTTCAGCTAAACTACCCCAGCCGGCTCACTAATTGATCCCTTTGTCATAAACCCCCTGGGGCAAGGGCAGACTCATCAATCTGAGGGCCCAAGATCAATAGGCAGTGAAATTGCAAATGGTGATTTTGATGGGACATGAATTGAATCTGCAGGAACCCAGATATTGACCAATCTTTTCCTCTTTACCCTCAGCGGTTGGCGACTTCAGATAAATTTTTAGATAAAATCTAACTAAAGTTTGGACAAACGATATTCTACGTACGGTTTGTTTAGAAGAATTCTAGATAAAATCATTCGTGCCACAAAGTTATCCTACCACGCCAACTGTTGGACCAAGTACCCCTTACCACAAGTCGATCTTAACTAGAATTCTTTTATGAACCCCCAGGGGCAAGGGCAGATTCACAACTGGGTTTCCCCAAGATATGCAATGTCGTTTTACTAAATGCATTGAACCACAGAACTCTTTGATACAAAGTGCGTGTGGTAGTAACAAAAAATTACAAGATTAATTACAAGATCAAAATTAAACCACAGAACCCTTTCATACAAAATATGTGGTGGTAGCAAACAATTACAAGGAAATTTTCATTAATAAATTGCGCGCAGATGCCAACCAATTTATACATGAAAACTACCCTAAACCAAAAAGAAGAACAAAAACAAAAAGACGCCTGCTCAGTAAACGGCTCCGGATCATTCTTCGGTATCGGATTCAAGCGGCTCAACATCCACCTGCTCATAAGGGATTGGCAAATCCAATGTAGCTTCAGCGGCAGCGAGGGCTTTGAGCCACCCATGTTTGAACCCGCGATTCTCAAATTTGGATACTTCTTCAACATATTCCGCCGAGCGCCTCTCCCCGCCTCAAAGGCCTCTGATACGGCTTTCTCGCGGGCCGCCTTAAGCTCCTCTAACTGAGCTTCCGCTTCAGCAAGTGCCTTCTTGGAAAGATTGAGCGATTCCTCGCTCGCATTTGCCCTTCCCTCAGCATCAACACGAAGCTGTTCGGCGACGCGAGCCCTCTCCTTCCGACCGTCTGCAAACCAAGTCGGTATGATTAGACACCTTTAACAAACAAGAACAATATGAAGGTAACTTACCAGATATGCCGATTGAGCAGCTAGGGCAACGGCCAAAACATTAGGCACGGCACCAAAGGCTGTGTTGTCAGCCAGCAGAGAAATTGAAGCCGCCAGGCTCAGAGCCACGGCTGGATCCTCGATGGCCGAAGCGTCGGATAAAATCGGCATATCCCTGATCTTTGGCTGAATGACGAACGGAGCGACCACGTCCGGTTCTTCAAGCCGAGGCCGTTTGCTAACGGGCCACCGAACTCTCCTCTCCTCGACCACGCCTTTGGCCTTGCTCGAAATCACCGCTCAAGATCGGCTTGTTCTCCACCTTTTCCGTATCAAACGCGAAGAACCTCAACCGTCCCCTCGAAACGGATACGAAGGGCTTGATCGCTTAGGGTCCGACATAACAGATTCGCCTTCTTCGGCGACTATCCGCCGCATTTCTTTTACGCGCCATCTGCGTTAGGCTTTCCTTCGCCATACCTCAAAGAAATCGCCGTAGATCCTCCAAGTTCGCAAAAATATCCGAAGAGAAGTTCGCCCCGACCGGACGGCTCTGGCCTCAATGACGAGCGACGGCCACGCCTTACAACCCTCAAGAACTCCTCACCGGATCGGCAATCACCTCAAGAACTCGTTGGCGTCTTCCCGAATCGAAGTCATGAGACCGATCCGCCTAAGGTTTTTTGGGGAAGATAAGGGCCGAGAGTCTTGATTGCCGATCGAATCGGAATGTGATCTGCAATGAGAAAGTAGTGTAAGTGGGTTCGCATCAAGGAGAATATGGGCGCCTTCCTTGCTTTTTGCAAGTTTGGGCGGCCGAAATATTCGAAAAGTGATCTGACCTCCCCAAGAACCACGCCGTCAACCGAAGTCAGAACTTTCTTCAACCTATTACCTGCAGAAGATAAAAAGCGATTTAGAGAAAAGAGCCGAATAAGAGATAGACCAACAAATATAAGGTATTGCGTGGCAACCTGGGTCACCCTTATGTCTGGGAATAGGGTCCAAGCGGTCCTCCTTCAGTTGAACTCCTTACCCATCGACGTTGACCATCACGCCGCCACCCCGCTTACCAGAACTGGCAAGCATAGTCACTAAGTGATGGTCAGTGTCTTTGGCTCTGAGGAAATATCGCCCCAGCCGACCGGAGGATTTGGCTAAGGCGTAACAATGCCGAATGGCCAGAATCCCAAGGTTAATCCTAAGGCGTTGATTCAACTCTACAACCCCCATGATGATCCGAAAAAAATTTACATTGGGCTGAGAAGGAATCAAACCCCAATAGCGGAGAACGGCCCTAAGAAGTGGATGTAGGGGGAAACGAACCCCGCCCTCAGCAATGGATAAAAGAGGGAATACGATCGTGTTTTGATCTTCCCTCTCCATGTCGAGAGCGTTGTCCGTTACAAGGGATAAGTGGACGTCGTCAGGAATAGAAAAATGTCACTGGAAACCGGAGACACGATCCTCAGAAAGGAGGTCCTTCAAATGTTTGGCCATCTTAGCAGAGAACTAAATACTCGCCGAAGCCAAAATAGCAAACAAAAAAAAATAGGATTACAAAGAAGGGATGAGGAAACTTACGAAGAGCAGAGGAGACGAGGGAAGGCGGAAGAAGTTGCAGAAAATGCGAGTCACGGAGAGATATGCACTGGCGTTCCAAAAGCCCCAGAAAATCAACGAAACCTGAATTCGAAAGGACCAAAATTTCAAATTGCAATAAATGCTGATATACATATGAATAGAGCGGGAAAGCGTAATGATGGACAAAGAAGCGCTACCGACATGTATTGGGGAACGAAGCGTGATGATAAACTTCTCGAATTCTGAACCAAACACGCCGATTGACTACCGTCAATAGGGAGTTCGGAGGGCAATTGTGGTAGCCGAATAATTGACAAATATAAAGGAGGTATATTTCGAAGGCTTAACGCTAGCCGGCCTCTATTACACAAGGATAAGGGGCCGAATAGGATAGAGGGCCGAATATGGGGCATCCCTATAGTCGAATAGTGGAAAAGGTAATGATTGAAAAAGTAGGCCCTGGCCCCGAAGATCAGAGGAGGCGAGTATAAATATAGTGACAACGGACTAAACAAGGTATGCAAGAATTACTACTAAAAACTTAGTGAACAAGCTTTCTGGAGCAGAAGAACTGACTTGTCTGTCGGAGTGCTAATTCCGGCACCCCCGACCGGAGCATTTGCATTTTTGCAGGTGACTAGCTGAGGATCATTGGCGCTGACTAGGGTCTGAAGAGTATTTCCAAACCACACTTCCCACAGATATTATTGAAGAAAAAAATTTTAGAGTTTGGGAAGATAGTTGGGTTTTTTTGTAGTTGGATGTGATGTTTGTGAGAGAAAAAGTGAAATGATTATGGGGTTGGATGTGATATTTCGTTTGGATTTATTTTTTTTGGTTTTGCAAAAAGTTTGTCTTTAAGTGGAAAAAAATCAAAAAAAAAAAACCAACACAAACTTCCCAAACACCACCACAAAGTACTTGTTTTTTTTTTTTTCCGTTTCTTTATCTTTGCGTCTCTCTCTTCCCCTCTCTCTATGTGTGTATATATATGTACACAATCATCGATTTTTTTTATATATATATGAATTGTTATGTGTGTTTTTATTTTTTATTATATATATATATATATATTTGGGTTAAGTGTGATGTGGGCTTGGAATGCAGAGGCGAAGGGGATGGGCAAATTCTCACACCGTGCAAGTACGGTGAGGATGAAGTATCTTTGCCATCGAAAGACGCGAGAATGGGCAAGTTCTTCTTTGATTTTTCTGTAGTGGCAGAAAAGTAAATAATTGAAAAGATAAAGGATATTTAAGTAATACTCCTTCCCCTCTACATAAGTTGAACCTGCGAAGCTGCCTCTTAGCAGCTTCAGATTTGGAGCTTATTTTTACTTCAAAAAGGCTGTTAGAATCATAAGTTATTTTTCAAAAGCTAAAACAAACAATCTAAATTAACTTTTTCAAAGTTAAAATCTATAAGTTAGTCTTTTTAAGCTAGACCAAACACTCTCTTGTGATTAATGTAACATAACAATTTAGGGACTAAAAATGTAATTGATCCTATATATACATAAACCTCTGTCTATATATATAGGCAAAATTCATTTTATCCCCTTATGATTTAGGCTCAGATCATTTTACCCCTTATAATTTAGAAGTAAATAGAAAATCCCATGTGATTTTGGACTAAACTACAACAGTTATACTTTGGCAAATTTGGTGATAGACCCCTCAATGTCTAACTTATCTTTCAAAAAGACAAGAATTATATACATCCTTTCAAAACCCCCTAGTATTTTAAAACTTATTTCTTTGACTATAATACCTTTTATATACGTGTGTGTGTGTGTGTGTACGCGCGCGCACGCGCGTTTATCAACTTGTAATCACTCTCTCTCATCTCAATCTCTCTTCTCTGTCTCACACTTATCACTATTCTCTTCATCGGTGCCATCGCTGCTCTTTATTGGCACCACTGCCGCTCACTATGGAACTCTTTCTCTACCGTCTTCATCACCACCATCATTTGTTGGATCTACAACTTTAGATCTGAGATCATTCACAATTGTCGTCACTGGAAAATAACGATTTGTGATGGTTCGCAAACCTCAAATCTAAGATCCTTCACTCTCTCTCTTTCTTTGGTTTTGATGGTTCGTGTTGTGTCTGTATGTGTGTGTGTGTGTGTGTGTGTGTGTGTGTGTGTGTGTGTGTGTCACTCACTATTTATGCTCTCTCTCTCTCTCTCTCTCTCTCTCTCTCTCTCTTCTTCTTCTTATTCTTCTTCTTCTCTTGATCTCTATTTTCGAACTCTGTCTCTCTATCTCTCTTTCTTCTTCTCATGATGCTCTGTTATTTCAGTAGTAAAATTTTACTCTGATTTATGACACAAAAATCTCTTGTAAAGTCATCATCGCAACTTGTTTCAGAGTAAAATTTTACTCTGTAATTTAAAAAAAAAAAAGAGTAAAATTTACTATGATTCAAAGTAAAATTTTACTGTCATTAAGCGAATCAGTATATTGTTAACCAGAGTAAAATTTTACTATTACGAAAACATAGTACATATTAAATGAACGAACTAGAGTCAAATTTTACTTTTAGATTTATGAACAAACAAACAAACAAAAAAACTCTTAATTTTTCATTGCAATATCTCAATTTCTTATTTTTTTTTATCAAATCTAAGTTTTTTTTAATCTCTGATTTAAAGTTATTGATTTCAAATATGAGTTCGTAGGTATCAAATCTGAGAAGATGGTGGTTTAACGGCAAAAATGGTGTTTGTCGACCGACAGTGAGGATGAACGACGCTGATAGACGATGAACAACCATCGAGTTGGTGAAAAGAGAGAGAGAGAGTTGTAAAAGAAATGGAAGAAAGAGAGGGACAGTTGGGAGAGTTGGGATAGAGAGAGTTGTAAAAGAAATGGAAGAAAGAGAATGTATAATGGTCAAATAAAATATTCAAATAATAAATTTTGTCATTTATACAGAATTTTATAATTATAAGAGGGTTTTAAAAGTACTAAATTTTTTTCTGTCCTTTTAACAAGAAAATGAAGCTAAGGCCAAGTTTGGCATGATTGAAAAAATACAAAAAGTCAAAAAGTCACTATCCTATTTAAGTCACATCATCTTATTTAAGTCACATCACCTCTCTAACACATCACTTCAAATCCAACCCAAACTCAACCCATACTTCACAAAAAGTCAAAAAGTACACTTATTTAGTCTTCTCAAACTAAACCTAAGAAAGGTTTACGGCCAAATTTTCCTTATACACTCGTCATGTTCGAGAGTGGGTCTATTTTCCGTTTCAAATTAAGATAAATTAAAAAAAGAAAAAGACATTTCTACCCTTCTGTCATCTTCAATCACCAAAGCCAGATTTCATCTTCAATTACCAAACCCAAAAACCCTAACCTTCAATCACCAAACCCGCCGTTACTGTCGTCTTCTAGACCATCATCACTGCCGCTTCCTTCCTCTCCCCGACCATCTCCGCTATTGCCTCTTCTTCCCATCAATCGTCGCCCTCCTCTCCTCTTCTCGACTATTGCTGCCACCTACTCTTTTCTCTCGGACCATCGCCGCTTCCTCTGGGCCCCTCTCCTATCATCGCCGCCACCCCACCCAATTCCCCCCCCCCCCCCCCGAGGCTCTATCGTTCCTTAAATTTGTTCATTCATGGCTTGATTAACTTTTTATGATTTAATGCTTGATGATTCATGATGTTTGATGAATATTCATGATGTTTGATTCATGATGTTGGTTACCCAGAAATGCTTGTTACCCATATTCAAAATGTTTGATTCATGATTTAATTCATATTCATGATATTTGTTACCTTGAAATGCTTGATGATTCATTCCAATGTGTCTATTGGTATGAAGGTCATTTAGATTCCAATATGTCATATATAAATATATAATGATGTATATGTATATGTATATGAATATGAAGATATATATGTGATTGTATAAAAAAAAATATATATTGAATTAGATTAAAAAGTTAGGAATTGAATAAATAATTAGGAATTTAATGATAATTTGTGATTTAATTAAATTAATTTTTTATGGAAATTATGTTGTTTAAGTTAGAAATTATGAGACTAATAAAAGAGAGATAAATCAGGCAACATACTAGAGGGGTATTATGGGTTAGAGCTGCAATTTAGTCCAAAATTAGGTGGAGGTTTTTTGCCTATTTCTAAACTATAAGAGGGTAAAGTGCTCCGAGGCTAAACCAGTAAAGCAAATTTTTTCTTATATATATGTTGGGGTTTTTAACTTGATGAGAGATGAAAACATGAATATGTTGATTAATGAAATCTATTTGATTGTTAATAATTATGTAATGCCACAATTGATGACTGAAATCTAAAAGATTTTCTGGACAGAGCATAAAATTTATGTTTGTTTTGTGGGTGAATGTTAAATTGTGTATGTGTGTATATACTTAAAAACTATGTATGTGTTAAACAAAGATATCCATATTCCTTTTGTTTGAGTTTATAGAATGATCATTTACGAAGCCAGTATAAACTGAAGGCTTCGAAAGCATATCATATATATAGAGATTAATTGGCAGTATAAAAAATGATATTAAGATTTTTGAGATCTTACAGTAGTATCTTCACCTTAGTCTTGTTATTTTTCCTGTTCTATTTTGGGCATTATTAGCCTGTAATCCTACAATATTAGTTCTTCCTTTCATCATCTTTGGCCAATTATGCGGTTTTATAGGAAAGTTTAAATGTTACCTGTGACAAAAAGAAGATGGACTACGCCGGTGAATTCTTTTCCTCGGTGGTCAGACGTTTGAACTAGCAAAGTCGTCGGTCAATTCGATTGGGCGTCGTAGCATTGAAATTGTGGAGAGGGGTCAAGGGCTCAGAAGAGCGGTGGTGCTGATTGGTCATGAAGCATGATAGATTGTGGCTAAATTGCGGGTGGCCTCACTGGCATCAGAAATTCTGAAGTTTTATAGGTCGACTTTGCGGGGGTAATTGCAGCGTAGCAGTTTGGGTTCGAGAGGAAAATGAAGGTACTTCTTCAATTCAAATAATGGTGATGGTAGGGAATCGGAGGAACAAATCTTTTTCCGATGTTAGAGTTTGGGGGTGGGGGTGGGTGGGGGATGTGGCTCGTTATTGAAGGTTTTGGGTTAAGGGATGGCTGGGTGAAGCACTCTAGTGGTATACAGGAAGGGCGCATCAGTTGTTCAAACTATTCGTGGTGTGTCTGGAGGGGTAAAGGCAGTTCACTTGAAGGTGGAGGCAGACTGGTTTTGTCAGTTGGACAGGTCGCTTGTGGGTCAATTTCGGGAGGTGGGTGGAAAAGGGACCAGCTACGCGGATATCTCTAACTGGGTTAGTCGGTGGTGGCAGCTTTCAGGGAAGGTGGATGTGCAACCTCTCGGCGCTCAGGCTTTCTTGTTCATTCTACCAACAAGAAGTGAGGCGGAGATCTTTATTGACGGCGTTGGACCATTGGTGGTCGCGATCTGGATTTAGAATGGTGGTCATCTTTAGCTCTTTGTGCCTCGGCCAAACGTCATCATCGATGAAGAGGGTGTGGCTCGACTGGTGGGTTTGCCTCTACATCTTTGTGAGGAGGAGATTTATCGTCAAATCAGCGAGCAGTGTGGTGGCTATGTGTGTCACACCCCAAATCCGAGCTTGACCGGCCGTGGCCCACAGGGACTCAGCCCAAGGCATACATAAGCCTAAACACGAATCCATACACATTGAATAACTATAAAATAGTCCATTAATAAATAATCAAAACTCAATCCAGTGTCATGCCACAAGTGTAAACGGCAAAATCAACCGTAATCAATACCATCCAAACTTATGGGATATAAACAACCCACATATTAAAATAATCCTAAATGAACCTCAATAAAAAAACAAATATAAATATGCACAAACTTGACATAACAGTCTCAAACAAAATAAATGAATGTCCAAGAGGTCCATGCAATTAAGTCCCCTTTATGCCATAAGTCACTCTAAGTTCTTCTAACACCTAGAAGTGATAAAAAAAAAAAAAAACTAAGTCAGCTGATAGCTCAGTGAGTAGCAACATGGATAGTAAATACAGTTTTGAAAACATGGCTCAATTCCAAAATAAGATATATATATCATAGAAATTAGATTGGCATACAGTTTGGTAAAGACAATCTGTTTCAAAAAGAAGGTTCCATAGTTTAACAGTTAAAATATTCATGTCTCTCAAGAACATAATAAATGACATTTTCCACTTAAAACAGATTACAACATGAACACCAATAATTTTCTAGGTACCAAGAAAATAACAAGTAATATGCCACACAATTCTCAAGGCTATAAGCCCCATTGGATCCAATACCGAATTAAGAGTCATCTTCAGGGTGGCAACCTGGGCCTTTTCTAAAAAACGATCCGATTGAAAGTCACCTAACTTTTTTTTAAGGTCTTTTCCTTACAATCGTTGAGCACTAGAGTCATCGCGGCCCAACCCGGATCTGTTCCCTAGCGGCCAGAGTCACCACACACAGTGGAATAATTTCCATTGACTAAATACACATATGGTTCCAATAATCAATACACATCAATTTCGCAAAACATGGTAGTTCATCATTATAAACATGAGACCAAAACAAATAGTTTACAGTATGCCAAGTTCACACATGTTTCAAAAATAATTTGATTCCATTGATAATATAATAATTTATCAAAACAGTTTAGTTCTGAAACAACAATTTAATTTTCCAATAGTTCAAGGTAGGGGTACATTTATAAAAATATGTAGCATGAAACTACTCACCTGGAACGAAATAATGTAATCCTCGAATAGAGTATGAAAATCCAACTAGTGCCCTGAACTAAGTATGAAAACTACACGTTACTACTAATTTAAAAATACTAAAGAATAGGAACTAAGTAACCTCAAACTTATAGTGCACTAACACGGCTCAACCCAACTCACCGTTACTCTTAAATGTTACCTAAATTCATGTTCTTCAAGGTCTAAAATCACCCAAGACATGGGTTCAAATTGAAACTTAATTAAAAGTAACTTTAAGATAAAACAGAATTTTAAACAAACCTTCTCAATCTATTCGCTAACTTTGAAAATTACAAAACCCACTCCACGCTATTCGAAAAATTCCAAAACCCTCCAGATATCAACTAATATATCCTAAGTTTCAAATCCAAATGGTTTCACTTGATTTGCTTATCAAAATAATTATCTACAATTTATTATATCCAAACAGGTTGTTTTCTGGAGCACTTTAAAGAAATTGACGGTTCTCTTAATATACACGAGCAATCAATGCAAGGTCAAAAATTTAAGAAATTAGACTCGTAACCGGTTCTAATGACGCTGATTTGATAATTTTTGGATTTATACACAAAAAGAACAACACTCCCGAATTTACTATTTAAAACCTGTTTTCTGGACAGATTTGAACGCATCAGATTATATGGATTTTGACTCCCAAAAATTATGAAAAAATTCAGATATTCAATTCAATATGTAATTAATCTACCGTAAAAATTTCAGTTCAAAATTCCTCCATTTGATATGATTCCTCAAAATTTAAAATTTATGTTTTTAGGATCAAGAATTTCCATCCACCATTGCAACCCAAAACTTCCCAGCAACCCATTTACACAAGAAAATCCATTATTAAATACTAATACCTCTCTCTTTAACTCCTTCACAGCATAACCAAACCACCAATTGAATATAAAGAAATAATAAAACACACACCTGCATGCCCAACAATTTCTTTGCCACAGATGCACCACTCTTACGCACAAACCAACCGAGATACACATGTAATATATTTGACTACCCAATTAACTCTATTGTTACATTAGTATAAGTATGTATGTAGGTATATCTATATAAAATAATCCCAAAATCGACCAGCCACACAACCCTCACAACAGCACAAGGAATTAAATAAAGAAAATAAGAACAAAAAGAAAGATAGTGAGGAAGATTACCTTGCTAATAAACACCACAAAACTAAAACATGCCGTCTCTTTCCCTCTTCCGTTTCTCTATATCTCACTGCTGCTACTAGGGTAGTCAAGAAAAGGATTGATATCTCACCATTAGGGTTTTATCCACCTATAATAAATTTTCAAAATGACCCCTTACTAACTAGTTTATTATTATTATTATTATTGTTGTTACTATCATTAAGATTATTATCAATAGTCTTAAAAATTGTGGACTTCCATAAAAATTTATTTATAGTTTAAAAATTAATTAAAGATCCCCCAAATATTTAATTTGCACTTTAGGATTTACCATCAAAATAGTTGAAATTGTAAAATTATTATTATTACTATTTAATTATTTACTTAATTTTATTTTTTTTTTATATTCGGGTTCTCACAATGTGGCGGTTGATGAGTCACTGACAAATTTGGCCATTCTTCGACTATGTGTCAGGTTTTCTAAGCACACACCATCGCGAGTTTCTATCCGATGGGGGTCGCGGTATTTTTCAATACCGATGTAGATGGAGAACAAACCGACGATAGAGTCTGTTGCGCCGCCATCTGTGGCAGAGGCAGATCTTCGATTGGAAAGGGTAGGGTGTGACTCACGCCGACCAAATTGCGGATCCCCAAAGATCTTGGGGGTAAAGGAATATTTGCAAAGATTTGGCAGAGAATGTATCTAGGGTTTCTTGGTATCGGCCTCAAGTCTAGGTGGGGAAGGGCATGGGCTTTAAAGGGGAATTCAAGGCCACACATCTGGGCCCAAACAAGGCCCAAAACAATGTTAATCCAGTGGGCAAGCACAAGCGGGGTCTAATAAATGTTGCTAGGGGTCTGGGTTGTGTGGAGAGTGAGGTGGGCTTTGTGGCAATTGGCTGGGTGGAAGCGGTAGTATTTATCAAAAGGTGGTAGACTCACGTTGATTAAAAGGGTCTTATCCAACATTCCAACTTACTTTATGTCTATTCATGTCATTCTGGTGTCAGTGGCAAAGCGGGTTGAGAAGTTGCAGAGGGATTTCCATTGGGGCAATAGGGAGGAGGGTTCTCATCATCTGGTGGCTTGGGATTAGATTTGTCGTCCCAGGGTCAATGAGGGTCTGGGGATTCGGAGGTTGGTCATGTTTAATGTGGCTTTGTTGGGAAAATGGTTGTGGCGTTTTGTGGCGGAGAGAGACCGTCTTTGGAGGAGGGTGGTGGTGGCAAATTTTGGTTTGGTTTGGTGAGGTGAGGTAAGGGGAGAGAAGGGTGGTGTTCTGGGCGGGTGGTCCAATCACATGGCCATGGAATATTGAAAGGGATTTGGTTGGGTTGGTAGGAGTTTTGGAGGAGCATTAAATTGAAGGTTGGAGTGGGGGATAAAGTTCTGTTTTGGCGGGATAAGTGGTGTGGTAACTTGTCTTAGGAAGTGTGGTTCCCTTTGATTTTTTGAATTGCCGCTAATATAGAGGTGACGATGGGTGTTGTGTGGTATGGACGAGGGGACTCAACTGTTTGGAATGCGCACTTGCGTCGCAATGTCCAGGATTGGGAGCAAGACTAGCTGTTGGCGTTGTTGGGTTTTTTATATGAGTTGCATGTTGAGGGATTGGGGCTGGATGCTTTGGTGTGGGATTGCCCTAGGGCTAAAGGAAAGTTTTCTTTTTCTTCATTTTATAATGTGCTTGTTCATGAGTAGGTTGTTGTTTTCCCTTGGCGATGTGTTTGGGTGTTAGATACGCCGTCCAAGATGGCCTTTTTTGTGTAGACGGCCATGTGGGGACGTATTTTGACTTTAGATAATTTGATTCGTCATGGTCACATTTTGGTCAATTGGTGTTGTTTGTGCTGCAGTGATGCAGAGTCGGTGGATCATTTGTTGGTTCATTGTTCGGGCGTTTCTCGTCTTTGGATGCTTGTTGTTGCAACCTTTGGCTTGGTTTGCGTACAGCCGAATTCCATTAAGGCAGTTTTGCAGAGTTGGGCTGGGGGTCGTGTTGGGCGATGGCATCGGAAGGCATGGATGTTTGCCTCTCATTGTCATCCGATTCCTTGGTTAGAAAGACGTCTCCTTATGGTTTTATATAGTTGGATGACATGTTCGGTTAATCCTGATGTTTTGGTTTTTATAGATTTTGTGGAGGATTTGATTTGTTAAGTCTGTGTGCCTTGGTGGCTTTCAACTTTGTATTTCTTTGCATTATCTTGATACTTTTCTAATAAAATTTGATTATTTATCAAAATAAATAAATAAATAAATAATAATAATAATAATCATAATAATGCGATTTTATTGGCCAGATGCCTGTGTATCCATCTAGGAAGCACAAAAACTTCAAAATGACTGTTGTGTTTCTGTCTAACATATTGGACACCTACATGTCACAAACGTGTGTGTTCACGTCATGTGTTAAATTTTAATTATTATTTTATTGTATGACACATCGGGGACACTCAAAAACACATGTCATGTGTTTGGACATGCTTCATAACACCGTTGTGTTTTTATTTTTATAAATAACTAGCCTATTACTCGTGCTATGCACGGAATAATTATAAATATTTATATTTATTTTAGATTTTTTTTAATATATAAATTATATTTTTTAAGATTTTTTTTTATCACTAATCATAGTGTATGGAGGAAGTTGAAAAGGGTACTGCAGTAACTATACACGAATTGTATTTATAATTATTTGTATAAGGGGATTTTAAATGCTGATCAGGAGATTTTGACCAAATCAATAATTGCAGGCATGTGGAAAGATATGTGGATTGAAAAAAATTATTAAATGCTAATCAGGGAATTTTAACCAAATCAATAAATGCTGAGTTTTTTTTTTAAATAAAAAAATTAAAAAATTCAGATTGGAATATTAAAACTTCCATAGGCTTTGGGGGTTAAAAACCCCTTTTGCTTAATATATAGTATAGATATAGATATATAGATAGATAGATAGATATATCTTTTTATTTTTATTTTTATTTTTATTTTTTTTGTGTGGTTTCTATTCGGGTATTTTTTTTTTTTCAATTTATTTAAAATGGAGTTGTGGGTATCTTCTTTTTTTTTTTTAATTTAATTTATCTGTAGTTTCCATTTGTTTTTAATTATTATTATTTAGATAAGTTATGATTTGAGTTAGATATGTGATACACATGTAAGTTTTATTGATTTAAAGTTTATTTAGATAAACTTTAAAAAAAAAAAATTAGTTTTTTAGTTTTTTTGTTATGTTATAATACAATATATAAAATATAGGTAGATAACTACAACTTTAATAGAAAATGTTATTTGATTTTTTGGAGAAGAGAAAATGAATGAAAGTTTTAATATTTTTTTTTTTGAAAATTTGTGAGAGAGATTAGGAGGGAGAGATTATGAAATATTTTTGTTATTAAATAAATAAATCAGTCAATAGTTTTTTTTAATCTATTTTGTAAATTAAAAACTAATAATTTTGGAAAATTGATTAATTTGTCACATTAAGTGATTTAAAATTTTGATAGATATACATAAAAAAAAAAATACGTAATTATATTATTAAATCACAATTCAAATTTAGATGTTATATCTTTTTGAGATCTGTAGCTAAATTCTTATATATATATATATATATATATTTTTTAATTTTTGTGTGTAACCATAGTGTATGGGAGAAATTGAAAAGAGTGTTGCAATAATTATAAGAGAAGTCAAAAGGGATTGTGGGTTGGGAAAAATTCAATAAATGCTGAGGTTGGGTTAGGAGAAGTCAATAAATGCTGAGGTTTTTTTTTTTTAAATCAAAAAATTAGAAAATTAGGATTAGGAGATTGGAGCTCCTATCTGATTTTTTGAAGAAGAGAAAATGTATGCAAGTTTTAATATTTTTTTTTGAAAATTTGTGAGAGAGATTAGGAGAGAGAGATTATAAAATATTTTTGTTATTAAATAAATAAATCAGTCAATAGTTTTTTTTAATTTATTTTGTAAATTAAAAATCAATAATTTTGGAAAATTGATTAATTTGTCTCATTAAGTGATTCAAAATTTTGATAGATATACATAAAAAAAAATACATAATTATATTATTAAATCATAATTCAAATTTAAATGTTATATTTTTTTTGAGATTTATAGCTAAATTCTTATCTTTTTTATTTTTTATTTTTTATTTTTGTGTGTAACCATAGTTTATGGGAGAAATTGAAAAGGATGTTGCAATAATTATGAGAGAAATTAAAAGGGATTGTGGGTTGAGAAAAGTCAATAAATGCTGATGTTGGGTTGGGAGAAGTCAATAAATGCTGAGGTTTTTTTTTTTTAAAATCAAAAAATTAGAAAATTAGGATTAGGAGATTGGAACTCCCACAGGCCTTGGGATTAAAAATTCCCTTTTGCTTAATATATAGTATAGATTTTAGAAAGTTGATTTTGGATCAAAATAAAATATATAGAAACAAAGAGGGAGAAAGTGAAAAATAAAATAAAACATGTATATACATTGATGTATCTTATATCTATGAGCCCTAAATTTATATTCATACATGTAGCTAATAAAAAATAATTTTTTCCATATTTCCGTTGTGTCTGTATCCTAATTTTTTCAAAATCATTGTATCTTATGTATATACTCATATCCGTATTCGTATCCTTATTCGTGTCCATGCATCTTAGGTATCCATGTTTCAGGGATGTCCAATTCCCTTGGGTTGAACCCTTTCATTTGCAAATCCAAATCATTCTTAGTATTTTTTTTCATTATCCGAGAACCATCATAAAATGTTGATTCCAACTTTATTTGTGTTTGTCCTATTAGTTATTCCCTGTATGACTTGGGTGTGTTTGATTATTTTTGCTTATAGGAGCGGCCTACTATAATGATGAAGCTGAAAACCTTTAGCAATTACTAGCTAAATATACATTATTTATGTAAAGTGAAATCTCACGTTGCCTGGGTACAAAAGTAATGTTCATTATAAGCGTAGTTATTTGGGTTGAGTTTTCTTGAGATTAGGGTTACAAACGAATCGAGTTGTTCATGAAAAGTTCAAACTCGACTCGTTTAAAACTCGTTTGAGCTCGATTTGTTTACTAGCTAAATGAGCTTGAGCTTGATTTTTAAGCTCGTTTATTAATAGAGCCAAGCTTGAATAGCCCTAAGCTCAGCTTGAAAAGGCTCGTAAACATAAAAATAAATGAATTAATATTTATTTTTAATAATATATTAGATAAATTTTCAATAATCTATTTAATTTTTTATTTATGTTTGGTATTTGTGTAAATTTACATATTTGATTGATGAAATTTATTATTAATATAAGTATAATTCTATATTGTACTCATAATTTTGTATATATATATTTTATCTTAATAAGTAAATTAATTTAAATTTAATTTTTTTCAAGCTCGAGTTCGAATTCGGCTCGTTTATGTAATCGAGCGAGCTCGAGTACAACAAATATTTGACGAGCCGAGCTTGAGCTCGATTTTTGAAGCTCGACTAGAGCTCAACTCGAGCTTGAACTCAACTAATTCTTAATAAATGAGCTTGAACATTCAAAAACTCGGTTCGGCTCGTTTGCCGCCCTACTTGAGACCATGTAACATGGTATCAAAGCTCAAGTTGTGAGAGATCTTGGGTTAAGTCTATCTATTCGCATTCTTTGTTCTTTTGTTTGCATTATTTTCTCTATGTATAGATGTTTGCATCTCCATATAAATGGAGATGATGTTGCATGAGAGACGGGGTGTTGGAAAACTTGATATACATTATTGAGTCCATTCCATTTCCTAGGCTAACAGCTTAAACTTTTGAGTACAGTGGTGACGAATACCCATGGTGGGTAGGGTACGTGTCCCTAGCTTGCATCTGAAGGTGCTACCGAGTTAGAAAGTGAAGTCCCACATCACCTGGATACAAAAGCAATGTGCATTGTATGAGCATGAGGGTACCACTACAAAAAAAAACACTTTTGGCGACTAAAGTTTTAGTCGCCAAAAGTCCTGCTTTTAGTCGCCAAATGTCAAATTTCCACTTTCCCCGACAAAAACTTTTGGTCGGCGGTGTCGTCGCCAATACATGGTCGCAGATTCCTTTGGCGACTAAAAACCTGTTAGTCGGCAATATTGAATGTCTTCAGCAACGAAAGAATTAGTCGCCAATAGTGTTTTTCATTTTTGGAAATTACACATTTCGCGACTAAACGTTTAGTCGCCAATACTATTTTTTTTTTTAATTATTTAATCATTTCGCGACTAAACTCTTTAGTCGCCAAAAGTATTTTTGAAAAAAAAAAAAAAATTTCCCTCACCCGCCTGAGGACCCCCCTCCCATGTTTCGAACCCATGACTTGCACGTTCCAAACCTTACGCGCACAGTGCCCTCCACTGTACCACTCAACCATCACGTGAAAAGTATTGTAACTTATATTATTTATATATTACTTTGAATGTATTAATGCAACACTATATATATAAAGATAATTATATATATTCAAACATAATTTATGTAAAAAATAAACTATTTCGTAAAAAAAATTTAGCTTACTTTTGGCGACTAAAATTAATTTTTAGTCGCCAATGCTATAAATTTCGGCTACTAATTCTTATTTCGTCGCTAAAAACCCTGACTTAGGCCTAAATGGACGCTGTTTTGGCGACTAAACCGAATTTTTTGTTGCCAAAACCACGCTACTACTATTTTTTTTTTTGTAGCCAAAAGGTCCACTTTCAATGATTTAAAGCAGCTTTTTAGTCGCTAAAACACCTATAATCGCATTTAAATCGAAGTTTAGTCGCCAAAACCGTGACTTTTGGCTAGTAAATCATTTTAGTCGCTAAAAATCGTGACTTTTGGCTACTAAACAACCATTAGTCGCTAAAAGCCCTACATGTGGCGACTAAATTGCCTTTTAGTCGCTAAAAGCATTATATTTGGCGACCAAAAGAGTTTAGTCGTAAAGTCTTAATTTTGGCGACTAAATCCAATTTAGTCGCCAATTCCCCTACTTTTAGCGACGAAAAACGTTTTTTTGGTCGCCGAAAGTGTTTTTTGTTGTAGTGTACACTCATCTCAATAGTTAGCTTTTGAGGTTGAGTTTTACCTAAAATAGTGTAACAATTCCCAGTTTTAAAACTTGTGATGTGAGTACTTGTGATGGGGCATTATGTGTAAAATAGAACATATTTGAAATTTCTAAAATTATTTTTCTAGATTTTTTGACACTAGATTAGAAGATATTTCAAAGATTTTTCTTTAAGCTCTATGAAAGTGCATCACATTTTAACTTACTGAAATAAGGTTTCACCATATACTTGGATTTGAGAAATTAACGTTTGGCAAAGCGTTATTTATCTGGCCTTGTTTAGTCTTGTTAGCTCATGCCAACCTATTCATGCCATCTTAACTAACTAACAGCTTTTTCAGACAATGGCCCAAGTAGAAGCCCCCTCCTTGGAAGCTAGAGCTCTTCACAAGGATAGTTGCCTCCTTTCTATCATACTTAATGTGGGGATATATTTTCTGAGTACCAACACGTGGCAAGGTGACGCCGACGTGTCAGCCGAGGTGCCACGTGTCTTCGCCGTTGTGCCGAGGTCATCTCGGATAGGCCGAGGTTACCTCCGAAGATATCGGAATCCGAGATAAGCGGATAGGGGACAAGAGTCCTAGAATGAAGAGGGAACTCAACCTGGATATGGACAAGAGTCCTAGATTGGGAGAAGACTTCAGTTTGGGTAAAGATAAGACTCTTAGAGAGTTAATCCTAATCCCACTGAGAGTCCCAGATTAGCAGTAATCTTGAGTCCATTAGGGCCAGGCTCCTATTGGGACTAGGATTGTATTGGCTATAAAAGAGAGGCACCCCCATGGGTCTAAGGTATGCTTTTGATACTCAAGCTTGTGAGTTGAATACTTGATTTATCTTTGAGAGATATACTGACTTGATCGTCGAGTGCCCGGTGGTCGAAACCACCGGATTCTTATATTTCGGTGGTCGGTGCCATCTATTCTCGCCGGTTTCCACCGGTTACTAAGGCGGTGTGGTCGAAAATCGCTCACACAATATACCGACTTGATCGTCGAGTGCCCGGGTGGTCGAAACCACATGGATTCTTATATTTCTGGTCAGTCGGGTAAAGCCATCTATTCTCGCCAAAGGTTTCCAAATTGGTTACTAAGCGGGCAGTGTGGTCAGAAAATCGCTCACACAATTTGGCGCCGTCTGTGGGAGAGAAAGGAGAATAGATGGCTAATGACGGACAGAAGGATCAGATTGAAGACAAACACTCCTGCTGGGAGTGGGAGACCTATCGACCTCAACACTGAAGGGGACAACCGCAACACAGAAACTCGTGACCAGAGTCACGGAGTGAAAGACGCCGGCCAAGAAGGTGACACATCAAAGACAATAGATCGAAGCGGATACTACAACAAAGATGACCTCCAAGTATGGAAGGATAGATACCTGCGGAGGAACGAAGACCCTTTCAGAAGGGATGCAAAGACAGGGGGCATGAGCGTTCCCAATGAGATGACCTTCAAGTATAGAAGAGCTCAACCTAAGTGAGCAGATCCTGGATTCCAGATCCCGGATCCGAGAAGACATCATCTCGGCCTAAATGAGTAGGCCCGAAAAGACAAGAGCTCAGCCTAAGTGAGCAGATCCTGGATTCCAGATCCCGGATCCGAGAAGAGATCAACTCAGCCTAGATGAGTAGGCCTGAAAAAACAAGAGCTCAGCCTAAGTGAGCAGATCCCGGATCCTAGAAAACATGATCTCGGCCTAGATGAGTAGGTCCGAGAAAAGAAGAGCTCAAACTGAGTGAGCAGATCTAAGAAGATAAGATCTCGGAGCTTAAGTCCGAGAAGAGAAGAGCACAATGAGCAAATCTAAGATCCCAGAGGATAAAAAGGAAACACACAAGATCAGACTAAAGTTGGCCGCGTTGAAAACCCCGGCCTAAATCCAAAGATAATGCTTAACCGAAGTTAAGCCGAGATGATGTTTAACCGTAGTTAAACCAAGAAGATGCTTAACCGAAGTTAAGCCGAGATGATGTTTAACAGTAGTTAAACCAAGAAGATGCTTAACTGTAGTTAAGCCGAGAAGATGCTTAACTGTAGTTAAACCAAGAAGATGCTTAAATGTAGTTAAGCCGAGATGATGTTTAACAGTAGTTAAACCAAGAAGATGCTTAACTGTAGTTAAGCCGAGAAGATGCTTAACTGTAGTTAAGCCGAGAAGATTCTTAACCGGGTTAAGTTAAGAAGATGCTTAACAAGAGTTAAGCCGAGAAGATTCTTAACCGAAGTTAAGACCAAAGATTCCTTAACACTTGTTGAAATTTGTAGCAATTTACAAGTTGTTGAGCTGAAACCATTCCTTAACGCTTGTTGAAATTTGTAGCAATGTACAAGTTGTTAAGCTGACAAAGATTCCTTAACACTTGTTGAAATTTGTAGCAATTTACAAGTTGTTGAGCTGAAACCATTCCTTAACGCTTGTTAAAATTTGTAGCAATTTACAAGTTGAAGATAGACCGAGATCATTGTCTATCGCTTGTTGAAATTTGTAGCAATTTACAAGTTGAAGATAGACCGAGATCATTGTCTATCGCTTGTTGAAATTTGTAGCAATTTACAAGTTGAAGCTAGACCGAGATCATTGTCTATCGCTTGTTGAAATTTGTAGCAATTTACAAGTTGGTTAAAAACGAGATGATGCTTAACCGAAGTTAAGCCGAGGTGATGTTTTTACATGTTAAAATTTGTAGCAAAGGTGAAGTTTATATATGATATTTTAATCGTCATAAAATTTGTAGCAATTCTGAGTTAAAGAGAAATTTGTTTAAATACTTGTTGAAATTTGAGAAAAGTTTATAAGTATATATACTTGTTGAAATTCATGAAAAGTTTGCGTGTCAAGATTCTTCAAGTAAAGTTTGTAGTTATTATACCCGAGGTATGTAACCCCGAGAAGATTGCACAAAGAAGGCAAAGAATGAAAGGCACGCAGAATATTCTAAGTATAGAGTCATACGAAGGCAATCAAGAAAAGACAAAAGCACAAGCATTCAGAGAAGGAAAGTTGAATTAGACATTCAAGAACAAAGGGCACATCGGCCATATGCAGAGCTTACATTGTCTAAAGGTACAAGAGTACAAACGACAAGGAAGGAATGATGCTTAACCGAAGTTAAGCCGAGATGATGCTTAACCGAAGTTAAGCCGAGATGATGTTTAACCGAAGTTAAACTGAGGTGATGCTTAACCGAAGTTAAGCCGAGATGATGTTTAACCGAAGTTAAACTGAGATGATGCTTAACCGAAGTTAAGCCGAGATGATGTTAAAACCCGAGAAAAGTTTACAAGCAGAGTTAAAATCGAGAATGAAGAAATGGCTTAAACACTTGTTGAAATTCTAAGAGAATTTACAAGTTAAAGAGTGCACAAAGTTAAATGTCGGCAAAAGATTCATCGGAGTCAAACGTCGTTTTGGTTAGAACAGAACCACTAAGTGCACGCCAGAAGTGGTGACCAGAATTGTGAAAGGAATAAATACTTCAAGAAACAGCGATGATAGTTTGCAAAGGCCAAGAGAAAGAGGGTCTAAAGGGGGCGAATTAAATACCAGAAGTTTTAATACATCGGCGAAAGAAGAACACATCAGGTTTGTGATTACGGCACGAAGCCAACTTCCCTAATGTGATCCTAAGTGCAACTTATGTTCACATTAGGGGGCAGGGAGAAGATGCAAGAGCAAGGAATGATAACACTTGTTGAAATTTTTGAGCAAGTTGCAAGATAAGTTAACCGAAGATTATGAAGTCTACCACTTGTTGAAATTTGAAGCAATTTACAAGTTTGGTATAGCCAAGATAACACTGAAAGACGTTTCCAAGATATGATCATCCGAGATGACCAACTAGCTTGTTAAGAGCTGAGAAGGTTAGCAAGTACAGAAATGAAGACCTTAAAGAATTAGGGACTAAAAGCAAGAACGTCGGACTGATCTGCTTCGACAGACGATGATGGTTCAGTCTCGGCAGTTAGTTGGAGGAGCTTTTCTACCGTTACCTCGGCATCAATTTCAAGAAAAAAGTAAATTACTCGGCATCAGCGGCAGGTTGTGTCTCACCTCCAGAAGACAGTTTAAAGGAACTTCTCAGCAGCCATCTCAGCCACGAGTTCAGTATCAATCTCCTGAAGAGTTTGATCAACGCTCTTCTCGGCGATTGGCACCTCGGAGTTTTGAAGGCAAGATTGAAAGCAAAAACCTGGAAAAAGACACAGAAATACAGACTCAAGAACAATAGCAAGAAAGTGGTGAAACAGTGCAAGTGTTCAAGACAAAAAGATTGCATAGGTGTGTCAAGCCAAGAACAGTGGCAGAAATCAACAGATATGTGAACAGTGTGTATTCAAGAAGATGATTTGGAAACAACAATGGTGATTAACAAATGAAGCAGAGCTTCTTGGAAAGCAACAAGTAATAAAACCAGGAGGAACAGTGGCTTACCAGAAAAAGGGAAGTCGGAATGAGAATTGCCGAAGTCTGACGACAATGACAAAATGACGAAAGCTTCATCGGAGGAAAGGAACGAAGACAGTTACAGAGCTTGAAAGCTTGGAACAATGACGGATTTAAGCAAAAGAGCTAGAAAGAGAAAAGGCCAGAGGATTGAATAAAGAGAAAAATCAGAGTCAAGAGGACGACAAAGTTCAAAGATAAAGCCAAGTGCATAGGCACTAAGTGAGTATGTGAAGAACAAGAAAGTAATGGCCCAAACACGATGCTAGCAACAGAAAGAGGATATGACAAGAACAGTGCTAGGCATTTAAACAATTCAAAACTTGAAAATAGGCGAAAATAGAAGGCAACAAAGGGCAAATAAACAGATTCAGAAGAGTTATAAAATATTGAGCTTAATAGCAAGTAAAGAGTTTATGAACCTACCAAGTGAAATGAACGTCGATATGAAGATCGCCGGAGTCAAATAGATGACTGGAAATCGGGAACTCACCAGAGAGTGTGAGTGGAGCAGTTGCAAAGCTTTTGGAGTTTAGAATTAATGGAACCAGAACCTCGGCTAGGAGGTATGATCTCAAGCAGCTTAGAAGGCATGAAGCTTAGTGGACAGTAAAGTCCAGGGAACTTTGAGGTCGGCAAATTTGATCTCGAATAGAGGGGCACAGATGAATGAACAGTGTAGGTTCTATCACCTCAGAATGCCGAGGTAATAGAACCTAGGGGGCAGTTGTGGGGATATATTTTCTGAGTACCAACACGTGGCAAGGTGACGCCGACGTGTCAGCTGAGGTGCCACGTGTCTTCGCCGTTATGCCGAGGTCATCTCGGATAGGCCGAGGTTACCTCCGAAGATATCAGAATCCGAGATAAGCGGATAGGGGACAAGAGTCCTAGAATGAAGAGGGAACTCAACCTGGATATGGACAAGAGTCCTAGATTGGGAGAAGACTTCAGTTTGGGTAAAGATAAGACTCTTAGAGAGTTAATCCTAATCCCACTGAGAGTCCCAGATTAGCAGTAATCTTGAGTCCATTAGGGCCAGGCTCCTATTGGGACTAGGATTGTATTGGCTATAAAAGAGAGGCACCCCCATGGGTCTAAGGTATGCTTTTGATACTCAAGCTTGTGAGTTGAATACTTGATTTATCTTTGAGAGATATACTGACTTGATCGTCGGAGTGCCCCCGGGTGGTCGAAACCACCGCGGGATGCTTATATTTCATTGCGGTGTCATCCAAAAGCCATCTATTCTGCCAGGTTTCCTCCGGTTATTACTAAGCGGGCAGTGTGGTCAGAAAATCGCTCACACACTTAAACTTCTTTATTTTGTTCCCTAAAAAGTTGACAAGCATTGATCAAAACTACCTAGTTTCTTCTATATTTGCTCGTAGAACCTTTCCCGGAGTTTACCGTTGGAAAAGTTTTACGATAAATTATCAAAATGTTATCAGAATCAAACGGATGCTGAAAATGTAATTTGGAAGTAATATTTGTCAAAGTTTCAGTCAATTGCATCATTTTTTTTTCATGCTAAAACAAGATGTCATAATACTATTAAGAAATAATAAAAATTTGTCACTATAGATTCTGATTTGGAAAACTAGATTTTATAGAAAGCATTATTTATTAGAAAGTATTATTTATTTGGTCTTATTATATCGTACAAACCGTAGCCAACCTTTTAACATAAGCATCTAACAACACTAAAAGATAGATTACACAATGGCACAAGTAGAAGGCCTTTGCTGGGAGTGAGACCTCTGGGTGTGGACAGTCAACTCTTCTCTGTTATACTTTAACCCCATTGCTTCGACCTTAGAAATTTGATAGGCGTTGGCCAAAACGTCCACAGGAATTGCGCGAATAACCGATGTCCTTCCAGAGAGAGGGCTAATCATTGCTCTATCGTTTGTCTTCTCTGAAATCCATTCCAAGCCTTCGTCCCCAGCTTGTTTTAAAACTGCAAAGTTTTGTGGAATAATCAATAGCTGCCCCTGACGTACTTGTCCATCAAATGCTGGCCTGTTGGAGTTTCCAACGATTTGAATGCGACCACTTCCCCTAGTCACATACATTATGCTGTGTGTATTTATGTTCCAGTGGGGTGCAAAAATTCCATTCTACACAAAGGTGAGATGGTTAACCATTTTAGTGGTTCTTTTAATTAATCAAAAGGGACTAAACTAAAGCCTTTTTCAAAATGTGAAGAAAATTTGGGGCAATTATAGTATGTCACTTACCTTGTAGAGAACTCCCCTCTCAGCACTCAATTGGATGTTTCTAAGAATGGGAAGGTTGTGGCCGTTGAGGGTGCTGGTACGTCCACCTTGAGCTGTGTACACATCTGCCCTTTCTGGGTCAGCAATATTCTCTGTAATTCTCATTGTGCAAATGGTCTCCTCCAAGCCATTGCTCCAATATTCTCTTTCTTCTTCCTCTTCCTCCTGTGACCTTCGTGGCCTAGCTACTTGAAGCTCCCTTTCGACCCTAACGATGAATCCTCTTTTATCATCCTCATTTTGTACCCGCCGCAGTCTCCATGTTCACATTGAAAACCTCAGCCAAAATATCGGTATCAAAAGCTTGCAAAATACTTTGGCCCATCTGTTCTTGCTCACGCAAGGTTCCTTGTTGTAGGTCTCGTGAGTTGCCTGCAAGGAAGAATCTCTGGTACATTCAAATACAATCAAGTTATTGTGAGCTCTTGGGTTGCATATTTTGTTGAATTGTCATAAGAGAAAAGACTATAGGGTCATGAATGATGGTTTCTTACTCTGAGATTCTAATCAAGCTGGTTGTCATTGTTTTTAGTGTCGTGTATAACAACCAGAACAAGTTGGTCGCTGTCATCGTTGTATGCCCAATGAGCCACTCTGGCTGGTAGGGCAACGATATCTCCTCGCCTTATGTGATGGATCTTCTGGTACTGGTCCCTGGACGACCTCTCAGTTTTCCTTCCTCAGTTTGTCGGAATGATTGATAGGTTTCTGGACAACCCGGGAATGCAGTTCCGAGTATACCTTGACCTGTTCATGTGCAACAAACAACAACCCATAAGTTAATGCTTGACAATGGTATCAAAACAATCAATATATCTATTTGGGAATGCAAATTTAACCTTGGAGAACATAGATTAGCATGGGAGCATTGTTGAAAGAGGGCAAGAGGAGGCCTCTTGACTCTATCTGATGGCGAGTGGCGGCCACACCGGCACACTCTGGTCATTGTTCTGGTCCCAAATTTCAGTGATACCGGCCTCATGCTGGATTCGCCGATTGGGTTCAAGAGGATTGAGATTTTGGATGCGGCACTCGCCTTGCTGGTACTGTTGCTGTTGCTGCTGCAGCTGTCTACTTGGCCTAACAGCTAGACAGCTATTGCACAGAACAAGAAGGCAAAAGCTAACAGCGAGAAAAGCAGAGTTAGCCATGGATGAAAAGAGATGATCAAGTAGGGTGGTGAGAAAGTTGTTTCTTCTTGGCTGAGATTTGTGGTAATTTATAGGAGGGAAAAGTAGGGTTACGGTATGCCACATATGAGAGAGTTTGTCCACTTTTGCATGGCTTTTAACTGTTTGTTGATACGTGGCAACTTTCTCATATTGTCCACTTTGCTTGTTTTTTGTCATGTTGCTGATTCACCACCGCAAAACAATGTGGACAGAGTAGGGCAAATAAACTGTAACTTTTTGCTGCAATAGTGAGGTAAGTAAATGTATTCTAGCTGCTAAAACTGTGGACACATGGAAACTGGAAAAAGCATATGGCTCCATATGGGACACACGGGAACTGTAAAACTTATGGTGCTGCATGGGTATAATTCCTTTAAAGGAGTTGACAAAGCTTAACGTTAGGCAATCTTTTATACAACAATGTGGAGTATTTGGAAGGTTTAGAAATAATTTAGTCATAATAAAATTTCTCCTATTTTCGGTGAAGTCATTGATTTGGTAAAATTCAGTGTGTATTTCTGGGGAGAAGTTTTCAAGAACCTTGTAGAGTATTCAACTGATGATATTGTGAGATGTTTGGATGGAGATATTAGCTGTTAGAGCTAAACAGCATTAAGTTGAAGATTTTAGGGGGTGATTTTTTATGATGAATAAAGAATCTTTGGTTGTTATGCATTGGATAATATTAATAACCTCTGGAAAACTCAGTTGGAAAGTAGTTAAATGGTTACCACATTATTCATTTGGAAACTCATTTTCTTATTTCGGGATAAGAATGTGGAAATAGGTCTTGGAAATGAAAAATCGCAGGTTTCTTTTTTAGATAAAGAATATTTCTTTTTGTTTTGCCTTCTCCCTTTGCATTGAAAGAACAAATTAAAAAAAATGATTCAACCCCATACCCATTTAAATGTAACGGATAACAATGAGGCTCGAGAATTGATGTGTATTCGATCCATTTTTGGTTACGACATTATACTACATAAGAAATTATCTGATATCATCTTGGCTATTATTATTTTGAGAAATGCTAACGACCGTCTAATGGACAGTGGTTAATATTGATACATGTGTAAAAAGTATATAAAAATATACAAAAATTTATAAACGTGTAACCGAATATGTAAAATGTGTATTAGAGTTACAATGTTTTTGGCATTATTTGACTAATAATAAATGCCCAATTCGCAATCGTATTATTTTTGTTCATCTCATGCTTCATTCAGGTTTTTGTAACAGTTGGTGATTTCAATTTCGATTTTGCATCAAGGTTTTGTTTTGTTGATGGTTACTTACCAACTTCTTTTTTTTTTTTTTGCTGCCTTTCCATGGCCGCCTGGTTTAGTGCTCTGTTTTTTGCTGGAATCATTTTTCTAATTTAATGGAATGTCTTTCTATATTTGATGCAATAGATGTAGACCTTCCTATATTGATTGTACGCTTTTTGTACTCAACTAGTGTATATTAATATTATATTATATTTTTGCTGATAAAAATAAAAAGGTGACACATGATTTGGATTGGAAGAAATGAATTATTCCTATGTAAATGTACGGGGTGAAATATCATTTGCTCTCCGTACGCCTTGAACGTCAAGCTTCTGGTAATGGCGTCTGTCTCTGTAACACGAAAATGGTGAGCTGCCCGGCGGTGGTATGCCGGAGAAACCCTCCGACGCTCAAGTCAGTTCACAGAGGAAGAAGACAATGAGAAGAGAGAGAGAGTGCTTGTGAGAGTGAATTTTCATACCAGTAACCTTCGTCTCTCTCCCTATTTCTAGGATGGCCATGCAGCCTCAAGGTCGCTACTACCTCTCTTTGTCCTTCCTCAGTGGCGGTGGCGCACTCTCACCGCCTTCTGGCGTGTAAAGGTTTTGTCCTTTCACCAACGATCTTTGAATCGCCTTAACGGTATTGAGGCATTCGTGGAGCGGATGTCCTTGCCTTTACACCATTGGCCCAGGTGGCATCCTTGACCGAGGTACCACGACCTGCCTAACACTGGCGGAAAATTGCCATCACATTCATTTAACTGTGCTACGTGCCACCGACCTGTGACTTGGGATTAGGTGAGAGCTCGACCACTGGGACCGAGCCATCCTTGATTGGTTCATCGTGATAGACCGGTTGTGAGGCATGCCGGCCTCCAACCGTTTTATTTCCAATCTCGGTCGCAACTGCTTCGCCTTGGCCGGACGGCCGGAAGCCTGCCGGCCTGGCCGCATTCTCCGCACAACCCGGACAATCCTTCTGCTCAGTCGCAACCAACACTGCGAACTTCGCCCTACACGACCGACCTCCAGTTCGGCCCTCAGGAGGTCACCGGTCGACCTCGTCGCAAGAAGTTAAACCGCTTCGGCCGTTAACCGCCCAATTTCGACCGTGGTAACGCTGGACGTTACTTTTGCTCGGCCGTACTATCTGATGGAAATCTTCCCTCTCAATTGCCCCTTAAACCCATCCGAGCTATCGTGATTGGGTTTACCAACGTGTCCGAGCTATGATCGAGTTGCACCCTCGCCAGGCCGAGCTAGAATAGGGCAACGCTTGCCGCCGTGCAATGGTTGAATTGGGAACACTTCCGCCGCCAAGCAATCTCAATAGGCCTGCGATTACCACCGCTGTCCCATCAAAAGTCGTACAGCCGTACTGACAGCCGCGTTGCCAGTGCCACGTGTCACCAGGCCATTGGGTCGTGCAGCCAGCCGTCTGGCACGCGCAGAACCCAAACGGCTGCGTCGTTTGGATTTTTTCCCCCATTTCGTGCGTAGGCCAAGGGTCACCTCAACCCTTCATAGCCTAAACCCTAGCCCCCCAAACCTTTTACTTTCCATTGTCTTCTCCAAACCAGAAAACCCTAGCTCCCCAAGACTCCAGTCCATTACTCAGCTGCTGCTTGCTTCCATGACCATTCCTGACGCTGCGTTCGAGCTCTCAAGGTGTTATTCATCCTCGCATCCATCTCTGGTAAGTCCTCTAACCCTCTATCATTTTCAGTCTCTATTTTGAAGCCCTACTGTTCTCGTTCATGCTTTCATTGCTCTGAGCATTTCCTTCATATACCCTAGGCAAAACTGTAACTGGAGCATTAGAGGGGGCCTTCGTGCCCCTCGTTCCATTTAGTTTCAACGAGTGAGCCTTGAATTTAGGATGAATAAGATAAACATGATGAATACTGGGAAAAACCGAGAAAAACGCTCATTTAGATCCGATGAAAGGGTTTACACTGAGCAAAAACTGTTTGTGGCTTCGTACTGAGGTCACAACCGAGCTATATACACCTTAGATCGGCAGATAGGTTTAACCGGGCTAAAGGCCTGAAATCATAAGCCAATACCTCGATCCGTGCTTGACCGAGCTGAAACCTCCATTAGAACCGAACCGATCAAAAACTCCTAGATCGAGTAAAAACCAGCACCCAAAAAAGAAGGCTAAATCAGCCATCCTGATGGGCCGAGGTAGTGGAAGGCCGGCCAAACACCTAGAACCTTTCTGAGCCATTTCCAATAGAGGCCGCGCAATATATGCCGTGCTAACCCTTGGACTTATTTTTCAATATGCAGAACAAATAGGACCGACCAAGCCCTTCAGCGTCTGCTGGTGGAGCTCAAAGCCCGAGCAACCACACAACATTTTTGACCGAGATACCATATTGCAAATAAGACCGAGATACAATAGATGGGGAAATACCGCTATAAGGTTAGTTCGCCCGGTGCCATGGCGGAGTTTAGAGAGGAATACAACATCCCCGACAACGTGATCTTAGAGCTCGCTAAGAAGGAGGACACACCGTGGGGAGACTTAGACCGGTGCCCCTTCACGGTTGTTTCCATAGTCGAGGGCGGCGTACGCTTCCCGGTCCAGCCCTTGCTCTGCGAATTTTTAAGGCAGACAAGGCTTTGCCCGAGCCAGGTTTCTAATAACACATACAAGATAATAAACGGCGTCGCCGAGCTGAACCGCAGGCCCGGTCTCAATCTCGGCCTCGCAGAAATTTTCCATCAGTATAGCTTGAGTAGGAATAAGAGCGGGCTCTGCTGGTATCTCAAAGTGAGAAAGGGCCGAGCAAAGCTCATAGAGGGCAACCCGGACAAAGAAACGAATGATGACGATTTTCTCTGGGTGTCCGGTAATTATGAGGACACCGAGGCACCCATACCGGGGTGGTACATTAGGAAAGACTTTGGCCACGCTGGTAAGTAGCACGGCCGACCGCGCAATCTTCTTTCTGCATTTCGTTATGATTTTGTTTAGCCAGACTAACACTTGGTCTCTTCTTGCAGATAGACACTTGGCAGCGGACTATCACCAAGCCAACCCCGAAGCAATCCGAGCTCTACTCCGTGTCCCCGAGGAAGAGAGAGAGGCCTCAAACCTGCTCGACTTCGAGCAAACATATCATTACCAGGCACCGCGCAAAAGTCGCGTGACTGATTTTCTGCGCACTCCATCTCCAGAGCCCGATCCAACTCTTCCACCGATCAGATTGGTTCCCTTGACCGCCGAGCAGGAGATGGAAAAAATCAGAGCCATCAAATCGATGATAACCGGGGAGGAAGGCGAGTCTCAACCTCCCGAAGCAACCGGGGGAACATCCTCTACCCCACGGTCTGTTGTTCTTCTTGCCATGAAAGCAACAGGCTGGCCGGCCAAAGAAGAGGCAAAGGAAGAAGAAGGCCAGGCAAAGCCTTGTGGACGAAGACTCCACCGAAGTCGCCTCTACCGAGCTCGGCGGCCAGACCGAGCAATCACTCGCACGAAAATCCAAGGGCAAAGGCCCTGCTGCCCCCCCGGTCTGGGCGCCCGAGTTCGTCTACCAGGGCCGAGCAGTCTCCGCCGAGGACTCGGTCTACGAGGACAAGGATTACACACTTGGTTTCAATTTGACCAAGGGGTTGATCCTGCCCGCGGATATGAAGAGGCACGACGAGCTGGCTGACCTCAAGGTCCTTCGCTCGGCGGTGAAATCAATTGTGCTGGTAAGTTTCCCATTTTCAAGTTATTGTTCGATTTTTTGCTCGGTTTTCTCATGCTTGATTTTGCGCTTGTTTGCAGGCCGCGCAAAAGAACTATTTGGCGCACGACCGTATGATTAAGCTGCGTCAGAGCCTCCGAGATGCAATCGCCGAAAACAAGGCACACGCGGCCGAAATAGCAAAGCTCAAGGCCGCGCAAGAAGAGGTTGCGGCCGAGCGGGATGCATGGAAGCTGAAGGTGGACCGAGCTGATGCGGACAAAAAAGAGGCTGCGAAGAAAGCCAAAGCACGATACCTGGCTGAGCTCCGCAAACTGCGCGAAGCACACAGGGCCGAGAAGAAAAAGGCCGTGGAAGATACGGAAGACCAGGGTTACGCCCAGGGGGAGAAAACATACGAGCGTCAAGTCCGGGCGACCAAGGACATCTTTTTCCAGTGTGGCTGGAAAGCCGCCGTGGAGAAAGTTGGCCTTGGTCGTGATTCTGACATGTTCCTTCATCCCCCTGCCGCGCATATCCCGGACTACATGCAGGCCTATGCCAACGCCACCCAAAACCGACTCATTACGTATGCTGAAGGAGGCCGAGGAAGAAGCCGCCGCCGTATAAGCCGAGCAAACTTCCGCCGAGACACCGACCGATCAAACTCCACCCGACGCATCCCCCAATGCCGAGGATGAAATGATTGATCGGGAGGTTGTCGCAGTGGATGGCACTGACGCCGAAGCCGAGGAGAACCCGCCCGAGCAATCGCCTTTAAACGCCGAGGTGGCCGTCGGAGAAACTGAACAAAGTCTTGATCTTGATTGAGGACTTCCCTTTACATTTGCTTGCCTTGTTTTTGTTTTCTTCTTTTCTCTTCTTCGTTTTGCAATGTAACCGGGCAATGCCCCTCCTTTGTACTGGATTTCTCCTATTAATGAAATGTCAACTTTTTGCCCGTACATCTGTTGTTTCTGTTCGGCTCGTGTAATTTTGAATTTCTTGCTCGCACTTTAATTAACTGGCAGGTCGGCGAGACCGCACAAATAGTCAGCCTAACCTTACAATTCCTTGATTTCCTAATAAAATGACGTTTGGAACTCGGCCGAGCAAAAATCCGCTTGGCCCTGTTCGGTTGACAACACCTATTCGGCCGAGCAAAAACTGCCTGCCTGTTTAAGTTTAATATGCCAATATTTCTTTTCGGCCGAGCAAATTCAGCTCGGCCTTATAATTGCTGGACAGGACACCAGCATTGCCAATTCCGCCGAGCAAAATCAGCTCGTTTCTCATATTGGACAATTCACCAATATGCTAGATGGGCCGAGCAAAACCAGCTCGGCTCATACATTGGGCAAAACACCAATGTTTTAGTTAGGTTGGTCATGCCGCCAACATTCCCACTGGGCGAGCAAAACCAGCTCAGCCCTAATGCTCATTGTTCCATACGCGACTGTTTGTGCGGTCCGCTCCCATTCCGAGGAAAACAGCCCGGGCAACTTTAGGTCGGCTCTTGCCCCTGGCATCCATAGTTGCCTTTTGCGTTTGATGATATCATTGGACAAACGTAATACAAAACAAGAAGAGACTATTTTTCATTACAAAAACATTGCCATCTTTTACATCACATGCCAAAGGGCTAGAGGTCTAAAAAAGCTAAGGAATATAAACAAATTACATTTCAAAAGTAAAAGACCTTAAGGTTTGCTGCATTCCATGGTCTGGGGACAGCCTTGCCATCTAAGTCTTCCAGATGGTATGCCCCCTTGCCAGCAAGACCAACCACCTTGTATGGTCCTTCCCAATTTGCACCGAGCTTGCCTTCGCCAGGGATCACTGTGTTACCAAGCACCTTCCTTAGGACCCAATCCCCAATCTTGAATAGCCTGGGGTGCACCGCCTTGTTGTATTTTTTAGAGAGTTCCTGCTGATAGGCCGCTAGATGGATCAATGCGCGCTCTCGTCTTTCCTCAGCGAGGTCCAGCTCTAATGCCGAGGCTTCATTGTTCAAGTCCGGCTGGAAACTTTCTGAACGGATGGTCGGCATGCCAATCTCTAACGGGATGACGGCCTCCATACCATAAGCCAAAGCGAATGGTGTTTCTCCGGTCGACCGCCTTGGCGTAGTGCGGTATGTCCATAGCACGTTAGGAAGTTCTTCAGCCCACTTTCCCTTCGCCTTCTCAAGCCGCTTCTTCAGCCCATCTAGGATGGTCTTGTTTGAGGCCTCTGCTTGACCATTCGACTGAGGATAAGCCGGGGTTGAATTGTAGAACTCAATCTTCAATTCTTCGCAAAATCAGCGAAAAAGTTTCCCATCGAATTGAGTGCCATTATCTGAGATGAGCGCCTGGTATACCGGCGAAAGTGATTACATTTTGCCAAACAAATTTCTTAACATCCTTCTCCTTAATGGTTGCCAGTGGCTCGGCCTCCACCCACTTGGTGAAGTAATCAGTGGCGGAGATGAAGAACTTGCGATTGCCCGGTGCGACTGTGAGTGGTCCAACAATATCTAATCCCCAAAGTGCGAACGGCCAAGGACTTGTGAGTGAGAGCAACTCCCTTGCTGGCTGGTGGATCTGGTGAGCAAATTTCTGACATTTTTTCACATCGGCGAACGTATTTTTGCGCGTCCGCCTGCATGCATGGCCACCAATAACCCTGCAAAATTGCTCGGTAGGCTAGAGATCTACCCCCAGTATGGCTGCCACAGATGCCTTCATGGATCTCATAGAGGAAGGCTTCCACCTTAGAGGGGTGGACACACTTCAAGTACGGCCCCGTGAAAGATTTCTTGTATAAGGCTCCGGAAGGTGAGAGCCAAAATCGCTCTGACTTTGCCCGGATTTTGTGAGCCGCCTTCTTTTCTTCTGGTAGAATTCGATCTTTCAGAAAGGCGATGATGGGGTCCATCCATGAAGGGCCCAAGTCGGTGCAGAGTACCTCGGTTGCTTCTGGTTCCTCAATGCTTGGTCGGGGTAAAAATTCAATCATCAACGGATTGGGAAAGGTTGTCTGAGTGGAAGCAAGACCGGCCAATTCATCGGCTGTACTGTTTCCTTTGCGGTTGATTTGTTCAACCCTGATGGCATCAAACTTTTTGACTTCTGCTCGCACCAGCGCTTGATACTTGGCCATTCTCTCATCTTTGGCCTCATACTCCCCTGAAACTTGATTGACTACCAGCTTTGAGTCACTGAATACCATAAGGGCTGTGACCTTCATTCTCAGCGCGTTTCTTAGACCGGCGAGGAGGGCTTCATATTCCGCCTCATTGTTGGATCTCGGGAAGCCGGCGTAATTGCTTGCTCAATAACCAAATTTATCCCATGGTTAACACAATTCCCAGCCCAGCCCCATGCCTATTGGACGCCCCATCAACGAACAACTTCCACATCTCGCCAAGAAACAGCTTCCAGCAATCAGAAGGATTCTGGGAGCTTCTCAATTCCAAGTCTTTGGTAGGTTCAATCAGGTCTCCTTGCACTTCTTTGCGGGGTTCTTCTTTCGATGAGTCGTCGGCCTTTACTATTTCAGGCAAGCTTTGCTCTTCTCCCGCTTGCGAGACATCACATATCTCTGTTGCCAGAACCCTGGGTTGTGCTAAATCCGCATCAACCAAATCAACCGGACAGACTGGATGTGTTCCTGGGGCAAATTCCGCCACAAAGTCTGCAAGGGCTTGGGCTTTGATTGCGGTGCGCGGTCGGAACTTAATGTCGTATTGACCCAATTCCACGGCCCATTTCAGAATCCTCCCAGTGAAGTCCGCTTTTTCGAAGAGCACCTTGAGCGGGAACTCGGTTAACCCCACTACTGTATGGGCATGAAAGTAGTGTGCCAGCTTTCGAGACGCCATCATGAGAGCCAACGCCAATTTTTCCAAGGGAAGATATCTCGTTTCGGCCGGGAGCAGAGTCTTGCTCACATAAAAAATGGGCAAATGTTGAATCCCCTCAGCGCGGACTAGAACAGCGCTCACCGCATGTTGAGAGACCGCCAAGTAGAGACATAACTCCTCGCCAGGCTGAGGTGTAACCAAAATTGGTGCTGAAGAGAGATACGCTTTCAAGTCTGCCAAAGCATGGTCACACTCCTCATCCCAAAAGAACTTGGATTTCAAAGTTTTGAAGAAGGGCCTGCAATGATCCGAAGACCGGCTGATAAATCTGTTCAGCGCGGCTGCCATCCCGGCAAGATGTTGCACATCCTTCGTGGAGTTAGGGCGCTCCAACTCTTGTATTGCCTTGATTTGCGATGGGTCGGCCTCAATTCCCCGGTTTGTGACCAGAAAACCCAGGAATTTCCCAGTGCCAACCCCAAAGGCGCACTTAGAGGCATTCAGGCGGAGCTTGTGGCGCTTGAGTATGGCAAACATTTCTGCTAGGTCGGCGAGGTGCTGAGACTTCTCCTTACTTTTCACCACCATTTCGTCGATATAGGCTTCCATAGTTCGGCCCAAGAGAGGAGCGAACATCTTTGTCACCATCCGCTGAAAGGTCGCCCCGGCGTTCTTCAGTCCAAACGGCATGACCTTGTAACAGTATAAGCCTCTGGGGGTGGTGAAGGACGTAATCTCTCTGTCTGGTTTGTATATGGCTATTTGGTGGTAACCGCGATATGCGTCCAAGAAGCTAAACCTCTGATGGCCAGCGGTTAAGTCCACCAGCTGGTCAATTCGAGGGAGAGGAAAGCTATCCTTTGGGCACGCACGGTTGACAGTCTTGTAATCCACGCAGACTCGCCACTTGTCGTTCTTCTTAGGAACCACCACCGTGTTAGATATCCATCGAGGGTATTGCACCTCTTCTATGGCCCCGGCTTCCAACAGGTTCTTCACTTCTTCTGCCACCACTTCAGCATGGTGCAAGGCTGAACGGTGCATCCTTTGTATGACCGGCCGTGCGTTGGGGAAGACATTCAATTGGTGGCAGATGAAGCTTGGATTGACGCCAGGCATATCGTAAGGCATCCATGCGAAAGCTTCCAAGTTGACGACCAAGAAGTTGACATAATCCGACCGTTCGGCGCTAGACAAAGACGATCCCAGGAGGAAGAACTTAGTCGGATCTTTCGCCGACAAGACTTCCACCAAATCTTCGATCGACTTCTCCTCGGCCTTCGCCCACGTCTTCAAGGACTTCCTTTCCTCGCCCTCGATCATCTGAATAAACCCTTTGGCCGCTCTACCGCCATTTACCGCAATGAAGCCTTTGTTTGGCCATCACCGTCTCCTGCACTTCCTCTATCCGCCTGTGGTGGAAGCGCATGACTTGGTGGAAGGTCGAAGCAACCGCTTGCATGGCGTGCAGCCAACCTCTGCCTAGAATCAGATTGAAAGTCGATGGCACTTTGAGCACCCAGAATTCTACTTGCTTCACAACGGACCATGCCTTGACCGGCAAGATAATCTTTCCAATCGGCCATTCTGGTTGTGAGTTGAAGCCGACCAAAGGAGATGTTACAGGAGCCAAATCCTTGTCCTCCAACTTCATTTGTTTGAACGCGTCATAGTACATTATCTCGACCAAACTCCCCTGGTCGATCAATATTCTCTTGATATCGAAATCTTTCACACGAAGGGTTACCACCAAAGCGTCATTGTGCGGCATCTGCACCCTTTCCAGGTCCTTGGTAAAGAATGAAAGGACGTCTTTCTCCTCGGTTTTTCCTCTCTTTACCGCGGGCTGGACCGAGAGCACTTCCCTCATGTGCTCGGCCTTCTTGATCATCCCTTTCAGCTCGCAGACCCTCGCTAGTTCAATGATGCCGTGAATGACGTTGATCACACCCTGTGGGGGCGCCTCTAGGGCGGCCATTCCGTTTGGCTCTGTCTGTCCAGTCGGCGTGGCCTTGACTCCCCCATCAATATATTGGTCAAGATGCCCTGCCGCCACCAACTCCTCCAAATGCTGTTTGAGCGGCAAGCAATCCTCAGTCCGATGTCCCCGTTCTTCGTGAAAGGTGCAGCGATACTTTGGATTGAAGCCCCGCTGCGCGCTCCCCAGCTTGGCCGGCCAGCGGACAAAAGGCTCCCCGCGGATCTCGCTCAAAATGCGGTAGATGGGAATTTTGAAGACCGTGGTAATCCCTGTCCGCGCCTTCAATTTTCTCTTAGCATCCTCTGCAGCGTCGCGGGGTGCATCAGCCCAGTCATTTCTACGACCTCTGTTTTTGTCATTTTGGCCGGTCCCTCTATGCTGATCTTTTAGTCAGTCACCAGGGTGGTTTTCCTCCTGCCTGACCGAATGGACTTTCCCCGCTACCCTTCTGTCCACCGCGACCGGATTATCCTTCTCGGGCGCAGAGGCAGCATCATCTTCCACACGAATGTATTCGTTGATCCGCTGCATCAAAGATTCCATGGTGGTGGGCTGATGCATCGTGAGTGAGTCTCGCAGCCTATGTCCGACTGGGAGTCCCCTCTTGTATTGAGTGATCGCCAAATTGGTAGGACAGTCAAGGATCTCATTGTAAGTCTCCCAATACATCGCATTGTATGCCTTCAGTGAACTCCCAGACTCCATCTTGACGCCCAGGAGGTGGTCGACCTCCTTCGGTGTTCGAGTACTGGTCTTGAATCTGGTGACGAAGGCTTCCGCTAATTGTTGCCACCCCTCGATACTCCCCTCCGGAAGCCTCTCGAACCACTTCAAGCCCAGCTCTCCCAAGCTTGCTAGGAATATGAGGCACATCAAGGCGTCGTTCCAACGGTGGCCAGCCATTACTTGCCGGTAATGACTCACATGCATGTACGGATCCGTCTTTCCATCATACAAAGTAAATTTTGGCTGGTGGAATCCGCAGGAGTGGGTGCTCTCAATCTCGGGGACAACGGCGTGTTGCCACTCGCCAATTTCTTTTGTCCTCCAAATACTGGGTGCGTTTCTAGGTGCCGGCATCATCACTTCTTCACTGCAACGAACTGGGGCACTCAATCTCTGGAGCGCCGGCACCCTCTGAACCTCCCGAAGGCACACTCTCTCCTCCAGCACGTCCCTGAGATCCCTGGAACGGGCGGAGGTTGAGTATCGCGATGTCGACGATGGGCGAGAGGGGCGATAAGTGCTGTCGCGCGTGCAGGACCTGCCCTCTCGCTGGTCCGAGTCCTCCACCCCATAGTTCCTGGTGATGGAGATTGAATGAGTCCTCCTCTGGCGGCGACTGCTAGAATGAGGGGAGGGGGTGCGCTCACTGAGGTTGCCCTCTCCAGCAACACCCTTCCTCCTCACTTGGCGCTTCAGAAGCTCCATCTCCGCCGCCATCCTACGAATGAGGGCTTCTTGGTCTTTGAGTTTGTGCTCCAGGACTTCGCCCGGCCGTGCCGCCCTCTGGACTCTATGAACGATCTGAACTCCTCCCACGCTTGTCACGCGCTTCTCGCGAAGTGGTTTCCAGGCCCGCCATGGTTGGAACATTAGGGGGGCCTTCTCTCCTCCGCACATACTCTAGAGTGACACCATCGACGACGGACAGCGGAACTTCATCGTTGTTGGCCATGGAAATGGTCGAAGAAGCTCGAAGAACAAGAGCTGAGTATCAAAGATTCCCACAGACGGCGCCAATTGTACGGGGGTGAAATATCCTTTGCTCTCCGTACGCCTTGAACGTCAAGCTTCTGGTAACGGCGTCTGTCTCTGTAACACGAAAACGGTGAGCTACCCGGCGGTGGTATGCCGGAGAAACCCTCCGACGCTCAAGTCAGTTCACAGAGGAAGAAGACAATGAGAAGAGAGAGAGAGAGTGCTTGTGAGAGTGAATTTTCATACCTGTAACCTTCGTCTCTCTCCCTATTTCTAGGATGGCCATGCAGCCTCAAGGTCGCTACAAGACTACCTCTCATTGCCCTTCCTCGACAGTGGCAAGGCGCACCTCTCACTGCCTTACGCGTGTAAAGGTTTTGTCCTTTCACCAACGCATGCTGAACTGCCTAACGGTATTGAGGCGTTCGTGGAGCGGATGTCCTTACCTTTACACCATTGGCCCAAGTGGCACCCTTGACCGAGGTACCACGACCGGCCTAACACTGGCGGAAAATTGCCATCACATTCATTTAACCGTGCTACGTGCCACCGACCTGTGACTTGGGATTAGGTGAGAGCTCAACCACTGGGACCGAGCCATCCTTGATTGGTTCATCGTGATAGACCGGTTGCGAGGCATGCCGGCCTCCAACCGTTTTATTTCCAATCTTGCCGTGTGCAATCGCCGCTTGACGACGGCCGAAGCTCGCTTACCGCCGCATTCTCCGCACAACCCGAACAATCCTTCACCACAAGAACCACCATCGCGAATCTCGCTTACACGAAGCGACCTCCGCTTCGCCTCAGAGGTCATCGTCGACCTCGTCGCACAAGAAGTTAAACCGCTGCCGCTTAACCGCCTAATCGCTGGCGCTGCAGATCAGAACGCTGACGCATGTTGCTCGCCGCATTATCTAATGGAAATCTTCCTCTTAGTAAATGTAAACAAACACAAAAACTCGTAGAAAGGGGAAAAATATCATACTTTATTTTAAGCTTCTCATGCTTTTTTCTTTTTCTTTTTTTTTGAGATCAGGTGGTGACTAGGTGCCTTCATAATGGGTGCATTCAGTGGCAGAGTCAAAAATTTAATGTAGAGAAGGCACTTATTAATTATAATCTCAAAAAATTTCTTCTCTAATCAATAATAATAATATAATAACAATTTTTCAAGCTAATATTAAATATTAAAAATTAATATTCATTACAAAAAGTTTTTAATTTTAAACTTTTAAAATTGACCCCAACGAGTTTTCATCTTTTGAAATCTTTCCATAATAGTATCATTGTCAATACCATCAAAAATCTCTCTCAATGTAAACAACCAAGCTATCATTCATCCATTCATCACCCATTCGGTTCTACAACCGATTCTTCACAATATTCATAACTAAAAATACTCTCTCAACAGTAGCAATTGCAACAGGTAAGATTAATGTTAAAGTCAAGAGCAAATACACCAATGAATATAATTTGTCTCTTCCAGTCTCCACCATTTTCTTAGCAAGATCGGCAATTCCATTCAACCTTGATAACTCACTACTGGAGAGCATGTCGATAATATATGTATCAAGTTGTTTTGCGGAAGAATAATTATAATTTTCTTCTTGAGGAAGAGATGATTCCAATTTTAATTTTCTTTTGAAATATTTCTCCATGACTATTTTAAAAGATCAAAATCAAAATAAAAATTCATAATCAAAATCACAAACCCCCACAAATCAAAATTTTCAATTTTAATACAAATCAAAAAATTTAAATTTAGCACAAATCACAACAAATAAAATTTATAATATACCTATATTATAACAAATGAAAGACCCTAATTTAAATAAAAAATACTATAAATTAATATTTTTAATTGTAGCACAAATCATGAAAAATCTAGAAACCCTAGATGTTGATTTGTGATTATGTACCAATTTTAAGCAGAATATAACAATCCCAATCAAACAATCAAAGACAAATCGACACAACGATTTTACGTGGAAAAACCATAATTGGACACCTCCGACTGTGATTAAAAAAACCACGGGTAACAGCCACAAAACAATCCACTAAGAAGATTTAAATGAATTATACAGGTATACTCTCAATTACCTAGTGAATCCACGCCTAATTGAACCAACCTCTATGTGCCTCTTCCAACCTTGTCTTCACCTTGGAATTGTCTTTACGATGAGCCACTCCAAAATCATCAAGCTTGTGTTCAATTCTTCAATCCACCAAGAACAACTCTCTCTCTTGTGTATAACAAACAAAACCTTTGATGTACTCTCTTTAAAGCATGAGTTGAATACTCAATAAAACATCAAAGAAAAAAAACAAAAATATCCCCAAATATAAACCTTAAGAACCAAAAAGAAGATCTGGAGGAATTAATTTAGTTTTGGGAGAAAACCAACTACTTATAGAAAACCAAAGTAATCCTAGTTTTGGAAGAAAACCAATTTCTTAAAGAACTCCAAAGTAATCCTAGTTTTGGAAGAAAACCAATCTCTTATAGAAATCCTTGTCAAATGGGATTGCCAAGAATAAAACCTAACAATCTCCCCCTTTAGCAATGCCGTGACAAAACACACCTAACAAAAAAAATCTCAATCACCCCAATCCATTACAACCAACAAAAACAAACTTCTTTCTCAAGAGCCACAAAAAACAAACTTCTTTCTCAAAGTCATGATCTGCAAAACAACTATTAGTGCCACAATCTCCAAAACAACTATTACTCCCGCAAGAGTATATGAAAAATAAACATATGACTAGATTATCTTGAAGCATGAGATGGAAAACATGAATAAATGCGACTTGGAGATTTTAAGAACATGTAGCATGAAAACACGAACAACACCTTTTTGTCACGAATTGACAAAGGAGCTCAATCAACTAAAGCAAGATAAAAAACCACACAAACAGAAAAATATGAACAAGAAGAAACCGACAAAAATTAATATGGTGGAGCAAGCAGGGAATTTCATATTTGTACCTTGAAACATACAAGATTATCCAAGCAGCACCATTACAAGAAAACAAAATGTGCACAGCCTCTAGAAGATTCCTCATAAAAGAAAGTGATGCATTATGTGAAAAGCATAGATCCCATGATAAAAGTGTGTGTGTGACTCTTGGAGTTTGACAAACACTAGATTCAATCCTAGTAGTGATATGAAAGTTGGACCTCCGATAAGAGAGTCTAAGCACAACAACGGAAAGTCAAACCACTAGGAATCAAGGGGTATTTGGTGAGTAAAGGTGGAGGCTCCCCCTCAATCAATGAATCTTTTCTTCTTCTTTTTTTCTTTTGCAATTTTTTTTTTCTTTCGCACTTTTTTTTTCTTTCTTTCTTTTGCATATTTTTTCTTCTTCTCTTTCATTTTCTTTTTCTTTTTCTTTTTCTTTTGCACACTCATTGGTGGCTGACACGCTCAAGAGTATGGAAACTGAACCAGAGAAGCATGGATATAATAAGGATGGCCTGGTTAGTGACTCTGAGGTAGCTTTTTCCTCATGACTGGACTACAAAGAACAGAGGGGAAAGCCATGAAGATGCAAAAAGATGGAAGGTGGTTAAGAGACTCAACATCACCCATGATATGCTAGTATAGGTCAATTCTTCTAGAAAAGCAAAAGATACAATGCCAGAAGTCCATAGAAAAAACAAATCACTAAGGCGTATATTCGATATTTGCTAATCCAAGAGTGTGTACGTAATGAGATATACTAATCAAAAACACACACTCCAAAATGAGTAATGACCACAGAAAGCACACGCATATTGACATGTAATGGATATTCTTATCAATTCCAATATGCACCAAAGACCACTCAAAAATTTCAAGCTTGCAAAACCATACTAAGAAAATCTTTTTGGGATTTTTTTTTTTTTTTTCAAAAATAAAGTAAGACAAAAAAATGAACTTGCACACACTAAATGACTAAAAAAAAACAAACACAAACCAACAAACTAAAGTGACTAAACAAATTAACACAAGTTAAGTTTTCTCACCCAAACCGCTGCAGTATGAACAAAGTTGTGAGAATTGCGGTTTTTAGGTGTGATAACCTTGTCCCGAATTATGCTAATTGATCCTTATTATGAATATGACTATGTGTTTGATATGATTTTGTGTGCCATTTGTATGAATATATGTGGTTTTGAATTTATATCTATTCACTGTAGGAATATCTGTTTGATTATCTGTATTGGAAAATAAATTGAAGGCCTTATCGGCCATAAAACTCGAAATTGACTACGCCAATGTGATTGGCATAATTTTTAGAGCCTACAGTGAAATTTAATTGGAAATTGATTTGGATCATATTAAATTGATTTAATTAGTGAATTAGTGCTCAATTATTTTATAATAAAATAATGTGACCAATGGAGCTTTTATAAGGGCCACTACACTCTCATTTTGTTCTTTGGAAACTCAAACATCTGAGATTATGTTCTAGAGAGAGGGAGGAGCCGAATTTAGAGAGAGAGAAGGCTCCAAGTAGAGATTTGGCTAGAAGACTTGGTGATCTTGAAGGCACACTCAAGAATTTACCATAAATTGGAAAGATTAAGCTCCTAGGTGAGTAATCAACCTTTGGTTCATGGGTTTGAGTTGTAATTTTGTGAATTGAAGATTAATTAGTGAGTTGGGCCATGGATTAAGTAAGATTTAAGTTGATATGAGCATGCATGTAAAGGATTCCTATGAAATCACCTAATCTAGCATGTAATATATGAATTATGAAAGATTGTCAGTTGAATCATACATGCAAGTATGTTTTTGTTGAGTTTCATGGGAATGAGCACTAATTGCATTATTAGAAGTGAAAATGAAAGTCAAATTGGGCAGGCATGTTGTTTATTAAAAATGGAAACTTTGAATGCATGAGTTTGATGGGAGATTGGGGCATGCATGTGCTTTATTTGTGAAATTAAGCCTCATAATGTTATAATCTTGCATTGGTGCCATGTTAATATGATTATATTTGAGATTTGGACCATTACACGCAAGTAAGGTAGCTGGAAAATCGAATTGGAGCTCAAGAACACAACCTAGAATTTCCAGAATTTTGACTCCCACTCGAGCAGGGGAAATCCCGCTCGAGCGGAGAATTCGAGCTCCCAGCATTTTTGGCAGACATGGCTCTCGCTCGAGCGGGAGAGTTGACGCTCGAGCGGGGAGCTATATAGACAGGCAGTTCGCTCGAGCGGCAGAGTTCACACTCGAGTGGGGATTTAAGGTAACCAAAGACTTTTGTAGCTTAAGGGTCCGCCGAGCGAGACCCCTGCTTCGAAATTAAAATGCATTCTGTGTTGTATTTTTCGTTCTCTTTCACTTGTAGGCACTCTTAGGCATATGTTAAGCATTGTAAATGAGTTAATGACATAAGCATAAAGCCTAAAGAGGAATATGTGAATTAAAGAACGGATTGAACTGTTAGTGATCCTTTTGTGTTCATGAAATATGTAGGGTCAAGCTCCAGGGCAAATCCACAAGCTGATCACTGTGAGTAGTATCGATATTTTGAAGTTTGTCAATTGTCCAATTGCTTATTCCCTTATAATTTTGCTAGTTTTGAATTATGGACAAATGATTGATAAATGATTGGGCCGCAGGCCGATTGGCATAAATGATTGGGCCGAAGGCCGATTGACATGAATGATTGGACCGAAAGCCGATTGATATGAATGATTGGGCTGAAGGCCGATTGACATGAATGATTGGGCCGAAGGCCGATTGATAAATGATTGGGCCGAAGGCCGATTGATATGAATGATTGGTCCGAAGGCCGATTGACGTGAATGATTGGACCGAAGGCCGATTGATAAATGATTGGGCCGAAGGCCGATTGACATGAATGATTGGGCTGAAGGCCGATTGATAAATGATTGGGCCGAAGGCCGATTGATAAATGAATGGGCCAGAGGCCAGTTTGATATAGATGATAGTCTAGTAAGAATGATAAGTCTAAAATAAATGATAGTCTGTCACGAATGGAAGATAAATGGGCCAAGGGCCAGTATGCTTGAAACCATAGTCACTTGACTTAAATTATGTATGTATACGATAAATGGAAATATGATATAAAGTGGGCCTAAGGCCGTTTGAAGCATGTTGTTCTATATATTGTTTGTGTATCTTCTTTATCTGATATTATTCACTGGCTGGCCACACTCATTCATGTGTTTGTAGGTGAGCCAAGAGAGGTCCGCACTCAAATTTCGGTGAAGTCAATTTGGAACAACTAAGGTTTGGGGAGTCACCATGCCTTCACGACGAGACACGCTTCGCTTTTCGTTATGTATTTATACTTTGTCGTTGGCGAAGTCTTTGAATGTGTCTCAGATATAGATTTGTTTGGCTGACTTAGATTCGAGTGATCTAGTTTGTACTGTATTTTTATGTTATTGCATTTTCTGATGTGAGTTATTAACATATATATGTAATGATGTGCATACAAAGTTTCAAATTGCTTCCGTTTGGCCCCCATGAACTCTGTAGAAATACGTTTGGTTTGGTTTGAGGCCGTAGGTAATCTCATGATTACTAGCCGGTTATGTCCTTAACCCACGGGAGCGGGTTCGGGTCATGATAAAGTGGTATCAGAGCACGAGTTAATAACTCACACACTTGTCCAAAAAAGCAATAAGCGTCTAGAAAAGATCTAGGATGCATTCATGTGATAAATATAAATCCGAAAGCATCAAGAATATGCTTAAGTGTTTCGACATGAACAGTTATGTGCTATAATTCGTAAATTGCTTGTATGGTGAACCTTTAGAATATGTATGCTCCCTGGTATATGCTTACTTGTGAATCTTTGTATAAAGTGTAATGCTATGTTCGCATAAATGACTGATTGCCTAAATTCTCCTTGAACATAGTTGTGGTATCCTTAGCGGAGGCTCTCGCCCAGGGGATATAATACTGTGGCTTATGGTCATGAGGCCCTAACCCGGGGGAAATAATACCGTGGCACAGGGCCTCGCCTGGCGGAAATAATATCATGGCCTATGTATGAGATATGTTGATATGCTTGACCAACATGATATGTCACGCTAAAGGAAGTACCACACATGATTTGAATATGAGATATAAATTGTTACACTAATGTGTACAACAAGTTTGTTTTGTTATAATGCACATACATGAATATATGAACCATGAAAAGTTGTTTATGTGCATTCAATTCTACCTACGGGTGTCTATGTGAAGTATGAACATGGTTTGAGTATATAATTACTTAGTAAATGTTCAGCATGCGATATTTGATAAGTACACGATTATCCATTACGTATGTGATTAATTGCGTACGATATGTGAAATGAGAATATAACAATGTGCCTATGTGCGAATGTACCCATGTGTATTTGTATTTAATTCCGTATTGGGCATCCCAGTATGTGGTAAAGTTTGATAAGAATTTGTGTAAAGTATGGGCAAATTAAGGGCATACGGGTTGGAAGGTTCTTCCACAGCCCAACTTGATAGCCAGGAAGAAGTGGTACAAGAATTGGCAGAGATCTTGAGACGACAACGTCAGTTGCCGATACGACGAGAACCTTTGCTATCACCAGTGTAAGGAACATTGAGGAGTTTGTTATCGGATTTCTGGGGTTTGTTATAGGTGTGGTGAAATGGACCGTATGGTGAGAAACTGTCCCCGAACCGAACAAAATGTGAATAAATTTTCTGCCTCAGCTAGATTCGTACAAATGGTAGGAATTGCTAATCAGGATAGAGTAATCACACTCCTCTCAGAAAGCGCCAAAATCGCATCGCTATCCTGTATCTGATCAAGTTATAAACGATTGCTTATGTGTTGATTGATTCTGATTTAGTACATATGTACATCTTTTATTGGGATATTATTTGATTCGGATCGGCATACTCTTTCATATTTGCTGCCTGTATATTTGATTGGTCAAACCCACAAGATTGAGATTGTGTTTATTGAACATATATGCTCCATTTGGGAAGTTTGTGAAATACGTATTAGGATATTGCTTAACTCTGCACATACACATGTACATCTGAACCTATGCTCAGGGTGATCTGTTGTCTTTAATGACTAAGCCACTAGAATTATGACTCTATAATGGTGAGACCGTGCATTTGAATTGGTAGAAAATTGACTGGATTATGTGACTATACTGGGCTCGACTCATAAACCTATACTTTGTGACTAATTTGGAACCTTTGAGTGACAGACCCTATCTTATGTACAATCGAGGAACTTTGTTTAATGTGTTACTTTGCACCGTGTGCCTGTATATAAGACTTGTTTGGGAATTGTCGTATTGATTATGGTACATACCTCCTGATCTGAATAACTGCATGATTATGCAACTACCCCCGAATTTATGTGGTCAATGCCATATTGTATATGAATGGAAATACTTTGATATGAATAGTTGTAAAGAATGACTCTGATTTGACTTTGAGAACTGATAAACTTAGGACGCTTAGAAACTATCAACCATGTGCCTAAACAAACGAAGTGAGCCTTACGTAACCGAATGTACCCCATTTGAGAAAACTTTTATCCGATTCGTCCGATAGAACCTTTGTTCGACGGCTCGGTAGAACCTTTATTGGATATAATTCGATAGGACCTTTGTTTGGTTTAATCTAATAAGACCCTTGCTTGGATTGATCGATAAGACCTCCTATCTAATTTGATTTTGTTAAAGGGGATTAAGAATTGTTCATGAATAATAGCCAGATTATTCTCGACAGAAAAACTGATAGACCCAAAACTTGAATCCGGTTGGAATAATTGACTTATTTGAAAGACCTTTTGTAGGCTATCAACAGATTGATCTAACCATGAACACCATTGAGAACCGACCTCCAACTATTGAAACATATGTGTTATAAAGGAATAGAATTGTACATATCCCGTGATTGGATGGTGTGTTGTCATATTCTTGCTTGTTTGACGCTATGGAAACCAATGACAACAGATTGACTTGATTGTAAATTGTACTGAATATTTATCCTCCGTTAATCAGAATTCATTTCATGTGTTTGCTTCAGTGTTATCGGATTTCGGGAAATCAGGTTATAGTGAGTGATATTCTGTTTGTTTTAATGACATTCTTGGGACGTCCTTTCGTGCTAGGGGACGCTAAGCCTATGTAACACTTTTGTTGAGATACCTCTTTTGCCACCGACGGTCTTGTACGGGTGGGTTTGACTAATCGATCTCGAGTCGGCCACCGACGGTCGTGAACGGTTGTGCTTCGATTTCGAGACAATTATTCTTTTGTTTTGTCCCGAATGTCATCTCTTGAGATCATGTAGATGGTATTGACACCCAAAGAAGCTTTGAAAAACCCTGATTATCCGAAAGTGTGTGGATTCAGTGCGCCTTGTGTAAATAACTGCTTAATGCCATTATATTCTGCAATTGGGATTCTGAGGATGTGTGAATTGTGTTCAACATGTGATTGACTGTTTCTGATAATATCTTTAACGCCATGGGAATTAATATGTGAATTGCCTTATGCTTTTAACGACTATCAGATAATGTAGAAAGACTCGATGGAACAAGGAATCGAATATTGAACCGAATTGCAAACCGTAAACAGTTGAATGAATTGAGAACACGTGTATTATGTTAGAAGTCGACTGCATCGTTGTTATTGGGCCTTACAATTAGTACTATGGGGATATATGAGTTACGTATGTCGTGTGATTGATTGCTTCGTTGTTATCTTTGTTGACTTGGGAATCAATGCCCGGATCCACTTTAAATTCCTGGAAACTTTTGATTGACCTTGGATAACTGTGATGAGTCGCCGAACTAAATACTGGATCGGATTGTGAATCGTGGAATTATTGAATAATGAATTGAACTTCTGTGACAAGGAAATAGACCGAACTTCTGTGATAAAGTTAGCTGACGTTTGAAATAAATATGTTGGCAACCTATTGTGAAGAGGGAAAATTGTTGAATTGTGTCAGAATGTTTTTAGTGCCGACAAGTCAAAGTTGAATATCAGGTATTGGCGAAACTACTTCAATCTCTCTCTATTTCGGAATGGAAATAGGGATATGTGGCTACGAAGTTCATTGGGAGGCTACCTTGAGCACCCAAGGTATAAGTCCCGTTTGGGTTATTGTATGTGGAATTACTAAGTTTGCTTATTGCCTCCCTGTAAAATTTTTGTATGATGTTAGTTAACTAGCCACTGTTTACATCGTCGAGATTGTTTGTTTGCATGGAGTCCCCGTATCTATTGTTTTAGACAGAAATTTTAGAATGTGTTTGAATTCTGACAAGCCTTTAAGAGACAATGGGAACTGAATTGTGACTTAGCACTGCTTTTCGTCCGCAAATTGATGCATAATCAGAAAGAACTTTTTGAATTTGGGGAGAAATGCTCCAAATTTAGGCAGTAGATTTTTCAGGGAAAGATCTATCCATTATTGGCGGACTTTGCTTACAACTATAGCCCATACTCTAGTCTTGGTGTGACACCATACAAGCCTTGTATGGCGGAAAAGGTAAGCCTCTGACTGATTGAGAATAGAGTATTGCTTGATTTTGAGACTAAGTGAATAACTATCAAGAAGGGTTGGAACCATTGAATGAAAAGTGTTCCGAATTGTTTTCGACTAAAGGTGAAGTAAGTTTGGAGGACCAAACTTCCTAAAGGGGGGAAGACTGTGATAACCTTGTCCCGAATTATGCTAATTGATCCTTATTATGAATATGACTATGTGTTTGATATGATTTTATGTGCCATTTGTATGAATATATGTGGTTTTGAATTTCTATCTATTCACCGTAGGAATATCTGTTTGATTATCTGCATTGGAAAATAAATTGAAGGCCTTATCGGCCATAAAACTCGAAATTGACTACGCCAATGTGATTGGCATAATTTTTAGAGCCTACGGTGAAATTTAATTGGAAATTGATTCGGATCATATTAAATTGATTTAATTAGTGAATTAGTGCTCAATTATTTTATTATAATATAATGTGACCAATGGAGCTTTTATAAGGGCCACTACACTCTCATTTTGTTCTTTGGAAACTCAAACATCTGAGATTATGTTCTAGAGAGAGGGAGGAGCCGAATTTAGAGAGAGAGAAGGCTCCAAGTAGAGATTTGGCTAGAAGACTTGGTGATCTTGAAGGCACACTCAAGAATTTACCATAAATTGGAAAGATTAAGCTCCTAGGTGAGTAATCAACCTTTGGTTCATGGGTTTGAGTTGTAATTTTGTGAATTGAAGATTAATTAGTGAGTTGGGCCATGGATTAAGTAAGATTTAAGTTGATATGAGCATGTATGTAAAGGATTCCTATGAAATCACCTAATCTAGCATGTAATATATGAATTATGAAAGATTGTCAGTTGAATCATACATGCAAGTATGTTTTTGTTGAGTTTCATGGGAATGAGCACTAATTGCATTATTAGAAGTGAAAATGAAAGTCAAATTGGGCATGCATGTTGTTTATTAAAAATGGAAACTTTGAATGCATGAGTTTGATGGGAGATTGGGGCATGCATGTGCTTTATTTGTGAAATTAAGCCTCATAATGTTATAATCTTGCATTGGTGCCATGTTAATATGATTATATTTGAGATTTGGACCATTGCACGCAAGTAAGGTAGCTGAAAAATCGAATTGGAGCTCAAGAACACAACCTAGAATTTCCAGAATTTTGACTCCCACTCGAGCAGGGGAAATGCCGCTCGAGCGGAGAATTCGAGTTCCCAGCATTTTTGGCAGACATGGCTCTCGCTCGAGCGGGGGAGTTGACGCTCGAGCGGGGAGCTATATAGACAGGTAGTCCGCTCGAGCGGCAGAGTTCACGCTCGAGCGGGGATTTGAGGTAACCAGCACTTTTGCAGGCTTAAGGGTCCGCTCGAGCGGAGACCCTGTTTCCTGAAATTCTGAAAATGCATTATGTGTTGTATTTTCTGTTCTCTTTCACTTGTAAGCACTCTTAGGCATATGTTAAGCAATGTAAATGAGTTAATGACATAAGAATAAAGCCTAAAAAGGAATATGTGAATTAAAGAATGGATTGAACTGTTAATGATCTTTTTGTGTTCATGAAATATATAGGGTCAAGCTCCAGGGCAAATCCACAAGCCGATCACTGTGAGTAGTATCGATATTTTGAAGTTTGTCAATTGTCCAATTGCTTATTCCCTTATAATTTTTCTAGTTTTGAATTATGGACAAACGATTGATAAATGATTGGGCCGAAGGCTGATTGACATGAATGATTAGACCGAAGGCCGATTGATAAATGATTGGGCCGAAGGCCGATTGATATGAATGATTAGGCCGAAGGCCGGTTGACATGAATGATTGGGCCGAAGGCCGATTGACATGAATGATTGGGCCGAAGGCCGATTGATATGAATGATTGGGTTGAAGGCCAATTGACATGAATGATTGGGCCGAAGGCCGATTGATAAATGATTGGGCCGAAAGCCGATTGATATGAATGATTGGGCCGAAGGCCGATTGATAAATGATTGGGCCGAAGGCCGATTGATATGAATGATTGGGCCGAAGGCCAATTAACATGAATGATTGGGCCGAAGGCCGATTGATAAATGATTGGGCCGAAGGCCGATTGATAAATGAATGGGCTAGAGGCCAGTTTGATATAAATGATAGTCTGGTAAGAATGATAAGTCTAAAATGAATGATAGTCTGTCACGAATGGAAGATAAATGGGCCAAGGGCCAGTATGCTTGAAACCATAGTCACTTGACTTAAATTATGTATGTATACGATAAATGGAAATATGATATAAAGTGGGCCCAAGGCCATTTGAAGCATGTTGTTCTATATATTGTTTGTGTATCTTCTTTATCTGATATTATTCACTGGGCTTTCGCTCACGCTCATTCATGTGTTTGTAGGTGAGCCAAGAGAGGTCCGCACTCTAAGTGATGTCAATTTGGAATAACTAAGGTTTTGGGGAGTCACCTCATGCCTCACGATGAGACACGCTTCGCCTTTTCGTTATGTATTTATACTTTGTCAGGTTGGCGAAGTCTTTGAATGTGTCTGTATATAGATTTTGTTTGGCTGACTTAGATTCGAGTGATCTAGTTTGTACTGTATTTTTATGTTATTGCATTTTCTGATGTGAGTTATTAACATATGTATGTAATGATGTGCATATAAGCGCGGTTCTATGGACAAAGTTTCAAATTGCTTCCGTTTGGCCCCCATGAACTCTGTAAATACGCTTATTTGGTTTGAGGCCGTAGGTAATCTCATGATTATCGCCGCTTATGTCCTTAACTCCAGGGCGGTTCGGTCATGACATTAGGTGATGTCTTGATGTTGTGGTTCCTTTGCTTTCAATGGAAACCCGCTCGACTTGGTTTCCAACGCCCTATTTTGGTCTAGGCAAATGATGACAATAAGGACGAATATGACCATGCATACCACAATGATGACAAATAAAAAACAGGTGTACCTTTTTTCTTTTACCTTACCAACTCGAGGAAGTTTGAGAAGTCCATCCTTATGTTGAATTTTTGTTATCCCTTTCCTTAAGTTCTTGTATCATGAGATGTTGATGCACTCGCTTTTGCTCTTTCTTACCACCAAAGCCAATACCACTCTTGTCGTAACAAATTTGTTGAGACCCAATGATATTGTCCAAAGTTTTTGATCCTTTGTTCCAAAGACCAATGGTAACCATGGCACACTTGAGTTCTTCCTCTTTCTTGATCATTAGTTCTTCCAAAGAAACTTAAGACATCTCAAGAGTTTCAATTTTTTCTTCATATGTTGCATAGATTTGTTGTAGCTCGTTCCTCTCTGTCTCACAAGTCAAGAGTTTTGCACAAAGAGCTTGTCGATCATTAGCTATCTTGATGGCATCAATCCTAGCCTCGGAAATCTTCTCCTTTAGTTTGACATTCTCACTTTCACATGCTGTGAGTTTCATAGTGAGTTTGTCATTCAATTTGGATAACTTAAGAGATTTCTTATACAACTTTTCATAAGCTTGCTCAAGCTCTTCATCATCACTTCCTAAGGATTCATCATCAGTGGTATTCTCAACCGGGCTCTTCGGATACTCTGTTTGTCCTTTAGTTTCGTGTCGCCATGAAAGCAAGGAATTGTTTATGTCTCTCATCACCTTTATCTTCATTGTCACTTTCATCTTTATCAAATTCTAATTCATCATCCCAAGTGATAGCGAGGGCTTTTTTCTTCCTCAACCGAGTGGGGCATTCTTGAGCAAAGTGGCCAAATCCTTGGCATTCATAGCATTGGAGTCTTTCAAAGTTCCCTTGTATCTTTCCTTTCTCCTTCTTGGCTATAGAATTAATTTTGAGTTTATCTTTGCCTTTAGATTTATGAGTATGAGTAGATTCCAAAAGATTATGATTCTTTTTCAAAAAGGATTTTTTAAATTGTTTAACAAAAGCAGCCGTAATCTTGGAATCTATCCCACAATCCTCATCAGAATCCTCTCCAACTCTATGAGTACTACTAAAAGCAATATCTTTTTGTTTCTTTTTGAAATTCCTATGTGCCTCATAAGTTTGGAGATTTCCAACCAACTGATCCAGTTTGAGGTTGTCAACATCTTGAGCCTCCTCAATAGTCAGAACTTTTGGTTGGAACCGATCGGGTAAGGATCTCAAAAATTTTCCCACAACTTTGCATTCTGGTTTTTTTTCACCTAAATTGAAGCTGGAATTTACAATGTCACTCAAGTTCGCATAAAATTCATCAAAGGTCTTACACTCTTTCATTGAAAAGTATTCGAAACTAGACGTGAGCCTTTGAAGGTTTGAGCGCTAATGTAATGAGTGCCTCATGAATAGTTTGTAAGATATCCCAAGCCTCTTTTGCGACTTCACAATTACAGATATGGCTAAACTCTTCAGGTGTGACAGCGCAAAAAAGAGAATTGATAGCTTTACTATTCCAGCTACTATTTTGGTAATCAATTGTGTCCCACTTATCAATTAGTTTGGGAAAAGTTACTCCATCAACGGTAATCGTTGATTCAGTCCACCTATACATAACAGATTGCCAAACTTTTTCATCAATAGATTTTAAAAACGATCTCATCTGAGCTTTCCAAAAAAAATAATTGGATCCGTCAAGTAGGGGTGGTCAAACCATAGAATTTTCCTCACGAATTGAATCCATTATCACAAATCAAACAAGATCTCGTTCTAAAGAATTTTTTTTTAAAAAAAAATAGAACGACCGCTCTGATACCAATTGAAAAATCTAGAAACCCTAGATGTTGATTTGTGATTATGTACCAATTTTAAGCAGAATATAACAATCACAATCAAACAATCAAAGACTGTTAGGGAAAATCGATGTGATTCCCCACAAGTAAATCAATCAGTGGGAATAAAAACTAATGTGGAAAAATTAAATCAAAGGCAACACAAGAATTTTTACGTGGTTCCCTCAATGTGAGGTACGTCCACGGGATCGAAATCCGATTCCACTGTCAACCAAATAAGTTCCAAACGATTACAAACGAGACACTAAAGGTCTCTCAAAACTACCCTTAGGTGAATTCCAAATAATCACAAATAAATAAGAGGAAAGACCTCACCAAATAGATGAACCAAAATCTTCAGAATCAGAGTTGAAGAAGACCCAAAAGAACGAACCAAATCAACTTCCACACAAAGCAACCTAAACGAAGTAGAGAAGCAAACCAAAGGCACCAATCCTTAAATTGACCAAGTCAAATCCAGAGAAAACAAATCTAATTGAAACTCACCAAGGCGCTGTTGTCCAATAAATCAATTAGTTGTTCCACAAAGCAAATCCTACCAAATTGATTGATACCCCAACCACTCTCATGGAAAAAAAAAGAATTGAATTGCCGTCATGTTTTTTTTTCTTGGGAAAAACAATACACATCATATTTTGAATCTAGGGTTTTCTTCTCAAAACCTTAGTTGTTTCCAAATTAGATTGGGTCTCCACAAATTAAATATAATATATAAAAATATGTTATACCTAAACCAAACCAAATTAAAACTCTTTTAATAAACCAATTGGGTCCCACACTCTAATAATGAGATATACCCAACAATTCTTCCCCTACCGACTTAGGTGGAGACATCAACCATACCCGCCAAAGTTCGACACTTCAAATGTTTGTCCCTCGACAAAGTCTTTATCAACATATCTAAAATATTATCATCTGTATGAACCTTTTCGAGTTGTAATAACTTCGAATCTAACACATCACGAAACCAATGGTATCTCACATCAATGTGTTTCGATCTCGAATGAAAAGTAGAATTTTTATTCAAGTGAATAGCACTTTGACTATCACAATAAAGCACATACTTTTCTTGCTTCAAATCCAACTCTTGCAAAAATTTCTTCAACATTAACTCTTCTTTGCAAGTTTCTGTAATGGCAATAAATTCAGCTTCGGTAGTTGAGAGAGCAACACATTTTTGTAATTTAGATTGCCATGCCACAGCTCCCCCTGCAAAAATCATCAAATACCTCGAAGTAGATTTCCTAGAATCAACATCACCGGCCATGTCAGAATCCGTGAACCCATCAAGCATCGGCTTACCATCTCCAAAACACAAACATACCTTCAAGTCCTCAAGATACCGAGAATCCATTTTACCGCCCAATGTTCTTACCCGGATTAGAGAGAAACCGACTCACCAACGGGCGTAAGCAATATCCGCCTTGTACAAACCATGGTGTACATCGAGAATCAATCGTCAAGCATAAGGAACTTTCAACATCTCTTCTTTGTCTTTCTCACTTGTAGGACATTGATTCAACTAAGTTTGAAGTGACCCGCAAGTGGACAACCAACCGCTTTGCTTTATTCATGTTGAACCTTTGAAGAACTTTCTCAATGTAGCTTTCGAGACAACCAAATCACCCTCTTTGCATCAAAACAATTTTCATACCAAGTATTTGCTTTGCCGGTCCCAAATCTTTCATAGCAAAGGACTTGCTCAACTCCAACTTCAACTTGTTAATCATAGTAGAATCTTGACCCACAATTAACATGTCCTCAACATAAAGCAAAAGAATAATAAATTTGCCATCCGACAAATTTTTCACAAACACACAATGGTCCAAGTGGTTTTAGAAAACCATTATTCATCATGAAAGAGTCAAATTTTTGTACCATTGTCGGGCTTGCTTGAGACCATACAAACTTTTCTTCAATTTGCAAACAAATTTCTTTCCTTTCTACAAAACCTTCCGGTTGTTCCATGTAAATTTCTTCTTCAAGATCACCATGAAGAAATGCGGTCTTCACATCAAGTTGCTCAACTTCAAGGTTCATACTTGTACCATGCCAAGTACAACCCGAATAGAAGACATCTTTACAACCGTGAGAAAATCTCATCAAAGTCAATGCCTTCCTTTTGCCCAAAGCCTTTCACAACAAGACGTGCCTTGTACCTCAGATTCTTACCATCATTCTTCAATTTGAAAACCCACTTATTTTTCAGAATTTACCTCCCTTTAGGCAACTTCACTAAATCATAAGTATGGTTTTCAAGCAAGGAATTCATCTCCTCGTCCATGGCCTTTTTCCAATCATCTTTCTTTGCATGCTCAATTGCTTCTTGGTAGCTCTCAGGCTCCTCTTGATCAGAAATCAACACAAATTCATTGGGAGGATACTTTCTTGAAGGTTGTCAGTCCCTTGTAGATTTTCTTAACTCAAGTTGTGGTGGCGGTTCTTGAGTTGGATGCTCTTTCTCAATTTCTGACTCAACTTCATTAAGATTACCTTCACCCTCCACCTCTTCAATAGGTGGCTGCACATCTCCCCCATTTTCATCATCAACTGGAGATGAAGGAGATGGATCTATGTCAATGAGACCACTAGTTTTTGGCTTTGCTGATCACCTTTGCCAAAGTCTTCAATTGTTTGGTCTTCAAGAAACACAACATCACGGCTTCAATGACTTTTTTGTCGATCGGATCCCACAATCTATACCCGAACTAATCACGCCTATAGCCAAGAAAAATACATTGTCTTAACTTACTATCAAGCTTGGACCTCTCATCCTTTGGAATGTGAACAAAAGCTCAGCAACCAAACACTCTTAAGTGCTCATAAGACACATCTTTGCTACCCAAACTCTTTAGGAATATCACCATTCAAAGGATAGCAAGGAGACAAATTGATCACGCCAACCGTCAGACTTCATTGCCTCACCCCAAAAGGATCTTGGCAATTTAGCTTGTGAAAGCAAACACCTTGTTCTTTCCACAATGGTGCGATTCATCCTCTCGGCAACGCCATTTTGTTAAGGAGTCTTCTTAACTGTCTTTTGGTGCCGAATACCTTGGCTGCAACAATACTCATCAAATGGCCCAATGTATTTACCACCATTGTCTGTTTGGATGCACTTCAATTTCTGCCTTGTTTCTCTTTCAACTATGGCCTGAAAATGCTTAAATACTTATAGAACTTGATCTTTAGTTTTTAGTAGAAAAACCCAAACTTTCCTTGAATAATCATCAATGAAAGTAACAAAATAAAGTGCACCACCATGTGTTCTAACTTTTAAAGGACCACAAACATCCGAATGAATCAACTCCAAAACATTTTCTTTTCTAGAAGCAACATTTTTATGAAAAGAAACTCTATGTTGTTTACCCGCCAAACAATGAACACAAGTTTTAAGATATGTACCTTTCAAACCGAGTAGAAGCTCTTTCTTGAACAAAACTTGTAGCCCCTTTTCACTCATGTGCCCAAGTCGTCTGTGCCACAATTCAGTAGAAGTATCATCTTCAAGTGCATTGACAACACCTTTACAAATTTTCCCTTGCATCGAATAAAGTGTATGAGTCTTCTTGCACTTAGCCACCACCAAAGAACCCTTTGTGAGCTTCCATGTTCCATCACCAAATTTGTTGTTGAAGCCTTCATCATCTAACTTTCCAGTAGAGATCAAATTGAGGCGAATGTCGGGAACATGCCTTACATCTTTAAGCAACAACTTGCAGCCCAAATTTGTTTCCAAGCAAATATCACCCATGCCGATAATCTTGGAAAAGCCTTCATTACCCATTCGAACAAAACCATAATCTCTCGCAGCAGTAGGTAGTGAAGAAATCAACTCGAGAAGTCACATGAAAAGAAGCACCGTAATCAATCACCCAACCGCTTCTTGGCCCACAAAATTGATACAATCATCTTCACAAATGACCATGAGATCATCTAGTAACCGCTGCTGTGTCTTCTTGCTTCTTATCCACACTTTTGTCACACCTTTTCTCCTTGTTCTTAAGCTTTCGGTATTCCCGCTTCATGTGCCCTTTATCATGGCAATAATAGCACTCAATGTCTTTCTTTGAAAAAGAACCATCTTTTGATTTGTCACAGCTTTGATCACGACCATGAGGAGTCTTACTCCTCCCCCTTGTTTTGCTTCAGCCTCTTACAACAAATGCGTCCGAATGAGAGGAACCGGCTAATTTTCTTCTAGTTTCTTCATTCAACAAGCTACTAGTGACTTGGCCCATTGTGACAACTCCATCGGGTGCCGAATTACTAACTGTCACAACCAAAGTCTCCTAATTTTCGGGCAAGGAACTAAGTAACATCAAAGCCTGCAACTCATCATCAAAAACAATTTTCATAGAAGAAAGTTGGTTAACAATACTCTTAATTTCATTCAGATGTTCCGGAATAGGGCTACCCTCTTTATATTTTAAATTAACCAACTTACGAAAATGTAAAGGCTTTATTTGTAGTCGATTTTCTATCATAAAGACTCTAATTTTTTCCATAAATCATGTGCTGAAGTTTCAGTAGCAACATGATGAAACACACTATCATCAATCCATTGACGGATAACACCAACGGCTTTTCGATTAAGCCTCTTCCACTCATCATCTTTCATATCAGCAGGTTTGCCACTATCACCCTCAATGGGTCCATACAAGTCTTTACAAAATAATAAGTCCTCCATTTTAGTTTTCAAAGCTAACCAATTACTTCCATTGAAGCTAGACATACAACCCACATTCCCCTCCATTGATTTACACAAATAAATAAACCCAAATAAACCGTAAGTTTTGATACCAGTTGTTAGGGAAAACCGATGTGATTCCCCACAAGTAAATCAATCAATGGGAATAAAAACTAATGCAGAAAAATTAAATCAAAAGCAACACAAGAATTTTTACGTGGTTCCCTCAATGTGAGGTACGTCCACGGGATCGAAATCCGATTCCACTGTCAACCAAATAAGTTCCAAACGATTACAAACGAGACACTAAATGTCTCACAAAACTACCCTTAGGTGAATTCCAAATAATCACAAATAAACAAGAGGAAAGACCTCACCAAATAGATGATCCAAAATCTTCAGAATCAGAGTTGAAGAAGACCCAAAAGAACGAACCAAATCAACTTCCACACAAAGCAGCCGAAACGAAGCAAAGAAGCAAACCAAAGGCACCAATCCTTAAATTGACCAAGTCAAATCCAGAGAAAACAAATCTAATTGAAACTCACCAAGGCGCTGTTGTCCAATAAATCAATTAGTTGTTCCACAAAGCAAATCCTACCAAATTGATTGATACCCCAACCACTCTCACAGAAAAAAAAAAAGAATTGTCAAGTTTTTTTTCTTGGGAAAACAATACACATCATATTTTGAATCTAGGTTTTCTTCAAAACCTTAGTTGTTTCTAAATTAGATTGAATCTCCACAAATTAAATATAATATATAAAAATCTATTATACCTAAACCAAACCAAATTAAAACTCTTTTAATAAACCAATTGGGTCCCACACTCTAATAAGGAGGTATACTAACAAAGACAAATCGACACAACGATTTTACGAGAAAACCATAATTGATACCTCCAACCGTGATTAAAAACCACGGGCAAATGTACCATAAACAATCCACTAAGAAGATTTAAAGGAATTACAGTATACTCTTAATTACCTAGCTAATCCACGCCTAATTGAACCAACCTCTATGTGCTTCTTCCAACCTCGCCTTCATCTCGAAATTGTCTTTACGATGAGCCACCTGAATCCACCGAAGCTTGTGTTCAATTCTTCTAATCCACGAAAAACAACTCTCTCTCTCTTGTGTATAACAAACAAAACCTTTGATGTACTCTCTTTAAACCATGAGTTGAATACTCAATAAAACATCAAAGAAAAAAAACAAAAATATCCCCAGATATAAACTTTAAGAACCAAAAAGAAGATCTGGAGAAATTAATTTAGTTTTGGGAAAAAACCAACTACTTATAGAAAACCAAAGTAATCCTAGTTTTGGAAGAAAACCAATTTCTTAAAGAATTCCAAAGTAATCCTAGTTTTGGAAGAAAACCAATCTCTTATAGAAATCCTTGTCAAATGGGATTGCCAAGAATAAAACCTAACAAATCAAATCCCTAATTTCATCACAAACAACAACAAACCAAAATGTCTACTTTTAATATAAATCACCACCAATTAAGATTCATAATTTTAGCATATCAAAATCTCTTATTTCAACGTAAATAATAACAAATAAATTTTTTTTACAAATCAAAACTTAACAAATAACTATAAATTGATACTCATAATTTTTATTTAAAAAAATCATAAATAAAGTTACATGTAAACAATAAAAAGAATATACGAAGGTTGTAGTGTGATTCTAAATTTGTGTTATGTGATTCTAATCTGATGAATCACGAGTTGATAAATTACAAAGCAACAAAGAGAGATAAAAGAGAAGAAAAAAAAAAAAAAACTTGTTGCCGTTTTTCATGAATAAAAATATATAAATAAATAAATAATTAGGTTAGAATTGTGTCAGTGTGTTTGGGTATGTGTTAGTATTAGTGTGTTTAGAAATTGTGGCCTTGTGTGCGTGTCAGTTTTTTTTAGTCAAAGTGGGCTGGGCTGCTGTGTAAGTGTATATAGGCACAAACAAATCTTTAAGAGAAAAAAAAAAAAAAAAAATTCAAAAATCAGGGGGCACGTGACCCCCCTGGCCCCACATCCCTCCGCCCCCAAATGCATTACGTGTTTTTCCATGCAATATTGCTTAGTGCATGTATACCAACACTTGACAGTGATTGATCGACAGATCTAAATAAATTTTAATAAATACAAATAAAAAATCAAATTTTATGGTTGAGTTCTTTGCCTTAAATAGATTAAAGACTTCCCTAGAGGTGATTGAATGAAGAATAAAATGGAACATAACAAAATATGTATTAATTCGAATGAATTGTCACTTGTCACTAGTTATAAAAACTTAAATAAGAATAAAAGATTGAAGAAATATAGCAATCGACAAAAGAAGAGAAAAGAAGTGTGTGGGGGGGGGGGGGGGATTAGAGAACACTATCACTATTCTACTCCTAAAAATCTTACGTTAAGCTACTCCTAGATAAACTCTTTGCTAGTGTTTGATGATTGAGAGATCTTTTTTTCATTCTTCAAGTCTTCCTTTTATACTTGTTTGGCCACCTCATGTTGTAGCTATCAATCTGCGATCTTCCTTGATTTTTGCTCCATTCATCCATATCACATATCTTCATAGGAATTACTTGCAGATTTTATGCTTTGATATTGATCCCCTCAATTTTAGCATACGCTTTCTAATTGATTTTAACAAATATCTTTATTGGCTTTATTTAATCTTTTCAAGTCACATCATCATCTCATCCATGCCACATTACTAGTATACTTGTCACGCCATGCCAGTATACCTATCAACAGAAATAATAAAAACAAACGTGGTCAAGGTTTTTCTTTGAAAGTAGTTTATAATTTCAATTGACAGACCATAATCGAACTTGGCCATAACTAATAGGCCACAATCGATAGAAAAATAAAATATAGCGCAAACAATGCCCCCCTCATTTAAATGGATTGAAGAAATCAAATTAAATGATTTATAAGACGATTTATCACAATTGACAAAAAATATTTTATGGTGCAAACAATACGAATTCTTTAAGAGTTATATTATGTCCATAGTAATTTTTAATCTATCGTCATTTATTTGTGAACATTTCATCTTTTGGCTCTATCAATTGAAATAACAAAGAGCAACATCCCTTATTTTTAAAATAAAACAAGTCTCTATTAGCCACATTTTGGCTAATTAAAGAGAATTCATTATATATAGCATTTTTAACTATTGTTGTTTTTCAAACCATGTTAGCATGTCTCGTTTACGTAAATAAAAACAAATGTGGTCAAGATTATTTTTAAAAATAACTTATGATTTCTATCGATAGATTATAATCGAACTTCCATAATTAATAGGCCACAATCTAATCAAAAAATAAAATGTGGTTAAAATAATTAATTGGCCCTCTGTTAATACAAAGTATAACTAATTGGCTATCGACTATTAAACTGGCATGTGTCAACACTAAACAATTAGCCATTAAATTGGTCTTCATGCAAAGTATAACGAATTGGCTATTGGCCATTGTTGGTTTGGGCAAGTATTAGCTATTATATAGCCATTTTTTTCCCAGTCAAACTTACATAAGATATTATTTTTGATAACCAGTTCATCAAAATTAACTTTTAATGTGAACCACAAACCCATGGTGGTCGTTGGATAGCAGAAACCATAATATCAAATGGTTTTAGAAAATCAAAACTTTTGACAAATTTAACAATGTCAAAAAATTCAAATTCAACAAATGTGAGTTATTCATAATTTTCAGCCATGTTTGGTTTAAAATCATGCCCCCCACATTCATAATTTTCAGCCATCTTTGGCTTAAAATTATCCCCCAAGTGAATCTTCGCCATTATTTTGTGATGAATTTTTAACATTTTTCAAGAGCAGAGGTTGTTCCTTTTTTTTTAGTCATTAATGGCTTGTCACTTTTTGCCACGTTTGGCAAAACATTATGCCCCGCAAGTGAACCTTTACCATCAGAATTCTCAATATTTTTTGAGAGAAGGGATTGTTTTTTAATTTTAGCCATTAATGGCATATAAAAATTCTCCAAAATTATATTATTTTCATGACTTGGTATGCTAATCTTTTGAGCCACATACCTTGGCTCTTCATGAATGATTGAATCTTCATAAATATGTATATTAACCGTATGAGCCATATTAGTTTTGTATCTTAATTTTTTATTGGCCACTATACCTTCTAATTTTTTTTTTTCCAATATTGAATTTCTTCATCAATTAGAAAATTTTGGCATTTAAGTCTATGAATTTTTTCATCACAGTAATTTAAATCTCTTTCTGTAAAATATACGGAGATGATGAAATTATTTGAAATCTTTGCCTACAAAGAGAATTAATTTCTTCTTTTAGGGCCAAGATTTCACTCCTGCACCAATAAATTTCATCATCATAATGCCAAATCATTTTTTTCATATCATTTGTCATGCCATTATGTTGGCAATAATGCAGTAGAACCACCACCATAACACTAACAATTTTCAGAATATGAGATATTCCACTAATAATCTGTATCCATAAGACTGCCACTCTATTGGCAATTTGCATCCATGGATTCACAAGATGTAAACATACCTGTTGAAGGCATGATTCCATAAGGATAAGTCTGCTTCTTCACCATCATCACTCCAAGTTAAAATGGTCCCATTGGGCATGTCAATTTATGTCAGTAAAAACTTAGTTCAAGCCCAATCGACAACGATTGATCAATAGGCCTAAACAGATTTTAATAAATACAAATAAAAAATCAGGCTTTGTGGTTGAGTTCTTTGCCTTAAACAGATTAAAGACTTCCCTAGAGATGATTGAATGAAGAAGAAAATGGAACATAATAGAATACGACATTTGAATGAATTGTCACTTGTCACTAGTTACAAGAACTTAAACAAGAACAAAAGGTTGAAGAAATGTAGGAATTGACAGAAGAAGAGAAGAGAAGTGCAGGGGAGGTGAAGAAAGCTATCACTATTCTACTCCTAAAAATGCTACGTTAAGCTACTCCTAGATAAACTCTTTGCGAGTGTTTGATGATTAAGAGATCTTTTTTTCATTCTTCAAGTCTTTCTTTTATAATTGCTTGGCCACCTCATGTTATAGCTATCAATCCGTGATCTTCTTTGATCTTTATTCTACTCAACCATATCTCATATCTTCATAGGAACTACTTGCAGATTTTGTACTTTGATATTGATCTCCCTGATTTTAGCATATGGTTTCTAAATGATTTCAAGAAATATCTTTATTGGCTTTATTTAATCTTTTCAAGTCACATCATCATCTCTTCCATGCCACGTTACTAGCTTACTTGTCACGCCATGTTAGGATACTTGTCGACAGAAATAATAAAAACAAATATGGTCAAGGTTATTCGTTGAAAATAGTTTGTAATTTCAATTAACAGACCATAATTGAACTTGGCCATAACTAATAAGTAATAAAATGTGGTGCAAACAAGGTCTTAAATTTTTTATCAAATAAATGACCAATGTTTCACATAGGCGTGGGTCTGCAATTTTTATTTGATGAAAATTTTGGTTTCCCTACCATTATCCCAGAGTTGAGTTGGGTGAATGAGAAAATTTGATATTGTCCGCTTTGGAATTAGGCAAAAATTAGAAGCTAACCCCTCATAACTTTAAAAGGCCTCATACTAGTCTAAGGGAGTCAATCCACTTATATAGTGGAGCTGTGATCTCTCACATAGCAATATAGGATAGTATACCCATAGTAAACATATCATATTCCAACATGTTCAAACAAGATGTCACCATATAGTCCGATTTCCAAACCAAAATTTACACGAAGCATTATTTATTTGGTCATATCACATCAGTCAAACCGTAGTCGGTCCTTGGTAGACTTTAGTTAAAGTCGTAGCAAAACTTAAAGCTTATTACATAACGGCTTAAGTAGAACGCCTTTCTTGGGAACCAGTCCGTTGGGTGTGGACAGTCAGCTCCTCTCTGTTGTACTTCAACCTCTCCTTGCTTCATCTCTAGAAATTTGATAGGCATGGGCCAAAACGTCCACAGGCATTGCGCGAATAACCGATGTCCTTCCAGAGAGAGGGCTAATCATTGCTTTATCATTTGTCTTGACTGAAATCCATTCCAAGCCTTCATCTCCAGCTTGTTTTACAATTGCGAAGTTTTGTGGAATAATCAACAACTGACCCTGACGTACTTGTCCATCAAAGGCTGGCCTGTTCGAGTTTCCAACGATTTGAATGCGACCACTTCCTCTAGTCACGTGCATTATGCTGTGTGCGTTCATGTTCCAGTGTGGTGCAAACATTCCATTCTGCAGAAGGTTGACATGGTTACCCTTTTTAATGTTTCTTTTAATTAATCAAAAGGGATTAAAGTTTTTTTTCAAAATTCAAAACAAGTAATGCATAAGTATGTCACTTACCCTACAGAGAACTCCCCTCTCACCACTCAGTTGGAGGTTTCTTAGAATGGGAAGGTTGTGGCTGTTGAGGGTGCTAATACGTCCACCTTGAGCTGTGTACACATCTGCCCTTTCTGGGTCAGCAATATTTTCCCTAATCCTCATTGTGCAACTCGTCTCCTCTAAGCCATTGCTCCTATATTCTCTTTCTTCTTCCTCCTCTTCCTCGTACGACCTTCATGGCCTAGCCACTTGAAATTCCGGTTCAACCCTCACGATGAATCCTCTGTAATCGTCCTCGCTTTGTATCCTCCTTGCAGTCTCCATGTCCACATTGAGAGCCTCGGCCAAAATATCAGTATCAAAAGCTTGCAAAATACTTTGACCTTTCTGTTCTTGCCCACGCAGGCTTCCCTGTTGTTGTTGGTCTTGCAAGTTGCCTGCAAGGTAGAATCTCCAGTACATACAAATATGTTAGAATAATGTATAGAGAAGGAGAGAGAGAGAGAATCAATTATGTATGTATTGATGTATTGAATTCTATATATGTTATATGTTTAACAATGTTAGAAGCTCCTTATATAGGAGAGGATTACAAACCTAAAATAGGAAAGTGGCCAAAAGTAGCCGAATACTAACTTAAAGTAATGTATAATAATGACAGGTACTAACCTACTAACATCATTACAAGCACTAATATACACTAGGGGTGGGCGTGGGTTGATTGCGGCCACGAAATCTTCAATCCGCCATCCGTCCGCTAGATTGGCAGATTGGAGAAAATCAATCCGCATCCGTCCGTCAATCCGGCGGATGTGGATTGAGCGGATTGGCAGTTTGGCGGATGGATGCGAATTGGTTTGGCGGTTTAAGATTTTATAAATTTTTAACAAAATTCAACTTGTGCATTTCCAAAAAAATATATATATATATATATTACAGTCAACGACTTAAAAAATATTACAATCACTATATGTCTCATCCAAAAAAAGAAAGTTTGAAACTTAGAATATCACAAGCACTACATGGCTCATCTATATATTACAATAACAGCATGATTTATCCACATAAAGTATTACAATCTGTGATTCTTAAAATATAATAACAATTCAAACCATCAAAACCATGAACAGGGCAGTAGTAGAGATTGTATGTCTCTATATTGTTACATCTATATATATTTTTGAAAATAAAAAACAACCAGCATATATCATATTTTCTATTTATTATTTTTAGAGTTAAACTTAAAAACTAAAAACTATAGATAAACAATACATTTATTTTTTTCAATTCAAAAAATATATTCAAGTTGAAAACTTTTTTTCAACTGAATATTTAAACTCTTTTTCAATTGAAAACACCAACAAAATATTTAAACAAATTAAAAACATAAAGTCTTATAAATTATTAGGGGTGTTCGCGGATTGGTGGTTCGGTTGCGGCCAAAGAAAACTCAAATCCGTTATCCATCCGCCAAATTGGCGAATTGGAGAAAATCAATCCGCAACCGTCCGCTCGTCATAACGCATCTGTCCAAAATGTGGCAGATCGGTTCGGTTTGGTCGGTTTTGGCGGATCGGTATATCCGCTGCTCACCCCTAATATATACTATCATTCTCAAACTCAAGGAGGATAAACAAGAACCAACTTGAGTTTGAAGAGAGTAACAAAATAAAATAGGATAGGAGATAATCGTATGGTCTTGTCGCATCGCTGTAGAAGACATTATATGGTTGTAGCGGCATGTAGAAGACACTGTATGGCACGTGTCGGACTGATGTAGAAGACACTGTATGGTCGTGTCGAACCATTGTAGAAGCTAACCGGAATTAATGTCGGAACAGTTTACGGAGTCATGCCGGACCATTGTAGAAACTAACCGGAATCAATGTCGGGACAGTTTACGAGGTCATGCTGGACCGATGTAGAAAATACACTGTATGATTGTGTATATAGGCTGCCCAAAAGATATACATATATATATATATCGAGCCCTCAAAAGTCGCGTCCTCAAAAGGCGCTCCCACTTCATCAAAAGTTGTGCCCGATAGAAATCGTCGAACAGCAAGCCATCAAAAGTCACGCCGGACACGCGGCGATGCACGTGATCGACAGAGCATTGTGTTGTCCTCTTCATCATTGTCTATATAAACCGAGGCAGATGCTGTGCAAACCAAACTAGTTTGAAACCTCTGAACATCTTCGTTCTAAAACACTCTACAACCAACCCTTTCTGACATTACTAGTCTGAAATCGCTGCTTCTCTAAAACACTCAGGAACCCAGAATATGGCCTCTTCTTCCCGTTCAGCAACCTAGAACATGGCCTCTTCTTCCCGTGGTCCGCTCACTCTCTTTTCAGACCTCAACGAGTCCACAAGAGAGATGACCGGTGCAGTTGCCCTTGAACCTCAACCAAGCATCCTTGGTTTTGCTCCGTTGAACTTTCCTATGTTGTCTGTGGAGCAAATAATGGCAGTGCAACTGGATATTTAGGCCAATCACTATACATTGAAGTCATGTGTGGAGACCATGACTGCGGTCACAAACTTGTCGCACCGGCTTCAGAGTAGGACAAATGAGATGCAGCAGTTAAACGCCCAACTGGCTCTGCTTCAGCGCATATATAAGGATGCGCGAGCAAAGATATGTGTGCTGAAGGCGGAAAACAAGGAGCTGAAGCGGAAGGCCACCGTTATGTTCCGATTTGGAGGTCCGCCATATGCTGAGGTGGAGGAGTATCGAGGAGGCAACATGTTTGGTGGATTAGGAAGCACGGAGGCAGTGCCGGTAAGTGACGCCCAAGATTGAGGCAAGAAGAAGAGAACAGCTGAAGAGGCGAAAAAGTAAGGCCAGTTTTTATGGTGGTTGTGGGTTGTGGTTGGAGAATTTGTTTTTATTTTTATTTTTGTTATTATTATTATTTTGTGTATGTGTGTGTGTGTGATGTATTGGTAAGGCTCTGGTATTGCAATGGAAATGTAGGACTTGAATTTGGTGGTTTTGTGAATAATAGTCTGTGATGGTATGCTGGCACTTTGAGTATTGGATATTGTTGTGCTTGTGATAAAAGAAAATAAAATAGGATAAAATACAAGAGGAAGAAATGGTGGGTATAGTGGTATGGGGGAGAGACACGTGCTGGACACACACACAGAATACACAGGACACAAGAAAGATAAGATAAAATAAATAAAGGTATTCTATTTTGTGGTGAGGGAGTCGGTGAGTGGGGTGCAAAAGGTGAAGGAGGATGGGTTGGAAAGTTGACAAAGTGGTGAAAAGAATGATGGGTATGTTGATTATAAAATAAAATAAAAGTGGGTAGTGGGGAAGATGAGTGTAAAGAAAAGTTTAGTGAGAATAGTGTGTTTGGTATTTGTTTGTAGCCACGTCTTTGACAGATCAAACACTTTGAGAAAAGTTTAAAGAAAGTTTAAAATAGGAGAGGAGAATGGGTTGTATGAAATAAAGGTGGAGACAACATGATTTTGGTGTTTGTATTTTTAAATGATCACACCCCTGACTCTCGCGTAGGCCGATGGAGTGTTACACGACGCAAGGAAGGCCAGTGTCGCGATGGAGCTTCAGTGAAGGGATAGCGACGTGCAAGCGGCGATGGTCTCTGGCGACTGAGGAAGCAAGATCGAGCTCTGGTATGTCAAGAACTCTGATAAAGTGACGCTGGACGAAGTGAAACAACGATGGCAGAGTAGAGTCAGGCCGGTTTAAAGTTTAAAGAGTTCGGTAGCAATCAGAGCTGCGACGATGGGCAGCGTGCGAATGGTGGTGCTCCTCGATGATTGCGAAGCTCTGATATGCTGATGTATTGTTCAATCTTTTTCCTCTGTGTCCACCCAATGTTGCAGAGCCATGGTTTAGAGACCAAAGTTGCAGAGCCATGGTTTAGAGAGAGAGACCCATGTTTTTGTTATACTCTCCCCATGTGTGTGTCTTTCCACTCAACGTGATATGTAGAGAGATAGAGAGCATGCATGTGTATATGTTTTAGCTCTAGATCAATGCTCCATCCGAGAGAGAGAGAGCTATGTCCCCTAAGAGAGAGAAGTCAGCCCAGGAGGCTGACCCTCTCTGTGTAGAAACTTCAGCGGGCAGCGCAGGCAAGATTGCTAGCCGATTGCTGGCAGAGTGAGCTGGAGGACGTTCTTGGTAACGGAGATGACTTCAGGGCCAATGCCATCACCTGGAAGCAAAGTGATGATGTAGCGTCGTGTGGGTGTGGCAGCGGAGCAGCGAATCATAGTGAATTTGGTGGCATGTTTGGATACAGGTTTAGAATTGAACTTTTGGAATCTGAAGGTTCTCACATTGAGTTGCTGAGAAGCCTCCATTGTTGCATGTGCTGGAAGTTTCAATTGGTTGAGGTCCGGCAGGCGGTTAAGGCAAGGTTGCCGCCCGCCGGAAGGCGAAGAACACCAAGAACTTAACCTATAGCTCTGATACTATGTTAGAATAATGTATAGAGAAGAGGAGAGAGAGAGAGAATCAATTATGCATGTATTGATGTATTGAATGATATATATGTTATATGTTTAACAATGTTAGAAGCTCCTTATATAGGAGAGGATTACAAACCTAAAATAGGAAAGTGGCCGAAAGTAACCGAACCCTAACTTAAAGTAATGTATCATAAAGACAGGTACTAACCTACTAACATCATTACAAGCACTAATATACACTAACAAAATACAAGAAAGTGATGATTGTGAGCTCTTTAGTCGTATATTTGTTGAATTGCCATATATAGATGGTTTCTTACTCCCAGATTCTGATCAAGCTGGTTGTCATTTTTGTTAGTGTCATGTACGACAACCACAAGAAGTTGGTCATTCATCGTTGTATGCGGAAGGAGCCACTCCAGCTGGTAGGGCAATGATATCTCCTTGCCTTATGCGATGGATCTGCTGGTGCTGGTCCCTGGACGACCTCTCTGATTGTCTTCCTTCTTCAGTTCGTCTGAATGATTGGTAAGTTTCTGGACAACCCGGGAATGCAGTTCCGAGTATGCCTTGACCTGTTCATGTATAACAAACAACAATCCAAAAATTAATGCTTGACAATGGTTCAAAACAATCTATATGTCTATTTGGGATTGGGAAAAGGAAATTTAACCTTGGATTGGAGGATATAGACTATCATGGGAGCATTGTTGAGAGAGGGCAAGAGGAGGCCTCTTGACTCAATCTGATGGCGAGTGGCGGCCACACCGGCGCACTGCATGTACTCATTGTACTGGTCCCAAATTTCAGTGATACGGGCCTCGTGCTGGATTTGGCGAATGGGTTAGAGAGGATTGAGGTTTTGGATGCGGCAATCGCCCTGCCGGTACTGCTGCTGCTGCTGTGTTTGCTGTATAGATTGTCTTGTTTGCCTAGCAGCTAAGCTAGTATTGCACAGAACAAGAAGGCAAAGGGTAACACTGAGCAAAGAAGAGTTAGCCATGGATGATCAAAAAGAGATGATCAAGAAAGGTTGTGAGGAAATTGTGTTTTCTTGGCTGAGACTTGTTGGAATTTATAGGAGGGAAAAGTAGGACTAGAGTATGCCACATGTGAGAGAGTTTGTCCACTTCTGCATGTCATTTAAACTGTTTATTAGTTTTGTTATGAATAAAAAAAACTGATTATAGTATTAAATATAAAAATATATTTGAATAGATAAAATTTTACAAATTTTGTTAATGAGGTTTGTTTATTTATTTTGAGAAAAAAGTTGATTGATTTTATACATTTTGTGTCTAATTTCGTGATCTGTTTTTGTATAAATAGAATTATGTTATTTGGTTGATACGTGGCAACTCTGCCATGTTGTCCATATATGCATGGTGGTAGTGGTGTTGATGGAAATATGAGGCCTCGTGTTGCCGCAAAACTGATTCACTCACGACAGCAAAACAATGTCGACATTAAAGGGCAATATTGACTTTTTATTTAGAGAAGTCTAGAGAATCAGAAAAAATAAAAAATAAAAAATCTAGAATCTGACTTTAGAATATTAGATTGATGATGTAGATTTTTAATATTAGTCCATATTTGAATTTATAGGCCCACTCGTTTTGTTTTGTTGTTAGAGTGATACACGGGAAGAGGGGAATGTTTACTAGCTGCAAACAATGGACGCATGGAAATTGGAAATATATATATATATATATATATATTGTGCTAATTCCATTCACCTCTCTGGTTTTTATTTTTCTTATAAAATAGAAACTAGTTTAATGGTAATAAATATTAAAAAATTATTTTCGCACAAAATTATTTTCACTTCTAGTGTCCCAAAACAATGTCGTTCCGGAGAAAATGGGCATGTTCAATTTATTTATTTGTATTTGAAGTTTTGCTCCAAACTGAAGTTGTTTTAAAACACTATAGTGTGCACACTATAGGCAATGCATTACAAATTATCTGTATTTAGAATAATCTACACACAGCATAAGTACTTAAAAGATAAACGGATCGGATCATAAAATAATACTAGTAAGGGATCCAAAATTGCACGGATCGGATTAGAAGGTTGTCAGTTATTCGTGCAATGCTTGTCGATGTTTTGGCCAATGCCTTCCAAATTTCTAGAGACGAACCAAGGAGATTGAAGTATACAAAGAAGAGTTGACTATCCACACCCAATGGTGGCTCTCAACAAAGGCGTTCTAGTTGGGATCCCCTCCTTGCAACTTCTCCTTGCAATCCTCCTTACAACGGCTGGGATCAGCCGGGGCAACAACCAACGGAAAATTTCAATTTCTATATTTTTTATTTTTATTTTTTATGGTTGGATGTTGCAACTATGATCTCAACCATTGCAAGGAGGATTGTAAGGAAGAGTTGCAAAGAGGAGATCCCAACTCGTTTTAGTTAAGCCATTATGAAATAAGTTCTAAGCTTTGTTATGAATTTTATGTGGGCGAGATCAAACTAACTCTACTAAGAGGTCGACTGCGGTTTGAATGATGTAATATGACAATAAATAATATTTCATGTAAGATTTGGTTTGAAAATCGAAATATGTGGTGACATCTTGTTTGAACATTGTAAAATATGATGCACTTTCCTTTGATTACCAATAACAGGTGAGACGTGTTAAACAAATATAATCGTGTCACATGAAATAATAATATGAGTAGTGTTACTTTAATCCAAAAATTAGATTCATTTTCAAATTTAGTGGTGTTTCTTATGTTTTTTTTTTTATTAAAATTATCAGTCAATCACATTTTTTACACATTACTGATCTTTAAAATGAGTTTAGAAAATAAACATTTATATGATTTTCTAACTAATAAATAACTTTTAACACATAAATGTGATTATTATAGTATTATTAAATTGGGAGATTTATTAAAAAATTATTTTTCAAGTGTTTGTATCTCAATTAATTCATAAGATATTCTCATATTTCAATAAGTCCTATTATTTAAACATTTGATTTACTAAATCATAATTCTCATATTTAAGGTATTTTATGAACATTTCTACCCTTACAAATATTTTTTGAATGGTTAACAATTTGATGATGTGAACATTCCTGTTTTGCAATGTAAATATTCACATTGACATATGAATGTTCACATTGATAGTGTGAACATTCACATTAATAATATGAATATTCACATTGATATGTTAACATTCACATTGACGGTATGAAGATTTACATCATGGAACATTCGCATTGTAACTGTGAATATTATTATGAGTATTTTTGTAACTATGTCATCCATAAAACTTATTAGAATATAAAAAAATAATGTGAACTAAATGAAATATAAGTAAAATAAAATTTATGAAAAAGTGCCCCTATTAAATTGATACCTCAAATGAGATGGTGTCATTATTCAACTAATTGTAAGTTCGTGGTGGTAGTGTAATTTATTTATTTCTTTGTATTGGGTAAAACTTTTCATTGCCATCAATGTATCAAAACTACTCCACATTAGCTCCACAATCACAAAAAAGAAAAGAAAAGGTACACCACAATTCGTCTTATTTTTCAAGATTATTATGTGATTACTCTCCTGCTTTCATGAAGAGATTGTGCCAAAAGGCCATGTCATCATTGACGTTGGCGTTAATCGTGTGCTCCTCTTCATTGGCAGGTCCTGTAACTTTCTCCACAGGGGAGTCTGACTCTGAACTTGAAATAAACTCGGAAAATTGTGTAGAAACTGGTGCATATGTCAAGCTTTGAATTACCATATGATGACTTTGTTTAAGCCTCTTCTTCAAGTGAGTGTGCCAGAAATTTTTGATCTCGTTGTCGGTTCGACCAGGCAATCTTGATGCAATGGTTGACCATCTGGGAAAAATTTTACATTCAAATTGTCAATTTCTCATTCAAGCATATGACTGTAGTATATGTTGAAAAGGAGAGCAAAAATTTGAGGATAAATTATATTGGGCAAATTATAATATCATGTATTTTCACTAAAATCTTAATTCGATCTATTTACTTTCAATTGTAATAGTCAATAATCGGTTTGGAACGATCGGTATTTGGGTGAAATTTTACACCGAACTAATAATGTCAGTTCTTATTATATTGAGAATCGATACAGACCGAATTTTTACTAAATTGCACCAATTCAAATGGTTTAGCTCAGTGCGATTTTCGATTTAGGACATTTCAAATTTGAGTTACTTATTAAATTTGTTGTATTGTAAATAATTTATATAAAAATATTGAATTAGCCATTTGTACATTACTTCAATATCCAATCCAACCATTCACAAAAATACAAATAAAAGATTTAATAAATACTAAGTCTTAAAACTTTTACTGAAATAGAATTAGAAACAAAATATAGGAAAATGCCCCAGCCCCCTTTTCTTCCCCACCCCCACCACCCCTACCCCCACGTGGGGGTTGGTGATTGAAAATAAAAAAAAGATAAAAAAAAAACTGGCCAATGAAATGCTAGTGGGGGTCGTGGGGTCTCTAGCAGCATTGCAAAATATAATCTGAAAATCAAAGTCTTGACACCAAAGTTTAAAACCATTATCCCGTAAGGCTAAATTACAAATCTATCAAGTAAAGTTAAAAAAAATAAAAATAGCATAAACATCTGCTATAGCTATATAGGTATAATAGTAGCAAAACTAACGCAAGCACATATAAATAGTAAACTAAAAACTTATCACATTATCAGTATCTATTATCAAATATGGAGTATTTAAGGGGGAAAAAGAATTAATTGAATCAACTGAAGTTCGTACTCGACCAATTTCATTATATATTTAGTATATATGATGTTTAATATGGGAAACTTTCGGTCGGTTTCGGATTAATTTGGTGCACAAGGTGCATGCCTAAACTGGTACCGAACCGAAAATCGAAAAAAATTAATTTTAAAAATCACACAAACCAATTCATTTTAAAAAAATCAAATAAATATAGCCGATTTGATTCGGTTCAACCGATTTAGTCAATCTTTTTGGTTTTTATTATATTCCTACCCTACACTTTAAATCAAGTTCCAACCTCACCCTTACAACCATCTACCATTGATAAAACTAATGAAAATTGAAAGTGCGGGGACTAAAGTGAGATTTTAATGATAGTTTAAGGACTAAAATGAGATTTTAATAAAAGTGTAAATCTATTAATGAGACAACAAAAACATTACACATGTTATTTCAAACAAGTTCCGTCAATTTTGTTAACGGTAAATGAATGGAAGGGTAAGACCAGAACTTAATTTAAAGTGTAAAGAGTTAACTATTACAATTGAAGTGAAGGAACTAAAATGAAATGTTGATAAAAGTGCAGGGGTGATGGTATAATTAACCCAATTGTATTCTTAGTCTATGTAATTTGTTTTTAAACTAGATAGAAATCTAAGGCGTAGTGTTTCCTTCAAAAGGGAAGAGGCTTTTTCAAATTGACGCTAGCCCATCAATTGTTTTAACAAGAATAAATGAACTATTTTATCTATTAATTTTAAAATAATTTTTTGAAGCAACCTTATTAATTGGATTAAGTTGACACATATTTTCATTGATGTATTCTTGATGAACTTCTATGGGGAAACTACTCCTCAGTGCTTTTTTTAAAAAAATAATTACTAATTAATGAAAAAGTTTATCACTTTATACTTAATATTTATAAAATTTATCATTAAGGCTCCGTTTGTTTCGACGTAAAATATTTTTTTAAAAAAAATAATTTTCTTATAAATTGATTTTAGACTGAAAAAATGCTTTTGTTTTTTTTTTTTTTCACATACTTGAAATAAAAATATTTTATTGCCTAAAAAAGAAATTTTTATTTAATAAAATGTTATTTTTGACTTTTTAGTGAGTTAAGATATTTATTTGAAAATGTTAAATGTGTTGAAAAAGTAGTGTGAGAGTCAACTTGGTGAAATTTGACTTATGAAATTTTTAAAGATAAATCATTTTTGAAAAAATGATATAAAAATATATTTCTTAAAAAATATTTTACTTACTTTCTGTTTAACTAAATAACTAAAAGTGAATAAAATATTTTTGATAAAACTATTTTACGTCAAAATAAATAGAAACTAATTTGTAAATATATTTTTTTAAATACACACTGACTTAGAATTTGTAAATATTTTTTTAAATACACACTAATTTGTATTCATCAGCGTATTCTATTGAATTTGAAAAAAATGGGAGACCATATGACACCATAAATATCCTTTTGTTAACCAATATAGAATAAATATTGAGTTTGAGAATCACACCATTTCAGGTTGGTGTCACTAACCAATTCAAAATTGTAAATAGAATCCATCTTCCTGTACTTTTAATTTCTTGCTGTTAAATGAAATTTTTCTTTGCCGATCAAAAAAAAAAAAAAAAAAAAAATAGAATCCATTAATCCAATCTCCTTTCTTTCTTTTTTTTTTCTTTTTTTTTTTTTTTTTTGATAACGCAGGTATTCCCAACCCTTTGATTTTTCGGAAAGTCAAGACTAATCCTGCGAGGTAAGTAGCCTAGGAAAAACCGTGTACCCTTTGTAAACTGCTACAAGCAATCACCCATATTTAATATTTATTTCACATCCCATATTCTCTCATTCTTTTCTTCTTTTTTTTACTGTTTGTTTTCTTGGCTTATCTTTTAGTAAGTGTTTATAATCGGACAAAAGTATTCAGAAACTATGTATGTGTAGATATAATTTTACCTTTCAATTTATATCTAGATGATGATTAATTTAATTTATACATTTCTTATAATTTCAACACTGAAATTTCAAAATTTTATTCCCCCCCCCCCCCAAAAAAAAAATCTTAAAAATATCAATTAAATCCCAAACTTCATATTATTTAGGAGTGTAATTGATATTTTGGAAATAATTTGAGGAATAAAATGAAATCTCAAATGAAAATAGTAACAAATGCTGCCTAATTATAGACGGTAACTGATAGCAGGAGTTCAATTGATAAAAAAATTAAATAGTTTAGATATAAAATTAAAATTATAAAAAGTACAAAGGTTAAACTAATTATCAAGATGTAATTTGGAAAATAAAATGAAATTTTCTTAGATAAAAATTAGATAGGTGTTGTCTCCTCGGTTGTTTATTCTATAACTAATCTTTTCACATCAATAATATTATTTCGCTAATAAAAAAACAAAGAAATATCATAATCGAATAAAATCACAAATCTTCATGAATAGGACATGATACACATTTTTTAATAAGGATCCTTATAAGAAACAATGATAAAAATACAACAACGTAAAAATATTCAAAATATAGGTTAGGCTAGATAATGATAATTCTCAGTTAGACTTTTTTTTTTTTTTTTTGATAATCCAGGTATTCCCAATTATCTGATTTTAAAGGAAGTCAGGACTATTCCTGAGAGATAAGTAGCCAGTGGAAAGCCGTCTACCCTTTTCAAACTATTACAAGCACTCACCCAGTAGGGAATCGAACCGGGAACATACGCCTTATCCACACATACTAGATTTGAACAAAAATTTTAAAAGAGGAAAAAAAAGTGAAGATAACGTAAATGAAATATTAGATTTTTTTTTTTTCCCATTTCTTTCCCCTTATCTTTTATCTTTCTAAAATTATTATTCAAATTCATGATCCAAATATAAATTTAATGATTCAATGAGTACATACCGATTTCCAATGATTTGGTGTAGCTTGATAATGGTTTCTTCTTCTTCTCTAGTGAAGTTTCCTCGCTTAATATCAGGTCTCAAGTAATTAGTCCACCGAAGTCTGCAACTCTTACCACATCTAAGTAGACCTGTAACAAATATATATATATATATATATATTACGTTTTGAAAGAATTTATTTTGATTTTGGATTAAGAATATTTCCAAGAACCTTCAAAATTTATCTGAACATTAATTTGCAAAAGATTGCTTCAAAAAGCAAATTGAAAAGCGATTCTACAACATACATCATATACAAGTTATAACATTTTATAATTTTAACATGGCTTAATTGTGTTACAATTAAATTACTCTCAATCATAACCAAAGAAATAAAGCATAGCCAAAAACCTTACAATCATAGTTAAAAATGACAATCACAATAGATTATAATTAATCCTTATCAACACTATAATAAGTTATAAAAACAATATTAAAAAAAGTAAAAATAAAAATCATAACTGAGTCATCTAGTTTACTTTTTTTTGAGGGGTGTGTCATAAAATTTCTCAAGAAGTTGTCCATTTCCATGGTGTGTGCCAACCAAACCAGAGCTAGCAATTACTATAAGTTGTATCAAATTAAGAAGTAGGAGGAGGAGGAGGAGGAGGAGGAGGGGTTTTTGTGTAATTAAAAAAGTTATTACCAGCTTGTTTAGGGAGTGCCCTCCAATTGCCATGGCCATAACTTTGGATGTAAGAAATCAATATCTGATCTTCTTCAGGGGTCCATGGTCCCTTCTTCATCCCCATCTCCTCACAGCATGGAACCCTCATCTCTCTCTCTCTGTCTCTAGATGTGTGTTTCTTTGCTTTTCTTTAAAGATCACAGAAAAGACTATCCACCCCCTTAATACAACTCTGCTATGTGAAACCCAAAAAAGAGCAACATTCTTTATAAAGCAAACCTTTTATGGGAAAAGAATCTCCCCCTTTCTCATAATTTCAGAAATGCTATAAGCACACAAATAAAATACAAAAAAGGTCCCATGTAAAATAAGTTTATTTAAACTTTTGTGTATTTTTTGTTATTTTAATTCTATCATTTAATATTTTTGTTTTAGAATATAACTAGGATTCATACTAAGTTTGGCATCATTTAAAAAGTCAAAAAGCTAAAAAGTCACTATCCTATTTAAGTCATATTATCTTATTTAAGTCACATCACCTCTCTACCACATTACTTCATACCCAACCCATATTTCATAAAAAGTCAAAAAGTATACTTATTTAGAACATTCCAAACAACCGTCACAATTAAAATAAATCCTCGTTTTTTTTTTTAGAGAAAAAAAAAAAAAAAAAAAATCTTAGTTATACACTACTTTTTGTGTTCTATTTTGTTTCTTTTTAATTTATCTTTTTGTTGTGTTCGTTAATTACTAAGAGATGGGCCATTGAGGATTTCTTCAACTATCTGTTTTTCTGGGTTATATTGTTCATTTTCTGTTTTTCATTCAAATTTTACATCAATTCTTTATTTTCTAATTATGACAATTTAATTATGAAATTTCAATTATTGTTTGAATATAATCCTACTATCAACTCACCGTTAAAAAAGTAAACAGAAAGTGTTCACATGTGTTCAAAATTTTCACCATTCAAATTTCAGTTCCAACATTCATGTTTTAACTTTTATTTAAATTTTAAACCATGGTGTGATAGGAAGACTACACTGAAAATTGGGTTAAAATCTAAAATTGTTACAATTAAAAATAATGGATCAAAGTAAAATTTGAGTGAAAATTTTAAATAAAAAAAAAAAAGAAGTAATTTAATTTTTAATTTTTAAATTTTAAATTTTTTGTTGGATGATAGATTTTGAGGTGGTGACCATTTGTCATACATGTATGTGTGTCTGCATTTGCTTTTGACTAACCTTCTTGTTTGCTTCATATTCTTGCAACAGTTCTGCTACGTAACTCGAATATCACAGCTCGAATAGCGCGAAAATAATCTCTTACCGGTAAGAGAATATTTTCATAGGCTAAAAAATAATCTCTTACCGGTAAGAGATTATTTTCGCGCTATTCAAGCTGTGATATTTCGAGCTACGAGGAATTTTCCTTCTTGCAAAGTGTAGTGTGACATCTTTTGTGCTTCATTATAGTCAAAAATAACATGCTCTGTCTACAAAAAATTAAGCTAGCCGCCCCTTTCAAAATCTACATATGCCTACCGACAATTAGGTCTATTTAGGGTGAATTAAGTCAACATAAAAATAGAATTTTTTTAAAAACATCATCAAGTACGTTGTTAATCGCTCCCAATAATTAAGTTTAAGTGGACATTGTGAGATATGATTCAACTGTGAGCAATAGCATTTTGGCCGCCAAAAACATACATAGATAAGGTATTTGTTCATAAATCTCATTTTACTTATTTATGTTTTACTTACGTTCTATATTTATTCATAAATTTTTCTTTATCTCTCTTTATCTACTTATTTATGAAGAGTAATGCTAAAAATTTTAAAAATTCTATCAAAATTTTTACCAAATGTCTCACATGAGTATGAGATTAATAAATCCCAATATTCACACGTTAATAAATCCTAATAGATCTGTAACATTTTTCTATTAATAAATCTTAATATTCACACGTTAATGTGAATGTCTACATCAACAAATTGCTGGGTTCAAAGAATATTTACAATGATACTACTATTCGTAAAATACCTTAATATGAGAATTAGAATTTGATGGATCAAATGTATAAATAATAAAATTTATTAAAATATAAAAATATATTATGCACTAATTAGATTACAAGTATTTAAAAAGGATTTCCAAATAAATTTTTCATATGTAACTTTTCAACTTTTAAAATTATTTTACTAATTACTAGTATAATATAATAATTTTTGCAATTTTTTGGAGTGCGACCGGAGTCTCCCCCTCCTAGATCCATCCTCGAGACTTATCGGTTGTTTGTTTCCTATTCTCTTCAGACCTTACGATATCAAAAGTTTTGTGCATTAAACCATTCAAATTTTATTTATTTATTTATTTAAAATTTGCCACTTGTGTTCCTATTTATTTATTTTCAAGAGACTCTTTTGAGTCTTTTGTTTTTTCTCGGTTGAGCCTATTCACCATTTATCTACTTCTATTATAAAAATGTGAAAATTTTGTCATGTTTTCTACTTTTTCAAATTTCAATTTTATCTTCTCGAACTTATTATATTTTTTAAAAATTATGAAAAATTCTATATAAACCAACTATCTCTTTATTTTTAGAGTTAAACACTTAAAAATAATATATCTGCTTTCAAGAGTTCTATATAAATATAAACAAATCGTCTCACTTTTTATCAAAAAAAAAAATAGTCTCCGTATTTTTTACATTGATGATATTGAAGAATAAAAAATAATTACTTTTTTTTTTTTATATTTTTTGTGTCTGCTTCTATATTGATATACATAATATTTATAATTGTCCATCATTGATCAAATCACTACAAATAATTTTGATTGAATCTTAAAGTTGTATGTATTCGTTTGAATCTAAACAGAGGAAAGTACATACATTTTTAAAATAGAGATTTATGTTGTATCTTACAAATTCGCAAGTTATTTTCATACATTTTTTTTTTGTTTAAATTATATATATAAATAAATAAAACATGAAAACCAAAAAATTCAAAATAAAAGTTTGAAAAAACAAAACAAAACCAAACCAAATACTATAAACTTCTTTTTAAAAAAAATTTCTTCACTAATCTCTAATTTTGCATAAATAATTCACAAATTCCTTTTAATTTTTATATGAATTTAATAATTTAATTTAAAATGGTGTATAAACACAAAAATGTAACACTAAACATCTACATTATGACCAACTATTTAATTATGAATAATTAACTTATCATTGTTACTTGTATTATATTGTTGTAAAAGATTTAACATATTATTTTTGTAATATTTTATATATGTCAATTTCTAAATATATAAATATAAATGTATATTTATATATGTTACTATATTCATATATTGTCAATCTATAATGGTATATTATCATCAGATATTTTAATTTGCTAACATGTATCGCTTTAATAATATAGTTATATTTGTGAGGAAAAAATTGTGAAATTGTGTACTATTCTCCTATCAACTTATGTTCAATACATATATACATACATATCATACAAACAAATACCCACAACAAACACTTTCAATAACAAACCAAGACTTTGCAAAATATTTACATCACGACAATAATTGTATTTTTTATATTTATTTTTTTCACTACAATTATACAACAACTGTATACTAATGACTAATGTTATATTTTTCATCAGTAATGATTTAGAACTCTAAATAAGGAGCTCTAAATCCATCACTAGCGAGGTAAAAAAAAAAAAAACTAGGCACAACATACATTGTGGCATCATTAGTGGTAGCTCTAATTAGAGCTCCCAAGTATTTTTTATTTTTCATTTTGCAAGATATTTATAGCATAGAAAATGAGATTTAATAACTCTTCATATATAAAAATATATTATATATTGATATTAATACATTCTTACACTAATAGTATATAAATAATATTCAATAGTGGGTTCAATGAATTTGTATTATAAGATGAACTATTAAACAAAATTGTGTAATTGTACAATTTGTTTCATACCTTCAATTGTATTGTAAGTACGGATTATGAAAAATTGAAGTCGAAAGTTGATAGAAAAAAAATTGTGTAATACTATATATTTAAAGGATATGTTTATTGTTTACTGTTTAAGATAAGATTGTAATATCAACAATCTAACTATAAATTAATGTTTATGTATATAAAATTTCTCATTTATTATTTAAATTTTTCAGTCGAGTATATATTCATTTCTTGTTTAATTATATTTTGGATATAGATTAATTTATTTATACAAATCTTTATAATTTATATACGTATCGCATATTAATTTAAGAGACACATATAATTATAATATTACAAATTAGTAAAAAATTACATATCACGTACAATACATGTATCTAACCATTAGTTTAAAAAGGTATATATATATCATGATTAAGATGCATAGAACGTCAAAGTGGACTAAACTTTTCATTTTTATGAGACTTTTATGCTAAAGTTACTCTGACGGCAGCCTTGACTATAATAAAAGTTTGAACCTGCTTCAAGTTATTGTTGTAAAATAGAGAGAAAAAGAAAAAGAAAAGAAAAAAACCATATATATATAGGTTTAACTTTCCTTCAGTCGTCGGATTGGAGGATATTATTAGGTCTATAGATGTTCATTATAAATCTTATTTTGATAATTTAAATTATTTAATGTGTAAAATTCATCGAATATTATATATTTGTAAAAAATCACATTAATCGAATATCGACAGCTTCGTGATGAAATTAATTTTGTATTAAAAAAATAGAGTGTGAAAAAATAAATAGTTGACATAAATCTGATCCGATGAAATAGTTATCGATATCCGATCAATATGATTTTTTATAGGCATATAGTATTCAACGAGTTTTACACATTGAACGGTTTGAATTATCGAAACGGGACCCGTAGTAGACCCTCATGGGTCCAACAGCACCCTCCAGCCAATATCTATATATATACTAGTTTACACGGGCCCGTGCATGGCACGAGCTATTATTATAGTATGTTTATGTTTTGTATTTTGATAATTTTTTAAAAATCAAAATATTGTTATATGAAATTGAATAGAATATATCATTAGATATACGATAGAATTATATGGTATGATATGTATATTTTTTGATTTGTTATACATCTAATGATGTCTACTCCAATTCTATTACATATCATTTTGTGTGAGTTTATGAGTCATTAACATTTTTTCCGAATTTATAAAATAAAAAAATTATGGTGTGTAACTTTTCTCAACAGATAAGTATAAAATAAATATTAAGATAATTCTCTTATCTAAAAAAAATTACTAAGATAAGTTATTGAACTAATAAAAAAACAAAAGAAAAAAAATATATATATATACAAATGACTAATTTTATTAATACATAAATCATACTCGCATAACAAATGATCAATTTTATTAATAATATGTAATAGTGGATTCAATGAATTTGTATTATAAGATGAACTATTAAACAAAATTGTGTAATTGTACAATTCATTTTGCCTGCGTTTGGTTGTGTTTTGTAAATGTGATTTGAGAGTATGAATTATATTTTGAGTTTGTGTGTTGTGGAATTATGATTTGAGTGTAGAAAATTTGTTTGGTAAAGAGTTTTGAAAGTAGTTTTGGAAAAGAGGTTTGATTTGAGTGGGGAATTGTTGATGTGACATTTGATATGTGATACAAAAATTTACAACTCATAACTAAACATACAATTCAAAATTATTTTAAAACACATAAAAAATTTAAAAATTTTCAGAAAATATTTTTTTTATTATATAAGTCAATTGTAAAAAAAAAAACAAAAACAAAATTACGTACACGGAGGACATCCAAGTGGATGTCCCCATGAACTTCCACCAGAGACCCATGGGAAGTGGGTGGCAGACAACATTTGCAATCAATGCACCAACAACGGCTCATGAGCTCTTAGAAAGCATCATCGAAAAACATGGGTAGAAAACTGATTCAAAATCACAACCAAACAGAGATTTTCAATTGTATTGCAGGTACTGATTATGAAAAAATTAAAGTCGAAAGTTGATAAAAAAAAAATTTGTGTAATACTATACATTTAAAAGATATGTTTATTGTTTACTATTTAAGATAAGATTGTAATCTCAACAATCTAATTATAAATTAATGTTTATGTATATAAAATTTCTCATTTATTATTTAAATTTTTCAGTCGAGTATATATTCATTTCTTGTTTAATTATATTTTAGATACAGATCAATTTATCCATATAAATCTTTATATTTTGTATATATATCACATATTAATTTAAGAGACATATATAATTATAATATTATAAATTGATAAAAAAAAAAAATTACATACCAGGTAATGCATGTATCCAACCATTAGTATTAATTAAAAAGGGTATATATATATATACCATGATTAAGATGCATAGAACGTCAAAGTGGACTAAACTTTTCATTTCTATGAGACTTCAATGCTAAAGTTATTCTGACGGCAGCTTTGTCTATAACAACACTAGGTTTGTCTTGAACCCATAATAACACTAGGTTTGAACCTGCTTCAAGTTATTGTTGCTAGATAGGGAGAAAAAGAAAAAGAAAATGAAAAAAATCATATATATATATATATATTGGTTTAACTTTCTTTCAGTTTGTCAGATTGAAAAATATTATTAGGTTTATAGAGGCTCATTACGGGTCTTATTTTGATAATCTGAATCGTTTAATGTGTAAAACTCGTCGAGTATTATATGTTTGTAAAAAATCATATTAATCAGATATCGAAAGCTACATGATCAAATCAATTTTGTATTAAAAAAATAGAGTGTGAAAAAATAAATGGTTGACATAAATCTGATCCGATGAAATAGCTATCGATATCCGATCAATATGATTTTCTACAGACATCTAGTACTCGACGAGTTCTACACATTGAACGGTTCCGATTGTTGAAACAGGACTCGTGGTGGGCCCCCATGGGTCCAACAACACCCTCCAGCCAATCTATATATATATACTAGTTTACACGGGCCTGTGCATGGCACATGCTATTATTATAGTATGTTTAAGTTTTGTATTTTGATAATTTTTTAAAAATCAAAATGTTGTTATATAAAATTGAATATAATAAATCATTTGATATATGATAGAATTATATGTATGATATGTATATTTTTTGATTTGTTATACACTCAATGATGTCGACTCCAATTCTATTACATATCATTTTGGGTAAATTTTTGAGTCTTTAACATTTCTTTCGAATTTATAAAATAAAAAAATTATGGTGTGTAACTTTTCTTAACAGATAAATATAAAATGAATATTAAGATAATTCTCCTATCTAAAAAAAACTACTAAGATAAGTCACTGAACTAATAAAGAAGTAGAAGAAAATACATATATATACAAATGACTAAATTTATTAATACATAAATCATACTTGCATAACAAATGATCAATTTTATTAATAAGTAAATCATTAAGTAGATTAACAATTTTTAATAATAAGAAAATTATTTTTCAATAAACAATTTTGATAATTTATTAGAAGATTTTTTTTTTCTCTTGAGTATTGAGTTAGATTGAAATTTATAACAAACGATAGTTGTAATTTCTAGTATTATACGACCAATTTATATTTTAAACAAATTTTATGAGTGTATTTGTAATTTGTCAAAAAATAAAATATTTATATTTAATAATTGACCAAGAGTGTTTGCATAATTACGAAAAAAAACCTATTTCATAATTGACCAAGAATGCTTGCGTAATTACGAAAAAACCTGTTACATAACTGACCAAAAATGTTTGCGTAATTACGAAAAAACCTGTTACATAACTGACCAAAAATGTTTGCGTAATTACGAAAAAGCTTGCAGTCAACATATAAGCCACCATTAATAAATTATTCAAAATGAAAAAACAAAATCAAAAAGAAAAGATGAACTTCAAGCAGCTAAGTGCCTCTTATATATATAGATATATGCGCACGCTTTTTCTATTTCTATCTAGCCTAAAGCTAACAATAAAATCTAATTATTAAAGCTTTAAAAAAAATATCCTAAACAAAATAAAGTGAATAAGTATTTTTGTTTGGTGTAATTATTTATAAGCAGAAAGTTGATAATTAAAAATTGTCAACTATAAGCATTCATTCTCATCTTTTCAATAATAATTTTTTTTTTAAATTTATTTGAATTATTTCTCTTTCATAAATTGTAAGTAAAAACTATATAAAATAATCTTACATAAATTTCTAAGTAATAACAATTGGAAAAAAATGTTTAGACAACCTAATAAACTATATTAAGTAGGGCTGTGATTGTTATCCTTCCAGATCAAAAGACATTTACGACAGAACCAGGATTTTCTGGCCAAAATTTGAATTAAAAATTTTCACCATATGTACTAGTAAACATGTATATATAATATGACATGTAAGTTATATATACAAACACACAAATAAATAAAAAAAAATGAAAAAAAATCAAACACTATGGAAGTAATTTGGTATTGGATGAAGAAGTCTTTTTGTGCAAAATAAAATAGAATGCATGATCAGAGAAGAGTGAAATATATAATTTTTGTTAAAGCAAACAATATTCTTCACAGAAATAAGGAGGCCATGAACTCTTATAGTTTCCTCTAGTTCCATCACTACTTGTGACTAGGATTAGCTTGTCTCCCGTCTACTTTGTAGATTGAATGTTGGGGTAATTTGTTGGGGAAACCGAGGGCAAATTCATGTGGAAAAAAGAATAGTTTTGACAGAGGGCATTCTAGTTTGAGCTATAGAGGCAGGGTTTGTAGATATAGTCATTTTGTTTGGATTCCTAAAACCTACATGTCCAATAAGGATGTTCCTACTTGTGTCTATTCGCCTCTTCATCATCGCCCTTCTCCACTACCACCACTACCATCTTCAACTACTCCTGAAGATGTTTCACTCTGTAGGCTTCTATTTCATTTATTCCAACCTCACAACATTTATTCCTCCCACTGCGCTTTGTGTCTTAGAACACAAAATGTGCAATGTGAATAGGGTTTTTTTTACTCTCTCTTTCTCTCTCTGTGTGTATGTGTGTGTGTGTGTGTGTGTTTGTGTTTTTATGATGAGCCTGAATCTGAGTCTATCTCTGACCATGGTTGTGGAAAAAACTTGAAAGTGGAAGTTTATGTTCTTTGGATAAGAGAGGGTGAGTTTGCATCTTTCTTTTGAAATTTGAGATCAAAATGTAATTTTTTTTAAAACTTTTTTCGTTTAAATGTGACAGTAGGGATAAATTGATACGATTTCAAAAACTTTAGGAGTAAAGTTAAAATTATTCGAAGTCTATGAGTATAATTGATTAATAAGGCAAAGTATAGGGATAAAAATGAAATTATGAAAAATAGAAATGGTACAAGATGTATGATAAAATTAAAAAAATGTGAAACAAGTGCAATATTTTGGTTATTTAATCTTATTGTATTTCAAAAATTAAATTAGATATTAATATAAATTTATACAAAAATATTTAACAAATATGATCGGCGAGGAGTCAAGAAAATTGGGACGGGAAAGTAAATATTGTTCCTCTCCTTGCTTTCTTATTAGAGTGGGGGGACATGGATACGTAGGAATTAGGAAAAATATCAGCAATGACATATCTAGTATATTTTAAATGGTGTTTTTACTTATGAGTGAGATAACGCTGATCTACTTTTGTTAAGTAATTAAAATATCACAAATGATGCATCTAATGAATTTTGTGATTTTTTATTTATCAAAAATATTAGGGTAACTATGTGAAATGGTTATTCTAATACTCCAGAAGAATGTAGTAATTTATTTATTTATTTATTTATTTTGTGTCGGCTATAATTTTTTGTGCTATAAATTCAAAACTCACTTTGACTTCTGCACCGCAAAAGATCAGAAACTTTAAATGTAACACGGTGATTAGGGTTAGATTTAAGTTTTTTTGAGGAGACAAGATTTTAGTATCAAAAGAGCCCACCATTCTCTGCTGACCTTTATGTGGTCATGTATCATTTAATCAACATTTGAATTAGTATTCAAATGTTTCTTTTCTACTTTCTTGTCTTGAGAGAGAAAAAAAGACTTTTTGAAAGAATTAGTGGGGGGAAGACCTTTTTAGGATTAAAGGATTTCAATGCAAATCCTTGACTTTTACCCACACTAGATTCGGCTAGAAAAAGTAAGCCCAAGCACGCAACATGAGAAGAAGAAAAAAAATGTGCAGTTGCCTTTTGCTTAGAAAGTAATCCAATAATTTTAGATAATTAAATTAATTTTAATTTTAAAAATTATTAAAATAAATTAAAATAAAAATAAAAATTCTCTTCCAAAACCATTTATCAAGAATCTATTTTGGGATTTTTGGTATTTTTTCATAATAATATATGAGAAATATATAAAATAAATTAAATAAAAATGATAAAATAATTTTTTATTAAAAGAATGAAATACAGAATAAACGACACAACTAAAAATACAAAAATGAATTAGATTACATTACTAATATAACAAATTATTAACATGGATAACTAAATATTAGAACTCATCTTTGTAAACTAAATATTAAAAAATTTAAGAACAAATGATAAGAAAAGAAACAAACCGAAACCTGCATTAAACAGTTTCTTTAAAACAGATTTACTGTCTCCCGATGGATGCTAGAGGTACACCGGCGTTTATCTTCCAAGATACGACGGTCGAAACCAGCTAATACAGAAGCACCTTTTGAAGAGTTTCGGTGAATTTAACAATAAATTCACTCTCTCTAACAAGAATCAAAGAAGCGGCTAACCAAAGAAAATAGGAAAAAAAAATTTAGTGTAAAAAATCATCTCCAACTTTTTATTTCAAAACACCATTTCATTTCCATCACAAAACCTCTCTAAAACAATCGACTAAGTTGGAAGAGAAATGCCTCTATTTATACTAGTAAGGGAGAGCTTTAACGATGAAGGCTAATATTAATGGGGTCATCAAATGTCATTAACTCTAGCTATTAGGGCTAGAGTTACAAAGGTTCAAAACTCCAAAATCATTATATAAATCATAATGTGTATATAATGCATAAGTTTTGAGAATTAAACTAGATGGGTTACAAAATAGATACGGGTATTGGGTCACAACCTGATCCAAGCCCAATCTCAAACACATGCACAAACTAAGCCCAACACAATTTAGCCCAAAGCTCAAGACTAGGTCCAAAACCAAGTCTAAGACTAAACCCAATACATGTACAAGTACAAGTCTAGGACCAGTCCAAACCAAAACTAAGTCCAAATCTAAACCCAACTTTATTGATGCCCACTTTATGACATAATTCTCATTCACAACTCAATAGTTTCGGCTCATTATTTTTGTATTGCAATCTTCTCACTTAAGAGAATACAAAACCATTTAGATCCACCTTAACTGATGATTGGATCTCACTTTAATTTTAAATTAAAGTTGCTGAAAAATCATTATTTTTCAACAAGTGATAGTGGAGAGATCTTTGATAATCCTATAATTCTATTATGATCAATGTTAGAATGTTTAGTGTTTTTTTAGAGTAATTCCATTCATATCTTTTAAGGTTTAGAAAAAATACAATTAATTTCACACGTTGACATAATTATACCAAACCCTTTTGAAGATAATTGTTACGACCCAAACCTGTCCCTATAAGTTTAGTATCATGACCGGCCAGTAATTCGAAGATTACCGAAGGCCTCTTAAACAAATACATAATATTAGGGGCTAGCGGAAGCAAAATAAAAACATACATCGTTCATTAAGCTGTGCAGACTTACATGAGATAAACAATATTTAAACTTTTTCTTTTTTATATACATCTATTATCACATCAGTCATGCATCAGCACATATATAAAGAAGACAAAATGAACTTAGCCCTATATACAGAATAACCAAAAACTTAAACTTTAATCACATAGGTGGTGTTTGGGAACTTTGTTCCCAAATTTTTTTCTCATTTTTTCACTAAAAGACAAAAGTTTTGCAAAACCAAAAAAAACACATCCACACAAAATATCACATCCAACTCCATAATCATTTCACTTTTTCTCTCACAAACATCACATCCAACCACATAAAAACTCAACTATCTTCCCAAACACTAAAAATTTTTTATCTCATAAAAACCTACATCTACTAAAATCTATCTAAAAACTCACTTCCCAAACACCTACATAGCCTCGGCATTTGACATATCTGAAACCTTCACAGGAGGCAGATAGATTGGTTGACAAAATAGAGTCCAGGCAGAAGCTCTAGGCTTGGTTACGCGCCTGATCACCTACATGCATATATAACACAATGAGCTAAAGCCTAGTGAATAACAACAGTGTAAAGAGGTTATGAATGATGTCCTTACTACAATCCAAATCGGCCAATTTTAGTAATAAACAGAAAATCAGAATCATATGTTTAGCAGATCCATATTTCATACGGAAAGCATAGTAGTTATACGTGATATATCAAACAGCAAAACAATATAGGCAATCATGAAGATTGAATAGACGGTCATGAAGACCGAACAGTCATATATGATGGCCATCAATATAGTAAACAGGAGTTCCAAGAAGTGGAACTGATAGGGATCTCTGTAACAATGATAGTAAACAAGTGCTAAGGATGCCACGAATACAGTTCAAGAAAATAGGATTATCATTCATTAAGCAGAAGAACCATATCAGAATAGAGAATAGTGTAACGCAGAAAACAAATAATTTTACTTAAACATATCTTTACAAGAATGTTACTTACAGATAGCTCCATAAATAGCTCCAGAGATAGAGTAGACGGACCATAGCGCATGACCTACACAAACACATAACAAATACACATTGAAACACAATATCACTTCCTTGTTCAAACTTAACTTTTCTTGTCTTTTTGCTATTTAAGTAATCTGAAGTTCTACTATGCTTCTTCTTCTTTATTCAAATGAATCGGATTCTCATTTTACATATTCTTTCATTACCAAATCTTTTTTTTCCAGACAGACTGGTTTCTTACTTGGCTTTTTAATCAATTACTACTAAATCAATGATTTCAAACTTTTTCTTATAAAACATAAAATTAAAGCTATAAAGCTTTTAGGAGCATCTTTGCATATATGAAATTTAATTCACAATCAAACCAATTTTTGATTCTCAAATTCTAAATTTAGCCAAATTTAGCTTTAATTCATTTTCTTCATATCAAACTCAATTTTAAACTTACAAATTCTTACACATGAATTAAACTTTCAAAATATCATTCCAAAACTTAAGTTTAAACACGGCTTGTCTAAAAATATACAAACTCTTAAATAATTAAGAAAACTTGATCATTTTTAAACAATTTACCTATAAAACTCTTCTTCAAAATCAATTATGTATTCCATTGTATGGATCAAGTCTTTAAACAACTTTTGTCGGATGTAATCTATAGAGCTTAAGTCAAGACTAATTCTCAAAATTGAACCCAAACTTAACAAATTTAAAGAATCATAACTCATATTCTTCAACCTAACTTAATTTAACATCCAAAAATCATTAATTGATAGAGTTAATGTCCAAATTCCTTCATCCTTTCATTATTTCTTTCCAATTATTTGAAATTGAAACCAATTATTTCTTAATTTCAGCTCTTAGCTAAATTATTTATAAAATCTAAGCTCAATGTCTTACTCAAAATCCAATTTCTTACAAAATCCATAAGATTAATTCCATAGCTTTCTTAATTTCAAGTTCAATTCCTCAATTCATCCAAATTATATACAATTAAACCTAATTTCTTTCTAATTCCATAACTAATTCTTCTCAATCTTAAGTATTATAAAAAGATTCTATAAAAGCAAACCAAACATAATTAATTCTAAATTAATCGCCAAAACCATGATTCTAGCTCAATTTCCTTCATTTTCTCCTTAATTCCTTCCAATTGCAAGATATAGATTCTACATTCATCTTCAATTTCAAGTGTAGTATAAAGATTTTACAAAAATCAAGCATGATTTCTTACCTTTAACTTTAATGTCAATAAGTTTAGTTGATTCCCTTCAATTTCATGCCTTTCCTAACTTTTTCTTCCATATTTCTTATTCTTCTTCTTGTACTCTCGAGTTAGATTTTTAGCACAAATCTCTCTCTTTCTCTCTGTTTCTTTCTCGGTGCTCTCACTTTTTCTTCTTCCTTCTTTGAGCTCACAATGCTTCCAACATACACACATGAACCCTTATATTGGTATGTATATAGGAAAATGTTAGAGACTCCAAATAATCTACCAAATATTTTACTAAATCTCTCATGTAGGTGTGGGATCCACACAAACCCACATGTGTGTGGGTCCTACACCCATATAAGAGATTTGGTAAATCATTTGATAAATTATGTGGAATCTCTAGCATTACTCATGTATATATATATACTAGTGTATGCCCGTGCCTAAAGGCACGGCGTAAATAATGGTAAATCATACCCAAACAGTGACTTAGGTTGCCGTAAAACCAATGAAGGTTGCGGACCATCTATACCCGTCTCTGATTTATTGCTTTTAAATAAGTGACTGGTTATTGCTTGTAAATCATACACCAACCTCCTCCAATACAAACTCAAATCCAAATCATACCCAAACACATACTTAATCAACAAAAATAAAAAATCACACAAACCAATATTTGAATGAAATGGGTTTTGAAACCCATTTCAAAACCATCAAAACAAATTTTACCCTAAAGGACTACAAAAATCCAACTCAATGCCAACCTTAAGTCTCACAACAATACAATATAAAATATCATAAACCCACAAAGGAAACACCATCATCCTGTTTACTGTCTTTGGGTCCATGAAAAATTTACACACTCATTTGTTCAAGATCATTATCATCAACAACAAATCATATTTGTTCTTCGACAACAACACAATCACCAAATCTTATATGTTCATCATCATCATAAAAAAAATAAAAAAAATTTAGCTACAAAAATTTACTTTGCACAGATCAAGTCTTATACATGTATCTTATCTTCATCATCATCATTCTACATCATCGTAATTCATCAACAACAGCAACAATATGTACTCACAACACCCAGATCATCACAACACCAACAACAATTAAAGATCAATTAGCAAGAAAAACACAGATCCAATCCAAAAATCAACAACAATGAGCACTCATAACACCCAGAAGTATTGAAACCGCATCAAATATCTGTAACATTAAAGAAAAAAAAATTAACTGATATTTCATTTATATTTCACTCACGTTTTATTTTTACTTTCCAAATTCATGCAAAAAAGACTAAACTCAGAAATTTTAAAGAGTTTTTTTAAAGCAAGATTTGGACTTTTGGCAATGGGATTGGTTGGGCTGCTAGGACATGAGAATCCATATTAAACAAAAGTCGACATTGTTAATGTCTAGTGCATAACTTGTGCCTAAAGGCACTCCCATATAACTTTTTTTTTTTTTTTGGGGGGGGGGGGAGCGATCGAACCCATATAACCACTTAAATAGTGAATTTTGTTCCTTGTACCAAAAAAAAAAAAAACCTATCACTCATACGATTTGTGGAGCTTTAGACTTGGAAGTCATACATATACGTCAATTTACATTACCTCACCAATTTAATAGCATAAATTCAAACCTAGGTTAAGTAAATCCATTTTTAATCCAACTTACCAAAATCAGCTGTCGAGAAAAATCATTGCGGCCATATAATGCCAAGGTTGTTAAAATTGGAATCCTACATAGGATCGGTGAGAGGGTCTCATGGATCGGATTGTAGGATCAGATTGAGAATCGTAAGATTCTACTTTCTAGGTAAAAATACAAATTAGAATGATGAATAATAAAAATAAGGTGAAAAATCATAAATCCAGTGATCCTACTTATGATCCTATATATGATCCTACTTGCGATCCTACTATAACACCGATCCTACAACGATTTGGATCGTTTTGACAATTTAGGATTGTAGGACTATGATCCAAATCGCGATTTTGATAACCATGTATAATGCCCCAATGTGGTTGAATAAATTATATGAATGAAAACATACTTCAAAGAGAGTAAGTGTAGGGATGATGTAAAAGTCATCAATTAAAAACAACTATAAAATTGAAATTATTGCTCTAAAATATAGCCAAATAAAAGTATTTGAAATTATTAACCTTCTTTCTTTTCACTTATGATATTATTTCTTGTCACTTGATTTGGGCTCACATCAAATTTCAGAGGATTTATCTTCAACATCAAATGCACCCAATAGTTCTAACTGGCCTTTCACAATTATTTTCTGTTGTAACTAAAGTTTAGAGCTAGGGAATTAAAATAAAAGAAAATAGAGACAGGGAGAGATAGAAAGAGTAGTCGATGGCCTAAAAGGCGCATATATTGTATAATGAAAAGGAGAAAAAATTTAAAAGGAAAACTCACATTATGAATTTTAGGATGGTTCTTCTATGAGGATTAAAAGCAGTACGCTATTCTTTTCCTTTTCTACATGGAGGATAAATGGAGCTTTTCCTTCGATCTGAAAGGATATTGGATCTGAAAGGGTCTGGTAGACATAAGTTCCATTGAGGCTTCAATGGCTTTTAAGGATTTAAACTCACAAAACCAAACCATACCTGAAAAAATATAAGAATTCATTCCAAAACAATGAATTTTCTGAATATTCTGACCACACAACAAAACAGATTTTAAAACAACACAATAAAGAATTCATTCCGAAATAACTCAAGATAACGGCTGAAAAGAATTCATTCCAAAACAATGAATTTTCTGAACTCATTTTTTTTCCCAACTCGATGCTCTAAATTTTTTTTTTCTTTCTTTTTTCTTTCAATAAGTATTAACACATCAATCTAAGGAAATTCAAAAGTTCCAAGTGGTGTCCAATTGGAACTCACCTTTAAATGGTAAATAAATTCTCAAGCTTTCTCCACCAATCTGGTAGCACCACAGCAATTAAGTATTGTACCGTTGAATTTCACATGTTAAGTATTGGCAAAAGATCAATATTGCAAGTAACAGAGAATAGAGTACATATTTATATACCTCAAAAAAACACTCATCAGTTCTACAGTGAGCAAGAAATTAGGTACCGATGATATGTATACAAATTGGGTACCGATGCTATTAAATAAAATATCCATTATATAATCATTGAAGTGGATTCCACACCAACTGATTGTGTGAATGCTATTTGTTAATTGCTCCTCGTGCAACAAACCAAGTGACAGAACATTCCTAAAAAATGTGAAGTCTTAAAAAAACAATTTTACCCTTCTCATTATATGAACAAAGGTATTATATTAAAATAGTCATTATATATAGATAGAGATAGAAAACTAATTACCTCACATTAATAGTTTTCAATACATGCATTTTATGGGATTTTGGTTTTCATGTTTTAATTATGTTAATTTATTAGTTCTTGAAATATGAAATCTATGCTTCAATTAAAATATTTGTTGACCAAGTAGCACTTTTTACTCTGTTAACTTGAAAACTGTTTTTAGAATTGTATTTATAACTGACAAAGTGATGAAATGAGAATACACGAAAAGAAGAGGAAAAGACTACCTCTAAGAAGCCAGCCTGATCAAGGATTGCCCGCACATTTTCTGACATAAAATCAACTCCTAGAACTGTGATATATTGGCAACCAGCTTTTACCATCTTGACAGCCAAATCTGTCATAACCAGCGAATCAAATATATGGATGTGAGGCCACTTATACGGCGATTAAGACCCCTTGGACCTCAGGATCTATGTAAATAAAAATAGTAGAAATTATTTTTTGCATAGCATAGCAATTAGAATCGATTTCATCCCAAAAATATGCATAGCAATTAGAATTGATTTCATGCCAAAACCTAAAAAATGAGAAGAATCCAAGACAGCAGAGGTCAGAGAGACCCGAAATTAGATGCAAAGAGATAGTTATTAAATATAAAAACTAAAAAAAAAAATCACAAATAAATTAATCTTAGCAAATCAAAACAAATCACAAGTAAATTAACCTTTCATTAATCACAAATAAAAAAAAAGATAAAGAAAAAAAAACACTTAATCTTAGCAAATCAAAACAAATCATTTTCAACACAAATAAATTAAATATAAAAACTAAAAAAAAAAAAATCCACCGCAAACCTCATGTACATGCATCGGGACTACTGAATAATTTTCCCAAAAAATAGTATTTGGGTCTCATTTACAATCCTGATGTGTTTCAATTGGGCAGGGAATTCAAAATGGGTTCATGAGATGGAATGGTCTGGTCAGAAAGACTTCACAGCAGCTCCCACTGTGAGATTTCTGGTTGATGGTGCAGAAGCAAGACTGCTTAAAAACCATGGTCCTCTAACATTCCTCAAGGTATCTCTCTCTCTCTCTCTCTCTCTCTCTCTCTCTGTGTTTGTGTGTGTGTGTGTGTGTCTCTCTCTCTCTCTCTCTTGCAAACTCTTTAACTTCGGCACATTTTTTGAACATTTTCTCACTTTGGCACCTAAAAAGTTTGTTTTTGCCACTTTGATCCTTAATAACAGGTTCATGATGCTGGTCACATGGTTCCAATGGATCAACCAAAAGCTTCATTAGAAATGCTAAAGAGGTGGACTCAAGGAAAACTCTCCATGACCAAGTCAAAAGGTCGGCTCACTCCGATGTGATTGCCACACACTGACCTTAGTCCCCATGTGTGTCCAATTTCAATTGTGTACAGGTGGAAATATCCAAAATGTGCCTGGAAATACCAAAGCAATCCTCCTGTGCTTGTAGTATTAAAAAACAGGCCATTCCATAAAGATTGCTCACAGAAATTATTAATGAGTGCATTAATATGAAAACTTCTTTTTTTTTTTTCTTTCTTTTTTTTTTTTTTCCAAGAAAGCACATCTCTCTTCCATAGAGAAAATCACATTGCCTTGAAATGTTGGAATCTAGAGTCGATGTCGATTACGATAGAAGTTTTTGTGCTCGATATTACATCAAAAGAAGCTCGATGACAAATGATGAACACAGTTATGGAGTATTCCTCAATCGATCAAAAGAGCCAAAAAATAGAGAAATCCAAGTATACTATATGCCTTTCATAAAGTAGAAGGAAAAAAAAAAAAAAATTCTGCCAATCCCAAATTCTACAACAACAACAACAGATTTAACTTTTCTTTTTTTTGCCCCCTTAAAAAAAACCAAAAAAAAAAAAAACTATTTCCCTCTTTTCTCCTTTCCCATTCTTTTTTCCTTTTTCCCTCACTGTTTCTAAGAACACAAAGAAGCCACAGCCAAATTCTATTATTTTCTCACTAATACTACACTACTAAAACTTTGCTAGGGAGGGGTTTTCATTACTTTAGGTTGCCAAATAAAATTAAATAATAATTAAAAAAAGGAACTTGAGAAGGCAAAATCCGCAGTAAAATGAGCAAAATAAAAATTATCACTGAAATTTTCATCTATAGGAAAACCCAATAACATGAATTAAATTTTTCTTCAGCAACTAAAACAGATCATTAATGGGTGGGTATTAAAGAGGAGGAAAAAGAAGAAGAAATAAAAAAAAGGCTAGAAAAAAAAATGCAACATAATTTGTCAACTGAACAAATTGCAAGAATTAGATGAAATATACAAACTAATTTGCATCTCAAGAGTAAATAATAAAGGATAGGGGTGAAGTACCAGAAAAGGATGAAGCTTGGAAAAATCAAAAGAATTCATCAGAAGAGCAACCAAACAGAACCCTAGCAGCAGCTCAATCAAAACACCTTTTTGTAGACATCTGAACAATACAAAAAAAAACAACACAAACACAGAATCAAAATTGAGAACATTCATATCCCCAAACCAAGAAATTTTCTCTAAATTCTCTTAGCATCGAAACATCAATGAGCAAGCATCAATGAGCAAGCATCAATGAGCAAAAAAACAGAGAGTCCATGTGCCAAAGAAAAGAACCCTATTAAAATGTTCATAACCAGTTTTGAACGTCTAGTAAAAGCGATTCATAAGTTCTATAAATCAATGACATGTTTGAAATGGAGCATTTTTTTAAAGATTAGGAACAAACTATATGTAGAATGGTAAAAAGGAAAATCAAAGTGAAAAAGGGTTTATGCCAGATCAAAGTGAAAAAGCGATTCATAAGTTCCACTGTTTGTTTTTTTAGAAAAAATAAAATAAAACTTGAAGAAACAAATCTAGCAACATCATCTATAGCCAAAACCAAGCTCAGACACACATTATAAATATGAATGAATATTAGTAAAAATTGTTACTTCATTCTGAATAAGTTCAAACAACAAACATCACATAAATGCATATATATATATATATAGAAAAATATATTTCAAGTAGAGAAAGGGGTTTCCTACTTCTATATAGCAAACAGCAGCAGAAGAGTGAAGAAAATCAAACTTCAGAAACAGAGATGCTGCAGACAACTACTGAACCATGATGAACAATTTTCACCTGATAACAAAGAACATCCACACCACAGAGGAGCAATTTTCTCACAAATTTTAAACTCTACAACTACACATTTCAATTTTCTTTTTTTTCCCCTTACAAAAACCCTTAAAAAAAATCCCAAATTCTACAACAACAACAACAGATTTAACTTTTCCTTTTTTTGCCCCCTTAAAAAAATCCTAAAAAAAAACCTAATTCTACAACAACAACAGATTATAAACCTATCATAAAATTATAAACCTATCATATACAATTATAAACCTATCATAAAATCAAAACCAAAATCGAACCCATCAATGAAATAGAAATATATAAACCTATCATAAACTTATGAAAGAGCAGAGAAGAAACACATATGAAGAGTTGCTATCATAAACCTATCACAAACCCACTTCAATGAAATCAAAATCCATCAATGAAACCGAAATCAAAATGGAACCGAAATAGAAAATCCATCAATGAAATCAAAATCCATCATATAAAATCCATCAATATTTACAGAAATAGAAACCCATTCATTGGCTAGAAGAGTGAAAGAGCAGAGTTGTTGGAGATTGCTAAAACCAGTGAGGAAAAAGGTAAAACAAACAAATCAGAATTTTGATAAGGCAGAGACAGAGTAAGTATGATACAAATGTTGGAGAAGAGAGCTTTCGGTGGAGAAGAGTGTTCTTCCTTCTTCAGAGCTTTCTTGCTTCGATTGAGCTCTCTTCCTTCAGACATATCGATACATATGATACAAATGATGCCTTACCTGGTAAAATGCAGTGGGTTGGTGAGAGTTGATCGGAATACAAATCTGGACCATTGGATTTTAGCTATGGACAAATCTAAACCATTGAAACTCTTTTCAATCTCAGCCATTGTTTTTAAATTGGACAAATCTCAACCATTAAAGATAGTTTGTGAGAGAGACATTTTCAAAAATAAATCTGAGTCATTGCTTTTAAATCTAAACAGATCTGAACCATTGATTTGAAAGACATTTTCAAATTAACCCTCCCATTGTTATATAGATATGTCTATTTGTTGCCTCAAAGCTTCTATAATACACCAACACTCAGACTTCTCTACACACCCACACCCATATACACCCTCCAATTAGATTCCTTCCTAATTTAATTTATGTTTGGGATTAATTTAATTAAGCAATATTTAGACTTACGAAATCTTGATTAACACATAATTAAATTAATCATAACTAATCACAAATCTTACATAATTTAATTAGTTTATTTGACTTCCTTTAAAGTCCGATTAATTATATTTAAATTTATCAGTTTGAATCAGATTTTTAATCAAATTCTCAAAAGGCTCCAAATATTGAATTAAACTTATTTCCATCTTCAATTTTAGTTTCTCACATCATCAAGGCCTTCCATTTCAGATTAAACTCAAAATCTTCGTCAATAAATTACATACTCAATTAAATACCTCATAAATAAGTTGTATTTATAATAATTTTAATTTTCAATTTTCATAACTTAATTAACTCCAATTCAGACCCACTTAATGAAATATCAATTTTACTAAACTGTATCGAATATTTAATTAAACTCTCATAGGGTCCAATACTCGAAATTAAAATAATTCAAGTCACTAATAATACATTTTTTAGCTATTTAGGCTTTCAATTTCTAATTCCAAAATAAATCTTCAATAGAATCATATACGAATTAGAATAATGTGCAATTAAAATTTAAATCTCTTTAATTAATTATGTGCTAATTATTATACGTGATGTGGTTATCACTATAATTATAAGAAAATTTATATTTTAATAATTAAACTCAATAAAAGTGTACGAAAAATATTTAAAATATCTGTTTTCATTGAATTTAATGACTAAACACATTTTTTTGGGGGGGGATAATTTTATCTATAAAAAAATAAGTGAATTATTTAAATTTAAAATAATAAAAAGATTAATATTTAAATTGATAAAATTAAATTTTAAAATTTGTTTTATTATGACCTTTTTTTTTCTAATAATTTTTCCAAAATTATAACATTTTGACAATTTTATCTTTATATGGACGATCATGATTCATGGGCCGCCTTGGGGCCGATTGTTTATTGTCGAGTCGGATCTATTCGGTTGGGTCAGGGGCGAATCGGGTTTCAAACAGCCCTAACCCGAAGTCACAGTCCAGTGAAACTGTCATATTCCGAAGCTATAGGGGTCAAAAATAAAAATAAATCTAACTACAAGGGTTAAAAAATAATTTATCCTTTCAAACTAGTTGGAACACTGTTCCGAGACACGAAAACGAAGAAGAAGCAGAAAGAACAAAGAAGAAAACCATCTTTTGAATAAGAGAAAAATTGCACAAATTCCAATAAACTTTTCTCGAGAAAATTCAAAATTTTCTCGAGAAAATCCCAACGTTCTGATAGCTCGAATTTGTTTCAATTGCGATGAAACCGAGTAATTGGAGATTAGGGATTGTGTTGATTCTATTTACCTTGTCTCAGCATACGATCCATGCTCTTCAGTCCTCCGATGAGGCCTACGTGACTCTTCTCTACGGAGATGAGTTTCTACTCGGTGTTCGTGTTCTCGGGAAGTCGATTCGGGACACCAGATCCACTAAGGACATGGTTGCTCTCGTCTCCGATGGCGTCTCTGACTACGCCAAGAACCTCCTACAGGTGTTAATTTTACTCTCTTCGTGTTTGGTTGCTAAGAAAATCTAATATAAGGATAGAAAATCATAAGAATTAATGTTTATTTGGTTGACGTACTGTTTAAGCTCATAATTTGTCAATTCTACTTATTGCTTGTTTGGTTAATAAGAAAATTCTGGAAAAATTCGAGTCTTTTTTTCTTTCATAAGGTTTCCCCAATCAGTTTTTGGCAGATTTTGGTTTATAGTAAATCATAAGAAATAATGTTTATTTGGTTGCTTGTTTGGTTACTCAGAGAATTTCGGAGAACTTTTAATCTTATTTTCTTTCATAGGTTCCCAATCAGTTTGAGGCAGGATTTTGTTTTTGGGGGGAATATGTATGAGAGTTAAATTCTGATGTGTTTGTATGTTGTCTTACTTGCCAAAGTGTCAATTCTACTTCATGTTTGTTTGGTTAATAAGAAAATTCAGGAAAAATTCGAAGTCTTATAAGGTTCCCCAGTCAGTTCTTGGCAGGTTTTGGATTTGTGGGAATAAGTTTTAAATTCTTTAGTATTGGTATGTTTCTTTACTTGCCCAACAGAGAGATAGTTAGGAACATGGAATTGTTTATTTTAGAGCCTATGAGGACTTCAGATAATTAGTTACCAGTTTTTCTCACCTGTTTTGTTGCCAAGAAAGTTTAGGACAAGGAAAGAGGTTTGGATTTTTTTAATCTTAAGTTAAGTTATTCTGGTTTTGAAAAAAGGAGGAATGTAAAAAGAGCTCACTGGATTCAGAACTGAGTGAAGGTCTATCCTTTTTGGAAACATAACTGAATTTATAGTTGAAAATTTCGTTATTCTCCTCTGCTTTCCACATAATGAAATTAATGTGTAGTTTCTTTATGTTTGGTTGACATTTTGGAAGCCATAATCTTGCTTTTGAAAGCAAGAAGCAAAGTGTGGTTTAGTCTCGATAGGATTATGAGAACTCTTGAAATGTTGTCTCACTGCTCTGTTAATGACTTGAGTTTTTTGGTTTTTGCTAAAAGTTGCCCCAATTTTAGCTTAGTTTTCTCTCCCTTTCTCTTTAGCATTGATGCGTTTTGGTGATTTTGTATTTGCAGGCTGATGGTTGGATTGTGAAGCTAATTAGTTTATTGGCAAATCCTAATCAAGTGCGACCAAAAAGATTTTGGGGAGTCTACACAAAGCTAAAAATATTCAACATGACTGACTACAAGAAAGGTAATGTACTTATATTTTTTTAATTGCAAAGAAAATGGAGTACTGTCTAGAAGAAAAACTAAAACCCTGAATAAAAAATTTCCTATTCTTTTGGTTTCCATGTAAATGAAAATAAATTACTTGAATCAACGAAGCAAACTAGTTTCATTGAGAAACTTGATTTGATCTGTTTTTGGTATTACATGAGTTATACTGTTCTCTGTGGGAGAGCTTCTATCTTGTTGGGATTATTGATTCTTCTCCGCCTGAAGTAGGATCTGCAGTCCTTTGCCACTCCAGTAGTAGGCAAGTCCCCTTTGCCTTTTCCAGTGCTATCCACCCTATTGAATCCAAATCCAAGTGTTTTCCTGCAGGTGCTTTTAGCATCACCAATAGATCTTTCCATGACTTGAGACCTTGTCTCTTTGGGTCTCTTTAACCACCAATTGCTGACTAGTTTTGGGTGGTGTTGGTGCCTATGACCCAATTATTATATGTATGCCCGGTCACATTAAGGTGATCGCACACAACTGGCTTTGACTCAAATTGAATTTTGGTTTATGAAGCTTTCCTTTGAAACTGAGGACAGAGCAACCACAGGTCTATCTGCTTGAATCTCTACACACACTGACATCGGATAATCTCCCTATGGTGGCTGTAAGTTTATCAGTAGGAAGTGGTTTTCCAACCTTGCTATAATTTTTTCTCAACATGTGAGCAGAAAAATAACACTGTTTCCAAATGAACATGGCCTAGTTAAATATCTTGTTGTCTAAGATGAGCATCGGCAAAATCAAATATACAACCCCCCTCACTTAGGGGAATTTTTATGTATATAAATTATATATATAAATATGTTGTAAGAATTTTTTGTATTCTGGTTGTAATATACGTGTTAAATGTCTACAATATATTACCACTTAAATGTTAAGCATAGTAATTTTTTAGCATATGTTCTTGTCCCTATTTTGATTTTGATTTTGATTTTTTTCGGTTACATTTTTCCCTATTTTGATTTGTTCTTCATATTTTGCTCTTATTTTCTTCTGATGTAGATTGCTATTTTCATCATTTTTTATTATTTCACATTATATATATATTTGTTCTTTAGATTTTCTTTTGTCTTGGTGGCCTTCTTTTGTTTCTTTGGGATTCATGTTTGAGAGGTCCCATCCTATTTGGAACTGCAATTCTATCTCGATGGGAACATGATTCTAACTTGATTCTTGTTTAAAACCATGGAATTGAAGTTCTAGAGTGAAAACGTCACCTCTAGTAGGTGATTTCTGCAACTAGGCCCCAACATTTACCATATTTCTTTCACCTAGTCTCAACTCTTGACAAATCTTTTCATCAACATGTATGTTGGCTTCACACCAAGGACATCTCCAGCAGTTACATTCTCCCAAGTTCCACTTGGACGTCTACAAGTGAATTAAGTGCCTAAGACCCTGGACTATTTCAGGAGAGAATCATGGTCTTCAAGTGGATTGAGCCCATTTGTGTCACTTGCTGACCATCCAAAGCATTTCCAGTCACTGGTTGATCAGGCGGAGCTCCGCTTATGATGATGGATGGATGAGATTGTTTTCTTGTGCAATAAATTTGACATGCTTGCTGAACGCATAGCCATCTTCATCTAGCTCCTTAATAATATGTTCTTGTTCTGTGATATCCTTCTCAAATTCTTCTGCCTCCTTTGCCTTTAATCAGGAATCTACCCCCTCCGAGGAGTATGAGCTTCTACTTTGCTTCCGCTTAAGAATGATGAAGAAGCAAGTGATCTTGGTCTCCGAAGTTACTAACGTCATCATGACTGGGAAATGGAAAAAAAAAAATAGTTGATTCAGAACAACCAGCGAGCCCTTCTTTCTCCTTAGAGCAGAGCAGAGCTTACTTATATTTTCTGAGCAAAATAAATTTTATTGCTTTTCTTTTTAAGTAGCAAGTGATGGAGCTTACTAATTTGTATCCTATGGTTAGCCCAATGGTATTGATACTTTATTCTCTCTCTTTTCTTTGGTTGTTGCAGTGGTGTATCTTGATGCTGATACAATAGTTGTGAAGAGTATTGAAGATTTGTTTAAATGTGGGAAGTTCTGTGCTAATTTAAAGCACTCAGAAAGGCTTAATTCAGGAGTTATGGTAGTGGAACCGTCTCAAGCGGTTTTTAATGATATGATGAGCCAAGTAAAAACTTTGCGTTCTTATACTGGAGGTACAGGCTTTGCTTCATGCATTATTCGTTGTCTGCTACATTTTATATGTTGTTTATTGTTTATTAATTGCAAAAGTTTTATATTCTATTCTTAGTAAGAGTATTGTCTCTGTATGTTTGCAAGGTCAAGCAGATTAGGCTAGTCCTACTATCAAATAATTAGCATCTATCATTGCAACAAAGTTCAGAAATTACTTTTATAACCGTGGAACTATGAAATGTGGGCTTTTTTTTTTTTTTTGGTGAATTCAAGAGTTAAATTAAAAGCTAACATCCTATTTACCTCACAGGAGATCAGGGCTTTCTGAACTCCTACTATGCAGGGTTCCCCAATGCACACGTTTTTGAGCCAGATTTGCCACAGCATGTGTTAAATTCTCGAACAGTTCCCGACATGGAGAGACTCTCAACTCTATATAATGCAGATGTTGGCCTTTACATGCTTGCAAATAAGGTACTGGTTTCTGAACTTCAAACAATGTTTCTATTTATACTTGATTTCCATTGCTGGACTAGTGTATTTATTTCTTCTTTAGAGTTGAATCCATCCATTTGTTTGTTTTTATTTAGCATCCTCCCAAACACAAATTAATATGTACTATTTGGTTGTTGTTTTTTTATCTGTTGACTTCGTATTTGTTTGCACTTGAGGATAACAGTTTACGTGTAGGTCGATATATCAATCTACATCTGTGCATTCTCTCTAATTACATCAATGGCTGCCTTGATATTGGACAATGTTGCTGAGAATTTTGGCTGAAAATTTTGTAATTGTAGATCTGGATGTTGCCAGCAACTGCTGACCATTTTTTGTTGCAGCCATGTCCTTAACATGATACAAATAACAGTTGAGTTTAAGTGCTGGACCTACCTTCTGTTCCTTCATCTCACTTACTGATTCTATCACAATCCAACTATGATGGTGGCTGAGATATCTGTGATAGTGGATGCCTTCTGTTTCCTGTTTTATCACAATAGCATTTATGAACTTTCTTATTTTTTGTGATGATCTCATACAGATTTACTTTACCAATTAAAGAAGAATTTGTCTTCTTCTTGGAAGTTGGTTGATTAACCATATTTGGTTACTCTTTTTTTTGTTCCCCCCATCCAATTTTCTATTCAGTCAAGAAGACTTTGTCTTGAATGCTTACACCACACTAAAATCTAACCTCTGTTCATGTTTGAATAATATTTAAATTATGAAAATTTAAAAATATGACTGCCATAACTTTTATAATACTATAATTTATGTGTTCACTGTTAGATGGATGACACAGTGGCTTAAAAATAAGACTGAGTGTGACTTTATTTGCATCGAATTTGTTAATTAAACTTTCTAATGTTTTTATCGATTGACATGCAGTGGATGGTGGATGAGGATTTACTTCGTGTTATTCACTATACACTTGGTCCCCTTAAACCATGGGATTGGTGGACATCTTGGCTGTTAAAACCTGTTGATGTCTGGCAGGTACTTTTCATTGTTACTCGTAACTATGATTCGTTTTCTTTTCTTTGCCCACACTATAAATTTCCATCTTTTCTTCTAGTTTTTCTTTGGCATTTTCTATTCCATATATGGAGAATGGTGCAAGTTGGTTCATGCAGTTGAAGAGCTTCATGTAACAAATCCACCCCCTACTTATCTGAATTTTTTGTTTGTTACTACTGCAGAATGTTAGGGAACAGCTTCAAGAATCTCTTCCTGGAACTGGTGGGGGCAGAAATCCTAATGATGAACTTCTTGTCAAACTTCTTTTTCTGCTACCATTATTTGCTTTACTTTTCTGTTATTATCGGTATTTTCTTCAGGTCAGCAGTTTTCTTATAATCTCTCGTTCCTTTTGTTTTTTGGACACTTGGGCAGATATGAGATATATAATTGTTTTTTGGAGCTGAAAGCAGTTGATTTTGGTGCAGACACGTTCATTCTGCGATCATATTAGGCACCTTTCCTACATATTCAGATCTAGGGGTGCTGCTTATTCAGTTGTTTCTTCTACGGCTAATTCCAATCAACAGGTTAATTTTCTCTTCTAACTTCTAGGAAATAGTGCGTGCATGATCATTTGGATTTTTTTTCTCTTTATATATTAATGTTTAATATATATACACTTCTCATTCCAAGTGCTGTGACAATGGCCAATGCCCATATGCCTTTGCTGTCTCACAGATTTGGTATTAGTCTTGATGCTTTCGACATGTGCAAATGGGAGTTCAACCTTTCCTAGCTTACTGTCTAAGAGTCTAAATTTAAAATTATATATACATATTTCTTCTTTTTGATGTTGGTTAAAACACTTTGTTGTGGTCATTAACAGTTCTGAAATTGAGTGCAGTATAACTTTAAATTATATGTGCATATATGTTCTTTTGATGTTTGTTGAAACTATTTGTTGTGATCATAAACAGTTCTCAAATGGAGCACAGTCAAAGGTGCCTGCGTTTTTGGGTGGACTTTCTGTTTCCGTCTGTTTAGTGGCTGCTGTGGTGTCCCTTGCACTTGCACTTATGATTGTCCCTCGGCAAGTAATGCCATGGACTGGTTTGCTCTTGATGTATGAGTGGACATTCACAATCTTCTTCTTGTTGTTTGGAAGTTATCTATATTTGATTTATCAGTGGGGAAAAAGGAAGGCAAATCAAGTGGGTTCCTTTTCTTCTCGTCCTGGATCTATTGATTATGATTCTGGAAAAGGTTGGTTGAGTTTATGCATAACCAAGTTTTATGTAAGTTTTGTCATTCTTGATTGATGCCAATCAATTCAACTTTTTTTTTTGGGTCGTGTTGTAGGTCATCAGCTGCAGGTATCTTCTTATGACGTTGCTATATGTTATTACGGGTTAGGAATGGCATTCCTGGCTATTGCTGCCCCTTCATTGCCTTGTTTTCTCGGGATCACTGCTCTGTTCCCCAGGTACTTTGCAGGAAAAGTTCTGTAGTGATATCGCTGCCATGCATTAGGTGGTCATTGATTTAAAAGCATGAAATTTTTGACAGGGTGCAATTGCATAATTAATTATTTGATTCTTGCTTGTGTTTGTGGCCTCATTTCCTGTCAAACAATGGATGGCATTGATTTTTGATACACTGTATTGGTGCAAATCATGAAACTTCATATTTTCTCTTATAGTATACATTCTGTTCAAATCTTTATAACATTGTTCCTCACACGTTGTTAATAATCTGCATTAAAATGTCGGGGCAATTATAGTTCCTAGAAAATTATAATTCTCTAGCTATCTTCTTTTTTGAACATAAATAGAAAAATATGGAATACTTCTGTTAAGTTACTGAATTTTGAACCCGCACAGGTAGCTCAGTGTTGAAGGGGCTTACCTTGGGATGAACTGTAAACCAGGATATCCAAGGTTCGAGTATTCCTAGTGTTGCTCCCGGTGTTAAATGATATATGTGGTTGCGCGTACCAGGAGTTTACTCTGCAGGAATGGGTCCAATGTGGCCCTAGCTTGGGGAGGAAAAAATATTGAGTGTAACAGTGATACATCTTATGTGGTGTGTCACCGGCCAATAAAAAGTTGCGAATGCATTAAGTGATCAACCCTTGTCTCCCACTGACCCAACAATATTGTGATTTCTACCGCAAATCAACAATGCTTATTGGATGGTGATACTGCCACATGGTATCATCCTTGCATCCAATATTTACTCCTTGGGAGGTCTCTTGCCAACCCAAAAAAAAAAAAACAAAAAAACAAAACTAAATTTGGAAAATCCAAATAATTCCTCATATCTTTCCATAGTTCCCTTGTAAGAAGAAACATAATGAACTTTAGTAGAATGGATAGTTTTCAGAATAATAAAGGATAGTCATACATGAAGAGCTCAATATGTGTTAGATACAAGAAGTTCAAGGCTATGCGTGATTTATCTGAATATCACATATTTCTATAATAAATGAACTTGTGAACTATAATATGTATAACATTTAAATGGCAAGAATTGGGATAGATATTTACTGGATCTATGGAAGAATTACTGTTATCCAAACTCATTTGACAGGGCATTTAAAAGTCCAATTCTCAGGTGAGTACCAACATATTTAAAAGTCCATTTCTTGAAATTGCTAAGTTCAGCTTGAGGGGACTGAGAATATTCAGATCAAGTTAGCTGAGTGCTTAGGTTGGAATTGGCGAAGTTTGTTAAGCAGTTGCTTTATCATCGCAAAGAAATTAATTGTGTTGGGTGAGTGACAATGATGAACAATGGCCATTTTCTGCATCTGGGCTGTTTATATGTATAAACAGTGTGTGATCTGCATATTAATTATTTCTTCTATGTACACTATCCTTCTTGTCCCCTTCCTCTCTGGGTGTGGGTGTTGGGAATGAGGAAGGTTGAATTTTGTGATGCATTGAAATTCAATATTCTCTCCCCAAAAACTGCTCTTATGGTTCACTTACCCCACTTTGTCCTTGTGAGGTTGTTTGATACAACCAAAAGTTTGGAAAACTTTCATCATAAATTATTAGTGACCTAAAAAGTTTATACTGAATTAGTAGCAGCAAGAGTGCCTGGAATAACATTTGTGGTTAAAGTTGTCAATATAAGTTCAATAGAAAAACTTTGCTCACACCGCTTGTTGAGTGATAATTGATAAGTCTGTCTCTTCCTGATATTTCAGACCAAGGGCTATTATAGCTTAAGTTGAGACTAATTGTATTCATCAAAAAAAAAAAAAAAAAAAAAGAAGTCGACGCTAATTGTGGATTGTTAAATGCACCTAATTAAGTTTTTAACTTTCAGCACATAATCTTGTTTCATTGAAGGCAAGTTTGTATTTACTCTCAAGAACTGCAGTGCTTTCTGTTTCTATTTTCTGGAGGCTCGATTGTGCTATATGTAGTTAATGTTTACATAGTGACCCTTGAATTAAGATGCAATTCCAAAATCCCTGTTTTGCTATTTTTGTTTGTGATCAAGTCAATAATTGTGTTTTTTTTCTTTGTTATCTATGCGTACAGGTTAGGTTTAATGTTTGTGGGAGGCCTAGTTTTGGCATCTTTCATGACATATGCTTCAGAGCACCTTGGGATTGGATCATTTTTGAGAGGTTTGGAAGAAAAGGACACACCACGAACGAAGAGCATATGTTTCTTATGCTGATTGGAGGCTTGAATCTAATGATGTAAGTTATAGACAGTAGCTATCTCTTTCTTTCATTTTTTATTTTAAATCTGTGATTTGTTTGGCATATATTTCTCCTTAATTGAGTTGTAATATAGTGGTGCCCCCCGCCGGGGGGTTGTTTGTGTGGAATTTTGTTAGTTTAGAAATTCCATTTTTTTTATCTTTTGGTGTTGCTTCCTCTGATTATCTAGTGATCAAAATCTTGATAGTGTTGTACACTAATTGTATCTCCAATTAATTGAAAGAAGATATTTGCAAATGCTCCAGATTTTTTTTTTTATTTTTTTATCCTGTATTACCTGTTTATTAACATTTCTGATATGATTTTGGGCAACATTAATAAAATTTATGTATTACATATAGAAAGTATGTTTTAGTGTTTTTTCATTAGGAGTGCTTTACACTTTTGTGGACAAAAATTTCTCCCTCTCAAGTGAGACCCCTATGAAACACAGATGACACCTTCAAAATAGGTGTCGTAGCCGTGTCGGACACATGTAAGACACAGGCACAATCTAACAAATCTAACCATAATTGTGAAGTTGAGAGACTAGTTTTTAATGATCCCTGGAGCCTAAATGCAACACAGATTTAATCTCTGCCAGATTTAAAGTTATTTTTTATTTTTTTATTTTTAAATTGAGTGTTAGTTTTCATTAATTTTCATATTCCCATCATGACCGTGTCTTGATTTTTTTGAAATCCCCATGTCCAAAGTATTGGCATCCATACTTCCTAGGTGACTCTATGTTAGGCAGGCCCTACAAAGCCCACATATAATATGCAAGCACACGGAGCTTGGGAGTATAATACCATAGGACCATTGCATACTTTTTCTTCTGTTCTCCATCTAATGGAGTCCTGGACTCTCTTAACATTTCTGTGAGAATACAATTTCATGTTTCCTGAGCTCTCCAATTTTTATATTTCTCTCTATTCTTTTGTTTCTTGTGTTTATAATCAAGTGTTTCTGGGTAAGCCCGTATGTTTCTTAACCATGGTTATCAAAGTTGCGATTAGATCTTATGATCCATTTGAGTACAATCGATCCGGATCATGTAAAAAATTGTTTATAGGTAGGGTCTTTCGATCCTGGTAATGGGATCTTATAAGATCGTGGAATCCTGATTTGAATCCGATCCTATCCGATCCAATTTATAATCCTTGTTTTGTATTGTATGACATTTTGTTGTAAATTTTATATTTGTTGTCTAAATACCAATTTATGTGGTCAAAATAAATAATAAAAATAAAGTAATATTGAATCAAATAGACTAAGAAAAACAAATTAGGAAACAAACATTCAAATATTGTGGTAATTTAAGAAAATTAACTAGTCTGAAAAATAAACTTATCTTTAGCAAAGTTTAAGGAGGGTAAAATGATTGCAACTTTATCCCAATTTTTGGAGAGATTATCTTTTTGACTCAAATCCGCTCTACCAGGAATGCCAATGACAAACTTTATCATTCGGTTAAGTTGCTCTTTTGAGTAGGGATGGCAATTTAAACCCGGTCCGACGGGGATCCGACCCCCCGTCCCCGATAAGAGTGATTTTTCTCCGAAAAATACTCCCGACGGGTCGGGGATGGTATTTGAAATTGAATCCCCAAACAGTTTTGGGCTGGGGACGGAGATAGCTTTCACAGTCTTGTCCCTTGCTCGTTTCTCCCCAAAATAAAATTACCATAATACCCTCCATTCATTCATATATATAAACTCCCCCTTTATTAATTCCCCTCTGATCTGTCTCTCTCTCTCTCTTTCTCTCTCTCTCTCTCTCTCTCTCTCCCCTCTGATCTGTCTCTCTCTCACTCTTTCTTCTCTCACTCTCTCTCTCTCTCTCTCACTCTCCCCTCTGATCTGTCTCTCTCTCACTCTTTCTTCTCTCACTCTCTCTCTTCTCTCCGTCTCCGCCTCCTCCGATGGCGTAGTCGGCGACAGAGTCGTTGTCTCTTTCTCTGCAGTCGGTGATGGCTTTGTCGTCTCCTCCTTCGCAGTCGGATTGCCTCTCGTCACCTCCTCCTCCGTCGCCTTCTCATCTTCCTCCTCCGTCACCTCTCACTGTCTCCTCCTCTTCCCGCTATGGCAGATCTAAGCAGATCCCGCCACCGCCACCGCCACCGCCACTGCCGATTCCCTTTTTCTCATATCTCAGATCTCATGTATGTGTGTATATGTGTGTGTGTGTGTGTGTTTCTATCCGACTTTGTTTCTTTCTTTTTTTTTTTTTTGTGATGATGTTAATGAAAATGATGTTGTTGTTGATAATATTGTTGTTGATGAAAATGATGTTGTTGTTGATGATTTATTATTGAGAGAGAGAGAGAGCTAAAAACAGAGAAGAAGAGAGAGAGTTACGGGGATTTTTCGAGGTCGGGGAAACCCGATCCCCGTTAGAAGCGAGGTGAGGTGTAATGGGTTTCACCGGGAATCGAGGCGGAGACGGGAGTTTTCTTGACCGGGGACGGGAGGTGATCCCGATCCCACCCCGTTACCATTCCTACTTTTGAGTTCTTAATCTATTTTTATATCCAACTTTGTTAGATATTTTTTCTTCACTTTTTATGCATTATTATAGATTGTAAAGTATTTTGTTATAGAATTCTTCGTCTTCACCTTCTTTTTTGATGAAATACAAAACTTCTACTATACAGTTTTCTATTGTAATATTATATGTACATTTTTCTACAATATCTTCACTTCTTTTTAATAGAATATAGACTTATTTTGTGTATATTTTTAAGAAATATTTATTTAAATTAAATTATTATGTAATTTGCCTTTTTCGATAGGATATTATGATTTTCGATCAGATTCTACAATCCGATTTTATATACACCTTCAACGATCTAACGTAAGATCTCGATTTTAACAACCTTATTCTTAACATTTTCAAACATAAGGGTTTATCCTATTATTCACAAGACAACATTGAACTAGGCTTGTTGGTCGTTTTAATTTGTTTATATCATAAGATTGATTTGACTTATTCATGAGTGGGATATAAAAACTCCACATATATAATGATTATGAAAGATTTATGACTCTTGGATTACATTTAAAATAAAGTACCACACACTAATCAAGATAGTTCAAGGATCATAAATATTTCATGATCATTTTCATAAAAAAATTTTCATGATCCTTAGCTTTTCTCATATATATATATATATATATTGGGATTATTTATACCAAGATCCTTTCAACTATTAGTGAATATTATTTTATCTCGATCAGCTATCAAAATGTATCACTTTCATTCCCTTCCAGACCACCTCGAAAGGGGTGTATTTGTATGATCTTCATAGTTGGGCAGTTAATATGTACAAGTTCATAAATGAGGGGGTTAAAGTGATATCTATTAACGGTAATGATTCAGACCCTCACAAAACATCACCCCCACAATCCCTAGTCACTTGTGGTTGGTCCAAGTAAGAAAGAGAGAGAGAGAGAGAGAGAAAAAAAAAAAAAACAATGCAAACACATCATTGGTCCACATCATTGTGAGGGTGGTGGGAGTCTCCCTAAAAGAGGGTTTCAAACATTTTTCACTTATTAATAGTTGAGAGGGTCTTAGTGTAATTAATCTTATTTTTTCTATGCTTTTGTGTCGATGAGATGATTATCATATTTTTTTAATTTTTTTTTAATCGATTTGAGAGTAATTATAAATATAAGAAATATTTGCATTACCAATAAATTAAGCTCACCAAGCTAAGCCCAATAGTCACTACTAACTACATTCAACTCTTATAATGGGAGAGAAAAGGAAAGAAATAGCGTAAAAAATATGCAATTCGATTATATAGTTAGGGTTTGGTTATGGTGTGCAACTTACACCTTACACCTTATATCTTACACTTACACCTTACACTTACACCTTTTGTGAAAAATTAAACCTTACACTTACACCTACACCTTTTTTGATGTTGCACACTATATGCAACCCACTTACACCTTACACTTACACCTTATACTTATACTTACACTTTACACTTACACTTTTTGTGTAAGTGGCACATGGTGTGCACTTGCACACTTAAGAAAACTCCATATAGTTATTGATATTCTATGAATATGATTTTTAGTAGATATGAAGTATTCAACAAACTTTACAAAATAAGCATTTCGGATTATAAAAATAAATTCATAATACACTTTAAATTAAAACACAACAATCACTACTGTACCTTTAGCACAACAGTGACCCGTCCCCACAAAAAGTATTAAATTTCTTTCCGTAGGAATTGAACATAAGACATCACTCCTAGGCAAATGATGATTCATTGATTATTGGGAAGCATTTATGGCATTTTGGGTTACACTTTCATACAGAGCTAGGTTAGGAAGAAAAGTAGCAGGGAGAGGGACAGAGCTAGAGGGGGGATAATGGATCATTGGGAGAGGTACTGCTGAGACTTAATGACTCATTGTTGGACTTATTTTGATAATTTAAATTATTTATTTTATAAGATTTTATAAAAAAAATTAGATTGATCGAACAAATTGAAAGATAAACTAATAATGGCTAATTGATTGGAGTTCCCGTTAGAGTGTTCATCACTCGAGAATATACAATCCGGAAAAGGAAAACAGAGAGAGAAAATCAAGTAATTTGAACCATTGTTCTGACCATATATTTATAGTTCACATGGTGACTTCTGATCAATGGTTACAACCATTCAAATTTGCATTTTCAAACCCAACAGTCACCATGTTTCCAAACATTGTGACTGTTCATTTCAAATTCAAACTCAGTTTTGTTTCTTCCTGCGGGGAGGTATGAATCACTATCTATAGAAAATGTTTGGATGTAATGGGCCACACCGAATTATGGTGTGATCACATTTATTCCTTCACAAATGTTCTGAAAATGGCCTGAAATGTGATCTACATTAGTAATTTGATTAATCAGATTTTTTGTATGAGTGATATATTTGAAGAACGATTTGAAACTTAAGATCATTGAGGCAGGTGTCGTGATGGGCTGCTCTATAGTTCGGTTGGCAAACTGAAGAGAATCATTATAGTACCCAATTTTATTTTTTTTTGGTTGATCAACTCGTTGTGTCAATTGTTGTCATGAATTATCTTTCGAGTGCTAATTTTTTTATAAAAAAAAAAAAAAAAATGTAGTATGACATATGCAACTGTTTTTTTTTTTTTTTTTTGGCAGCGGAGTTGATAAGTATTTTAGGGACTCCAAGAGTTCTACCAAACACTAAATGGGTGTGAAGTTAACATAAGTGTTGGTCCTATACTCATGTTACATTTTAGTAGAACTCTTGGGTCCCTAGAATTTTTCATGCTTAATTGCTTTGCAAACTACTTTCACATAAAATAATACATGCTTTGTGTGGGATAATTCTATTTTCACACACTAATTCCACTCAGTTCACACACTCGTGAAAATTTTCATTAATATAATGAGTGATTCTATTTACACCACCAATCTAACTCCTTACACCCTCAAATTTTATATTTTATATTTTTATAATCTATGCAATTCCTTTATTACCCTCATCTCTAACCTTTCTCATTCTTCTTCTCTTTACACCCAAAACCTAAAAAATCCTAACCCTAGTTCTCCCTATCACCATCACTTCCATCGGCCCACTACCAGTGCCGCCACTTCACCACCACTCCACCATCATTTGCCTCTACGCAGCCACTCCCCGTGTCAAGACCCAAACTTGCCTCTAGAAGTTCGGGCATGACCCATTCAGACACAGACACATAACCTGATATACATAACATAAGGGGGCCTTATCGGAAGCTCAAACTAATAAAAGAATATTGAACCAAACAAGTTCCATTGAGCTGCTTCTAACATGCCAGGATCTCATACATCACATATATCATAATAGGTAGACAAAGTCCAAAAATATTCCTTAATAGTACATACACACAAGTACATATACAAATCCAGCCCTACATCGGGCATATACCGAAACTACTGAAGTTATATACATCAACTTTAGAGGCCACTCTAAAACAAGCCAACATCTTAACAAACACCAAAAAGAAAATAAATGGCCTCATATAGTGCCTGGACACATGAAATTTGGCAAAAGAACCCGGGCGTCATGGGCTAAGACAGACCACCTGGTTGGTTACCTACAGAAACAGACATAACAGAGAGTGAGCCAGGCTCGATGAATAGTAATACCTAATTACAACAATGCTTGATTTAAAAGATGAAACATCGAAACATGAAAAGATCCACACATAGTTGGTCTGCATCTGTATTAGTTTTATGACAGTCTTGGTCATACTTAGATCATGGTAGCTTGCAACACGATATCTTGAAACATGGTGGCTATAAGCCCTTGAACATAGTGGCACAAGGCCCTTACATAACTTGGCGTTAAGCCCTGGAATAAGTTGGCATACAGCCCTTGAATAAGTTGGCATAAAGCCCTTGAAGCATGCTTATATGAACTCAAGAGGTGTCTCACATGGACTCTAGAGGTGACTCACATCGTAGCACTTAGTTCCGTGTAGCATTTTGGTTCATATCATAGCAACAGAGTTACTTGGTTTCAGAGTCTTATTCAACGAACATTTTTCATCTTTTCCATTTCTTTCTTTACATATGTTGAAACATAACTTAGTTGCATTTTATGTATGAACATAATACTTGTGACAATCATAAGTTACATTTGTATATATATTGGTACTACTACTCACAGTGTTGAGATGACGTGTTACTTCCTTCCGGAGTGTGTCCTGCACACATTCAAAACTTATACATTAGTTCATGTTTCCTCCTCAATTTATCTTTTGTTTCACTTCACTTCGAAGGAGCGTATCAATATCAAAACAACCTCAAATACATATTTCGACAATATTAGAGGATTCTATACGCAAAACGGAGCAAATAGGGTTTTTCAGCATGAGCTGCATGTGCGATTGTGAGCCCCGTACGTGCGGCAGTTGGCCCCGCACGTGCGGCCCTGAGGTCCCGCACATGCCTTTTAAGCAGAACCAAACCACAATTTTTCAGTATTTGCCGCACGTGTGGCAGTGACTCCCGCACTTGCGGCGATTGTCCAGTTTGGGTCCGAAAATTGCAACCAAAACTCAACTTTTGGGGAATGTTTTCAAAGCTCAAAGATGGATCTTTTTAACGTTAAATCATGATTCAAAACATGTAATTCAAGGTGTCACATACATAATCTAATTTACATTAATCCATGAACACAACTCAATTGATCAACCAAGAATTGAAACTTATAAACTTAACATTCTTAACTTCACCTTCATCTATCATTACATAAGGCACAAAATCATGATCATATCCCTTACATATAACATAAAATAGAGATACAAAATCATAATCATTAGGATGAATACCAATTTAACAAGGAAGGAGACTCATAGGTGATTGGTAGCATACCAAAACTTCAACATACTCACTAAGATTCTCATTCTACTCTAGATCATGCCATAATAAGAACTTTTTATTTCAAATTGAGGAAGATGATTGAATTAGGGAATTCCATCTTACCTAGGCTTCAATTCCTCTCTACTCTTCCTTGCTCTTAGCCTCTCTTCCTTTTACTCTTCCCAGGAAAGTTTTGAATTAAGTCTAAGGCTTAAGATTCAAGAACACACATATATATACATTAGAGCTAATAAGACAAAAATCAATCGTTTAAACATCCCAAATTGAAATTTCACAAAAACGCTTAATATTATCTAAAAATTATGCTGATCACATATATGAAATCAATTTCGGATAATTAAGCCACTAAGGCTTCCAATTCCTGATTTAAACATTCTCACATAACAGATACTTGTCTTGTTAAACAGATAGACTTCCTTAAACATGGAGTTTACTTACTTAACTTTTAATTTCTCACGGGATTTCACAGTAAGCATTCAAAATCACAAAATAGAATCCGAAAATATAATAGAGAACATGTACGAGGGTCGGGTTATTACACCCCGCCTTATCCCATTTCCTTCGCCGTCGCTGCTTTTCTCATCCTCCTTCTTCTTCTTCTCCCTCTTCTTCATCTTCTTTCAGATCTGTTTACACTAGGTAAAGTGGTTCTAAGAGGTAGGGGAGTGATGTTGGGTTATTCAGAACTGTTAACAATGGGTAAAGTGGTTCTAAGAGATGGGGGAGTGATGTTGGGTTACCTGAAAGACCTAGAAGGAACATCAAAATGCATGAGAGAGAACAGGTGGTTCTATACCAGACATATATGGATGATGCACCCAGATGGGTATTTAGAGATCAAAGACATATCCAAAGACATCATCATCACCGGTGGCGAGAACATGAGCTACGTGGAGGTAGAGTCGGGGCTATACTTTCCCTCAGCAGTGAACGAGGCGACGGTGGTGGCTCGATTGAACGAGTTCTAAAGGGAGACCCCATGTGCATTTGTGAGTATGAAGCTGAAGATCGCTAAAAAGAAGCCGACGGAGAAGGAAATAATGGAGTGTTGTAGAGCGAAGATGCCACACTATATGGTGCCGAAAACGGTGGTGTTCAAGGAAGAGCTTTCGAAGACATTGACTGGGAAGATTCAGAAGTTCGTGCTCAGAAACATTGCCAAAGCTGTGGGATTTGCAAACAAAAGTCGTATGCTTCTTAGTGTTCTTGATTGCTCAATTTTATTAATTATGTGGTTATAGAGAAATTTTACTAGAAACTCTTTAGTGACGCGAATAGTGGCTATGTAGAGATAAAGGGTGGTGGAGCCGATAGTGGGCCATTGGAGGTGGTGGTAATGGAGGAGAACTAGGGTTAGGGTTTTTTAGGTTTTGGGTGTAAAGAGAATGAAAATGAGGAAGGTTAGAGATAAAGGTAATAAAGGAATTGTATAAATTATAAAAATATAAAATAAAAAAATAAAATTTGCCTGTAAGGATATAGATTGGTGATATAAGTAGAATCACTCTATTACAATTTTGTCCTAGAATAAAACTACCATAATACCCTCATCTTCTTCTTCCCAAACCCTAATTTTAAAACACCACAACCATCCTCTATTGCTAGCACCACCTCTCTCATCTGCCATCCTCTCCCGTCGCCTCTTGTCTTATATGCATGCGATCATTTTCACTCCCACAAGTTTCCCACTGCGAATCACTCAAGGTTGACTGTCGAGGTCTAAGATGGAAGGGGGATGAGCCAGAAGTGGTGGTGGTGGTGGTGGTGGCAATGGAGGGTTGAAAATGGCGGCAACAACAGTAAAGGAGTGGCTGAATGGGGAAAAAAAAAAATTAAGCTCTATTTGGTATAGTTTTAGAATATGTTTTAAACAATAAATAATATTAATAAAAAAAACTTCTTATTTCATTACAGTTTCATCTTTGTAGGGGTAAAAAAAATTAAAAAATAAAAAAATATTTTTTTGGTATTTATTTTTGGCAAATTAATTTATATATTTCTTGAAAAAATTTCAAAAAATTGATTTAAAAATTGAAACCAAGCATAGCCTTAGAGTTTTAAAATTGTAAATAAAAGTAATATTGGAATATAGACATGTATACTGAGAATTTTATCTCTATAATGTGTATTAAGAAAGTATTCATTTGTGCATATTGAGAAGAATTAACGTGTAAAAATAAAACTATCCCTTTGTGTTTCTCCAAAAATTATTGTCATCGGTCCAATGGCCAGCTCAACCGGTCTAGTTCAGATCAATATTTTTACAATTTTGAGGTTATTTCAAAGCACAAGAGATTATATAAATTTTAGAACCATGGGAGATTTTTACATGTTTTTGGGTAAACATGTACTTTTCACAAAAAAAATAAAAAATAAAAAAAAATAAAAATTCAGCAATTTTGTGAAATTTAAGATGAAGAGTGAAGACATAATTATCACTCATTTCACTTTAGAAAATGTAGCAAACTATGTAGCTTTTATTTTTTAATTTATTTAATGGAAGCAAATTATATGATTAGAGTTTAGCTTTTCTCAAGTTAGCTATCTTAATTTGAAAGAGTTTTTGGGCTTGGTAGGTCTATTTTGAAATTGATTTAGATAATTCAAACCATTCATTTTAAACCAATTTAGAATATTCATGCAAAAGATTAAACTGATCGAATATCGATAAGGATGTAAGAAAAATCAAAAAAATTGATTAAATTGATTGAACCGGACCGAACCGGCCATAGTTGGTCTGCTTTTTTTAACAAGAGTCCATCTATGGTTTTTTAATTTGATTTTGTTTTGATTTTCGATTCAATATTAGTTCAAGCATTTTGTGTGTCGAACTAAACTGAAACTGACCGTTCCAACATATATTATATTTATATATAATATAACAATATAATGGTATTAATAAATATAATGAATTATTAATCTCAATTAATTAATATTATCATCCCTATAACCTAAGTTAGAAACCCTTTTTTTGTTTGTATTTTTGTTAATTTAGAAATTGAAAAGTATTTATTAAATGGATTGATTGGATATATTTGAAGTGGTTGACAAATGATTAATTCAATATTTTTACATACATTAGTGACTATACTAAAACGTGGCTTAAATTTGAAAGGCTCTAGACTTATTAAATCGCACCAAAGTGGACCATTACAATCGGTGCACTTTGATGGGAGAAACAGTTTGAATTAGTACTCAAAATAATAAAATTCAGTGTGTTTGGTTTGAGTTTTCTAGATTAAGTTTTTTGAAAATTGAGTTTTTTAGTTTTCGTATTCTTTTGTTTTTAGTGAATATTTTTTAAATTTTAAACATTTTTTTTTTTACTTTTTTAGATGCACCTTAGTTAGATGTATCTAAAAAGTAAAAAAATTATGAAAAAATATTTTAAAAAATTAATAAATACATAGAAATAGAAAAAATGTACTGAATTATTGTATTTTTTTTTTATATATTTTTGGTATTTAGCGATTTTTTAAAAGATTTATTTTATAATTTTTTTACTTTTTAGGTGTATTTATGTTAGGTGTGTCTAAAAAGTAAAAAAATTGCTTAAAATATTTAAAAAATTTAGTAAAAACAAAAAATACAGAAAATAAGAAAGTTGAATTTTCTGAAAAGTATTTTCTAAAAAGAGAAAACAAGCAAGCTGATGACATTATCGATTTGGTGCAAAATTTCACCTAAATATCAATCGTACCAAACTGATTATCGATAACTTTATGTTTAGATCAAATTTGTGTTATAAAAAATAAATAGTTATTTTTGAAATTATATTTCTCGTTCATGTTTTTAAAAATAAATATAATTCTATTAATATTCAATTACCTTATTTTTTCACATATATATTTTACTTAACAAGTCTTAAAAAATAAATTATTTAAATCATTAAAATCGATCATAATATGAGCTCACTAAACTGAAAACACTATTTGAAATGGAAATGTCAATTTGAAAGAAGGAAAACCTACAAGATTGAGCGGGCATTTATCAATGGCAGTTGAAAGAGACTTTGCCATTATCAGTAGGTATGCTCATAATTAATGAATTGGATTGGCCACCTAAGCCTCCACCTTTCATATAGAGACAAATAATATGGCAAATGACACTTCTTGGTGAATAGACTATACCAGTGACACTTTTGGCGTTACGACCTTAAAATAAACTCGTAAATTATCTAACAATAGCATGTTTAGACATAAGAGAATGAAGCATAAATATATTCTATCAGAGTAATTATTACAAAATGTATTATATATTGACAACAAAAGTAAATGTCCTATGAACTTACAACTTTCTAAGTTAACACTTGATTACAAAAAGAGAGTACTAATTCTATACAAAGAAAGCCCTCGGCTTGATATACATGTAATACAACAAAACAACAAAAGGAGTCCCAGCCACTAAGTCTCCCAAGCTACGTCCTTGGAGGTGGCATGCTACCTGTACCTGAAAATGATATCCCATATAGGGTGAGCCACAGCTCAGTAGAAATATACTAAACTAACTATAAACAATGACTAAAATAATAGCATTCAACAGATGGTCCATACTTATATTCCAACTCATGCCATATTACAGTTTCATGACAATCACATCTATGTTACGTTTCACTTTTCATTTCTTATTCAACTTTGAATGTGAAAACAAGGCTTAAAACCTGGCCAAATAATTTAATGAGATTATAATTCATTACAAAAACACTTTCAAAATTCATGACGGATACACATTTTGGTGTTGTATCAATAACACATAAACCACTTCCTTACTTCACAAGTGATACACATTTTGGTGTTGTATCAATATAACATAGAAACACTTCTATACTTCACAATTGATAATGATATACATTTTAGTGCTATATCAAATCAAACAAACACTTCCATACTTCACCATGATACACATTTTAGTGCTGTATCATTGTCACACAAATTCTGGTTTAAAGGTCTATCCCTTATCTTCCCCTAAACCGTGGAGTACATCCCCTATCTCATCCCACACAACACGATGTATATAAACACAGATCATATACATAATCAATCAATACATAATGTTAATGTATTTTTCAACCGTCATATTTGATGACACATCCCATTGATTAGTTTTAGTTTGCCTAATCATCATGCATTGTCTACAACAATCAAGACTATCCTCCACCGATAGCCCAAAGCAGTTATTTTTAAACAGAAAATAAATGCATCAAATGGATAAATTATCAACATTTGCCTAGGTGAGCGATATATTAATCCAACTACACCCTTTAATCCCATACCTTTCCAATTTGAATATTCCTTATTCAATTTTCCATTTCCCAAAATTAATTATACAAATTAATTTATCAACAATTAGGGCTTTTTTCCATAATTACAATACCAACCCTAAGGTTCCATTTTCATCAATAATCCCACACCAAGTCCATTATCCAATGTATTACATACATAAAGGTTTTAAACTTTGAAAACCCCTCTTTTGAAAATTACACAATGACCCCAAACTTTCTCAAAATTACCCAATAACCCCCAACTTATCGAAATACCAAAATTTAAAGACAAAGCTTAGAAGATGGAGTAGGATATCCCTACCTCGAAGTTAAAGCTCAAATGAAGAAGACGAAGAAATTCAAAGTGCTTCAAATCAACAATTTCTCGGATCAAAATGTAGCCCTCGACGATCAATACACTTTTTACAAAGGCACCAAGGGAGTGGAACACTTTAACTAGATCAAACCCTAGAGAGAAGGGAGATCTTAGAGAGAGAAGCTCTCAAAAAGTGTTTTTAGAAAGTAAGAGAGAGAGTGTGAGTGTAAAAAGTGATTCAAAAATGCCCAGCTGCCATCTGATATACGACAGGTCCGCTCGAGCGGATAACAAGACGATCAAGCGTCAGGAACAAAAACTGGATCCACTCGAGTGCAAGAAGGCCCGCTCGAGCGCCAAGACACAAGAATAAAGTACATCCGCTCGAGCGCGAAAACCAATCCGCTCAAGCATCAACATACCCGCTCGAGCGCAACCCGTTCGAGCGCAGAGAAACCCGCTTGAGCGTGAAAAATACACTTGTAGAAATTTTGCAAAGGCACAAAATACTGGAAGTATGGAATCTCCACTCGAGCGCACAAGGACCCGCTCGAGCGGACCGCTCAAAAAATAAACAACCAAAATTTGAACTAAGGCTCAACCCATCTGTTCAAAACACGCTCAACACATCCTAAAACTCAAACATAGAATTAAAGGATGACAACAAGGTATACAGCCACCAATTCCATAGAACCACGTCCGGAACACAACAAATACAGAAAGGGAAAACTAGAATCGCTATAACCTTCTCCCCTTAAAGAATTTCGTCTCCGAAATTAAATACAAGTTTTTCAAAAACAAGATTTTCTCAATTCCCAACGTTATTACAATGCGAAATTCAACAACTCACCCATTACCGGTCATCTCATCTCTTTTCAAGAGGCAAATTACAACATTTTTCACAACATGCATTATAGATATGCATTCCTTGAAATTCCACAAATTTCAATGCCACATCCCACAATTCTATACCAGATTCAATATTCATGATATATTTCCATTTTGAGGCAAGTTTCAAAACATACTTCTATAAACCAAAACATATACAATGTTTTACAACTTAAGACATATATAACGCTCTTAAAGTTCAACAATATTACAAAATTACCAATGCATGGTTACACATCGACAAACAAGTCCGGATATTTCTCACGGACTTCTAACTCACGTTCCGAAGTGGCTTCTTCCACTCCGTGATGCTTCCACAAAACTTTTACCAAGGGAATGGTCTTGCCTCGCAAGACTTGATCCCGCCTATCCAAGACCCGAACGGTCTCTCCTCATACGAGGCATCCTCATTTACCTCTAAGTTGGTCCAATCCAACACGTGCGATGGATCCGGCTCGTATTTCCGAAGTATACTAACATGAAAGACATCATGAACCCCGGACAACTGCGGTGGCAAAGCCAAACGATAAGCAACCTCCCCAATCCTTTCAAGGATCTCAAAGGGACCCATAAACCGAGGGGATAACTTCCCACTCTTTCCAAACCTCATCAAACCTCGCCTCGGTGATATTTTCAAGAAAACATGATCACCCGTTTCAAATGCCAAAGACATCCTCCTACGGTCGGCATAACTCTTTTGGCGACTTTGGGCTGTAACAAGCCTTCTACGGATAAGCTCAACTTTCTCCGTCGTTTCCTTCACCAACTCCGAGCCCAACAAAGGTGCATCACCCACCTCGACCCAACAAACCGGAGACCTACACGGTCAGCCATACAAGGCCTCAAACGGTGCCATACCGATGCTCGACTGAAAACTGTTGTTGTAGGCAAACTCCACCAAGGGCAAGTGCCTCTCCCACGTCCCACTAAAGTCAAGGACACAACCTCGAAGCATATCCTCAAGGATCTGGATAGTACGCTTGGACTGCCCGTTAGTCTGAGGATGATAAGCCGTACTAAAGGTCAACTTGGTGCCCAAGGCACCCTGCAAACTCTACCACAATCTAGCAGTAAAACAAGGGTCTCTATCTGAGACGATCGTCACTGGAACCCCGTGCAACCTCACTATGTCCCGAATATACAAATCGGCAAGATGATCTATCGAATCTCTCACGCGCATAGGGATAAAGTGCGCCGACTTAGTCAACCGGTCTACAACCACCCAAATAGCATCACTACCCCGCTGAGTCCTCGGAAGACCTACAACGAAGTCCATAGTGACATGCTCCCATTTCCACTTGGCAATAGGCAAGGGTTGTAACAAACCTGCTGGCCTCTGATGCTCGGCCTTCACTTGCTGACAAGTAAGGCACTTAGACACGAAAACCTCCACATCCTTCTTCATACTCCACCACCAAAACTGGCGACCCAAATCCCGATACATCTTAGTGCCTCCTGGATGCACCGCAAGGCGTGAATGGTGAAACTCTCGGAGTACCTCCTCTCGGCAAGACTTCAGCACAAACAAACGGTCTCAGTATCTCACACTCTGGTCGGGATACACCGTTAAACCCTTCTCGACCTTCCCACTAGAGATCTTCTCTCGGAGGGATTCTACCTCAAGGTCACCTCTCTGTGCCTCTAACACTCGAGTCACAAGTTTAGGCTGCGCAACAACAGAAAATAAGGCCGCAGCCTCAACAGATTCACTCAAAAGCAAATCGAACTCGCCAAGTGCCCCCAACATCTCCTATTCTCGAATGGCTATACAAGCTACATCACTAATGGATTTCTTACTAAGGGCATCGGCCACAACATTGGCCTTTCCCGGGTGATAGTGCAACTCAAAATCGTAGTCCTCAATGAACTCCATCCACCTTCTTTACGTCAAATTTAAGTCTCTCTGTGTGAACAGATACTTCAAACTCTTATGGTCTGAGAACACCTCGAACCCCTCACCATAAAGGTAGTGCCTCCAAATTTGCAAGGCAAAGATCACTGCTGCTAACTCTAGGTCATGTGTAGGGTAATTCTTCTTGTGTATTTTCAACTGACGTGAGTCATAAGCTACCATTTTTCCCTCTTACATCAACACACAACCCAAACCCTCTCGTGAGGCATCAAATAAACCGCATAACCCAAACCTCTCTTCGGAATAATCAAAACAGGAGCGGTGGTCAATCTAACCTTTAGCTCTTAGAATGACTTTTTACAAGTCTCACTCCATATGAATTTAACCGCTTTCCGCGTCAACCTAGTCAACGACGAAGCTAGTCTGGAGAAATCTTTCACAAACTGGCGATAATACCCAGCTAATCCCAGAAAACTGCAGATCTCAAAAACACTTTTAGGTTGTGCCCAATCTTGCACTGCTTCAATCTTGGATGTATCAACAGACACCCCTTCCTCGGATACTACATGGCCTAAGAACTTGACTTCTCATAGCCAGAACTCACATTTCCCAAACTTGGTATATAGCCTATGGGCTCTAAGCAATTCAAGCACCACTCTCAAGTGTTCCTCATGCTCCTCCTTAGAAGGCGAATAGATTAGGATGTCGTCTACGAAAACGACCACAAAGCGATCTAAGAATTCCCGGAAGATCCGGTTCATCAAATCCATAAAGACTGCCGGTGCATTGGTGAGCCCAAATGGCATCACTAGACACTCATAATGGCCATACCGCGTGCGGAATGCCGTCTTAGGAATATCCTCCTCCCTGACCCTCAACTGGTGCTAACTCGATCTCAAGTCTATCTTAGAGAAATAACGGGACCCCTTCAACTGCTCAAACAAATCATCTATACGGGGCATAGGGTACTTATTCTTGACCGTAGCCCGATTCAACTTCTGGTAGTCGATACAGAGTCTCAAGGCACCATCTTTCTTTTTAGCAAAGAGGGCTGGTGCTCCCCACGGCGAAACACTAGGGTGAATGAAGCCCTTATCTAGTAAGTCAACACTTGGTTACAAAAAGAGAGTACGAACTTTATACAAAGAAAGCCCTCGGCTTGATATACATGTAATACAACAAAACAACAAAAGGAGTCCCAGCCACTAAGTCTTTCAAGCTACGTCCTTGGAGGTGGCATACTACCTGTACCTGAAAATGATATCCCATATAGGGTGAGCCATAACTCAGTAGAAATATACTAAACCAACTATAAACAATGACTAAAATAATAGCATTCAACAGATGGTCCATACTTATATTCCAACTCATGCCATATTACAGTTTCATGACAATCACATCCATGTTACGTTTCACTTTCCATTTCTTATTCAACTTTGAATGTGAAAACAAGGCTCAGAACTTGGCCAAATAATTTAATGAGATTATAACTCATTACAAAAACACTTTCAAAATTTATGACGGATACACATTTTGGTGTTGTATCAATAACACATAAACCACTTCCTTACTTCACAAGTGATACACATTTTGGTGCTGTATCAATATAACATAGAAACACTTCTATACTTCACAATTGATAATGATATACATTTTAGTGCTATATCAAATCAAACAAACACTTCCATACTTCACCATGATACACATTTTAGTGCTGTATCATTGTCACACAAATTCTGGTTTAGAGGTCCATCCCTTATCTTCTCCTAAATCGTGGAGTACATCCACTATCTCATCCCACACAACACAATGTATATAAACACAGATCATATACATAATCAATCAATACATAATGTTAATGTATTTTTCAACCGTCATATTTGATGACACATCCTATTGATTAGTTTTAATTTGCCTAATCATCATGCATTGTCTACAACAATCACACTTGGTAGGTCCATTTTGAAATTGATTTAGATAATTCAAACCATTCATTTTAAACCAATTTAGAATATTCATGCAAAAGATTAAGCTGATCGGATATCGATAAGGATGTAAGAAAAATCAAAAAAATTGATTAAATTGATTGAACCGGACCGAACCGGACATAGTTGGTCTGCTTTTTTTAACAAGAGTCCATCTATGGTTTTTTAATTGGATTTTGTTTTGATTTTTGGTTCAATATTAGTTCAAGCATCTTGTGTGTCGAACTAAACTGAAACTGACCGCTCCAACATATATTGTATTTATATATAATATAGCATTATAATGGTATTAATAAATATAATAAATTATTAATCTCAATTAATTAATATTGTCATCCCTATAACCTAAGTTAGAAACCCTTTTTTTGTTTGTATTTTTGTTAATTTAGGAATTGAAAAGTATTTATTAAATGGATTAATTGGATATATTTGAGTGGTTGACAAATGATTAATTCAATGTTTTTACATACATTAGTGACTATACGAAAACGTGGCTTAAATTTGAAACGCTCTAGACTTATTAAATCGCACCAAAGTGGGCCATTACAATCGGTGCACTTTGATGGGAGAAACAATCTGTATTAGTACTCAAAATAATAAAATTAACATTATCGGTTTGGTGTAAAATTTCACCTAAATATCAATCGTACCAAACTGATTATCAATAACTATATGTTTAGATCAAATTTGTGTTATAAAAAATAAATAGTTATTCTTGAAATTATATTTCTGGTTCATGGTTTTAAAAATAAATATAATTCTATTAATATTCAATCACCTTGTTTTTTCACATATATATTTTACTTAACGAGTCTTAAAGAATAAACTATTCAAATCATTAAAATCGATCATAATATGAGCTCACTAAACTGAAAACACTATTTGAAATGGAAATGTCAATTTGAAAGAAGGAAAACCTATAAGATTGAGCGGGCATTTATCAGTGGGCATTTATCAATAGCAATTGAAAGAGACTTTGCCATTATCCCTAGGTATGCTCATAATTAATGAATTGGATAGGCCACCTAAGCCTCCACCTTTCATATAGAGACAAATAATATGGCATATGGACACTTCTTGGTGAATAGACTATACCATTCATAACATCTATGTTTCCTTGAAGAGTAATCTAACTAGGGCTATGGAATAAATTTGGCCCACTATTTATTAATCAATTTTTTGGAAAATAATGTTTTAGATAATTTTTAATTCACATTAGTAAATGTATTGATTTTTTGTTCAATCCTTTGGTAAATCTAATTCATATTAGTAAATTTAACTAGGACTTCTCCAAATTCTCATTTTCTTCAAAAAGGATTTATTTTTTTTTTTGAAAAAATGTCAAATGCAAGACAATCTTTTTTTCATCAATTATTGGGAGATTATTTAAAAGTAATAATTAATCTTTATTGTGGCAATGATTGACCTACGACTTTTCAATTGAGAATGTACTAAGTGATCGTTCAAAACAAGACAATCTTGCAAACCATAGCTCTCAATTCATTTCATTTTAATTACATTTATTAATATGAATTCAGTGGCTTGCTAGAGATAAACTAGAGATTGTAATTCTCCAAATTTTCATTTCCTTTAGCCATTTTCTTCAAAAGAAAAAAAAAAAGCGTTAAAAAAGAAAAAAAGAAAAGAAAGACAAACTTAAAACCAACCAGAATTCAATTCAATTCAATTACAACTATTAATATGAATTAAGTGGGTATGCTGTGAAAATAATATAGGGCTACAATCATCATATGCTATTATTCACTATTATGTAATTTTAGGACCAACATAAAGTGTTCCTTCCCTATTATGTTGTCTTTAAATTTGTCTGGTTATAAAGGGGAAAAAAAACTAGGGAAAAAATTTCAAATTCATTAGTGCAACATAGAATTTTTGTAAACTTTATTTATTATAGTGATATATCCAACTTTTGCTCTTTTTTTTTTTTTGCACCCGTGCCGGGGGGGGGGGGGGGTGTGGTTTGGTTAAATTGAACCTTGTTCATTCAAAATGGAGATAAAATGAATAAAGATAATTAACTAATGAAGAAGAGTGTCAATTTTAAACAAATAAGACCCCATTCAGAAATAATTCTCAAATTTTTATCACAAACACATGGAAATCACCTTGAAAAATGCTAAAATAGTAAAATTTCAAGTTTCAAAATTCTACAGGTTAAAAAAATATAATTTACCGAAAAAAGAGAGATAAATTAGAGGGCACGTCATATGGCATATTTGCTAAAAAGAAAAAGGCACAATTACAAAAAAATTCCTAAGGATTGAGCCTTGTAACAAAATAAATCCTAAATTTCAATTTTATCAATTTAAAGGGAAAGTTACCAATAAATCCTAAATGTTGAGATTGTGCTCCATTTGGTCCTAATATATATTCTTATGATCTATTTAGTCCTTTGTATTGTTAAATGACATAAATACCATTTGGTATTTAATGTTTAATGTGTGAAGAATTTCCAATTAAATTTACACGTGACACGTTGATTGTGTTTGGTGGGTGCCACAAAACTGAAAAGTACACTAATGCTTTTATTACTTTATTACGTTTGGGAGGCTAAAGCATGTGCCACACATTCATAACACACACTAATACACACCATACACACAACACACACACAGAGCACACCAAGTCCACCTTTCTCTTCTGTATCTAAGACACCTAGCGCATCACACACACACCCAGAGTAATGGCTTCAACACTGATACACACACAGCACACAAATCTCCATTGAAGACGCATCACACACACACCGATACACGCACACACCCAGAGTAATGGCTTCAACACTGATACACACAGCACACAAATCTCCATTGAAGACGCACACACTCATACAGACCACGCACACAACACACACACACAGCACAGAGCACACCAAACCCAGTTTGTCTTCTCTCTGATACACGCACACACACACACACACACACCGTAACTTTGTGTGTGTATTCCTTCACACTCTGCCCTAACTCCGATTCACACTTTGCCCCTAACTCCGATTACGCCGACGACGTCATCATTGGAGTCCTCAACAGCGGAATATGGCCGGATTCGGCCGAATCCGCCTCTGCTTTGAGGTCTCTCGCTCTCTTCCTTGAAATCCAGATTCCACCACCGCCGAAATCGCCTCAGATCTGTGGCCGCGAGTGTGGCGTTCAACGAAGAAAGCAACTCTTCACATCGACACAAATCTCGGATCTCGATTGTGGTTATCTTTGTGTGTATGTGTGTGTATCTATTGAGGAACACTCTCTCTCTCTCTCTCACACACACACATGTATGTTTGCATGTATGAATTTGATTTGAATTGATTGTTTCAGGGGAGACCCATTCTGCAACACATCTCTCTGCAACACATCGCTCAGCTCGAGTCCGGATCGTCGGTGAAGTATGCGACTGTGATTGCTCATATTCCGGCGCAGACAATGGCGGATGATGGTGGTGGTGGATTTGGGGGGTTGCTTCCGATGGGGAGTGTGTATGAAGGAGCGTTATGTGTGTGTATTAGTGTGTGTGTATCACTCAATCTAAACACAACCATCTCAAACAACACCGCTGCCATTACACATCACCACCACCTTCCTTTCGAATCTCTGATTGTGTGCCACACAGGCGTCGGGGAAGGAAGAAACATTCAAATTCGAAAGCCCCACGTGAAAAAAAGGGTATAAATGACCAATACATATTAGCAAAGAAGGAAAAAAGGATCAACAAGACTATATTCCCTCACTGATAGGACCAACCAGAGCAACAGACACAATGTTGGGACCAAATGGTGAAACTGTTTGTGGGATGGGATTTATTGGTAAATATCCCCAATTTAAACTCTAATCTTTTAATTTATTTTCAATTTAAACTATTATTCTATTTTTGTTAAGTAAACTGACGAAAAATGAGTATTTTCGTTATTAAACTTAATTTAGGTATGCATTAAATTCAATCTAAACCATTAAAATCAATGTATATTATTGTAAAAGATATGTCAACATTTTTTCATTCATATATGACTAATAAATTATTGATGAAAATTGAGTTTAGTGTTATATGAGTTATAACTTTGAGAGAGTCCAATGTTATTATGGTAAGACCTTACTGCATTTTCTTTAAATCTCAAGAAATAACAATGTAATATATATATATATATATAATGCTTATCATATGATATAATGCACACGATAAAATGTTAACAATTTCTAATTAATATAAGGATTTATACTTGATCTACTAAATGTATGGCATGATGATAAAAAAATGTCAAGAATGTCTAAGCATTATGGGTGTGTTTGATTGGATAGACTGGATAAGGGGGATTAGAATATATCGGATTTGAATTCTAGGAGTGTGAATCCCTCGGATTTTTTGATTGGATTGAATATGTATCATGTGTTTGTTTTTTCATAGGATTAGATGTCTGGAAAGAACTATTTTTAGTGAATCCAACGTTTGGTTAAACGGACTGGATAAGATAAATGAACAAAAAACTATTTTACCATTTTTCAATTTTTTACTAAGTAATAGCAATATTAAACATATCTTTAATATTTTAATTATTTTTAGCTAGATTAAATAAAAATTTATTTTATTTTATTTTTTACACAATTAAATAAATTTATTTTTTTTTAAATAAAATAAATAAAATAAATAAAATATCAATAAAAATATATGTTATTTTTTTAATTAAAATTTTAAATAAATTTGTTTTTAAAAATAATAATAATTAAACAATGAAATTAAATAAAACATCTATTAAATTTAAATAATGAAATTAAATAAAATATAAACAAAATTTTAAAATAAAACATCAATAAAATATCTATAAAAAATTATTTAAAAAAAATTAAATAAATAAAATATCAATAAAAAGTTAAATAAATTTATTTTATTTTTAAATTGAGACATTTAAATTTTATTGAATTTTATTAAATATAATACATAATTAAATAGTAAATGGTCAAAATGGTTATTTTACCACCTAATCCCAACAGTGGATAGTCTCCCAAAAATTGTCTACTATCCCCCCTCCCCCAAGGATACAATAGTCCTCTATATGAGGGATAAGGAGTCCGGCCGGACTCCATTTCCGGCAGACTAAAAAAAAAAAAAAAACAAAAAAAAAAAACAAATGGTGAATAAGGAGTTATTAATGGATTACAATCCAAATAATAGATTGTCCCCCCTCCCCTAATCTGGCAAATCAAACATGCCCTATGGGTTTAGGCCTCGTTTGTTTTGGGTATAAAGGATGGAATGAGATTAGGATAGAGGTGGGATTATTTAGTGTTGTGTTTGTTTGTAGAGTTGGGAAGAGATTAGGACGGAGGAGAAGATTAAGATGGAGGTTGGAAGGGGGATTGGGATAAAAGAGGTGGATGTGGTATTAGAAAAATAGTGAGGGGATTAGAAATTTTTTTATTTATTTTTTATTTTTTACATATTGGGGATTTTTTTTGTGAATATTAATGTTTAATTTTTTTGTATTTTTTATTTGTTTTATTATTTTATATAAAAATAATTTGACAATTCTTACCCTAACAACTATTATCAAAACAAATATAATTTTACTTAATTCTCTCACTATTAATCTTCTCATTAGGAATCCCCTTTATTTTACCTTTAAAAACAAACGGGCTTAGTAAAATCTAATTTACTGTTTTAAAAAGTTATAAAAGAATCTTAATACCCACATAATTTGCCTTTTTATTTGTACTTTTTCAATTTGCTAAACATTAAAATTCAAAAAAGAAAGGGGACTTACGTTTTGATCATAATAGGTAAATTTATTATTCAATAGATCTTGTGATAATTAACAAAATTTTTTAACAAATATTATCGAAAAAAATTTCACTAATTGTCAATTTTCAGCTACAGTTTGAAAAATTTGTCACGAAAAGTCATTAATCCTAAGTTTTAGCGACAGTTTAAAAAAATCGTCACAAAAAAGTGTAGCTAATTTTCATCTTTCAGTGACAATTTGATCTGAAAGATTCATCACAAGAAAACGTTAATAATTGTAAGTTTTAGTGACAATTTATAACAATTGTGACAAAAAAAATTACTAATTATTAATTTTTAACGACATGCAAAAAATCGTTCCAAAAAATTATTTTTAGTGACACTTTTATTAAGATTAACTTTTAATAAAGTTTAATAAGAATTAAATATAACTATTAAGATCACTACAAAAAAAAAACACCTTTGGCGACCAAATTTTTAGTCGCCAAAGGTCCTATTTTAGTCGCCAAATGTCGAAATTTCACTTTTCCCGACTAAAAATTTTAGTCGCCCGTCTTGTCGCCAATATATGGTCGCGGATGCCTTTGGCGACTAAAAAACTGTTAGTCGCCAATATATATGTCTTCAGCGACGAAACAATTTGTCGCCAAATGCAATTCCATTTTTTGAAACTTTACATTTAGCGACTAAACTTTTAGTCGCCAATAGTGATTTTTTTTTTTATTATTTACACCTTTCCACGACTAAACTTTTCGTCACCAAAACACATACCTTTCGGCGACTAAACTCTTTAGTCGCCAAAACCATTTTTCAAAAAAAAAAGAAAAAAGAATTGCCTCTGCTCCCAAGTATCGAACCCACAACGTCCCAGTCCCAACACGCTGAACCTGTACCAACACTTCGTCCCCCACTACGCCACTACCATATCACATGATTATTATTGCAACATATATTATTTATATACTATTTTTACTGGTATTAATAGAAAAATATATATATATAAATAATTATTTTTATTTGATATTATTTATGTAAAAAATAAATTAGCTACTAAAAAAAATATGATAGTACTTTCGGCGACTAAATCTGAATTTTAGTCACCAATTCTTCATTTTTTGGCTACTAATTTGTTTTCTGTCGCTAAAAGAATTCAATTCCGCCTAAGGATAGCACTCTTGGCGACTAAACTAAATTTTAGTCGCCAATTCTTGATCTTTGGGCAACGAAATAGTTTTTAGTCGGCAAAACACCTGTAATCGGCGACAAAATTCACATTTAGTCGCCAAATCCGTCACATTTGGCTACTAAATCATTTTAGTCGCCAAAAACTGTGAGTTTTGGCTACTAAATAACCTTTAGTCACTAAAAAGCCTACATTCGGCGACTAAATTGCCTTTTAGTTGCTAAAACACTTACATTTGGCGACTACACTGTTTTAGTCGGGAAAAGTTATTAATTTTGGCGACTAATTCCATTTTTGTCGCCATTTCTTCTAGTTTCAGCGACGAAAATTGAAGTTTTAGTCGCCAAAAGCGCTTTTTGTTGTAGTGGATGTATTGATAAGTTATTTAGAACAAAGGCAATAATTGAACCCATTATTCTATGAATAGAGATTTTCAAGCTTCGCCTTCTATTTGAATAAATACATTCAATTACAAATATATAAATTAAGAACCGTGCTATACACCCCCAGTGGGGGTCGCACCCCCAGTGAGGTGGCGCGTGTTTTTTGCCCAATCAAGGGCTGCCACCTCACTGGGGGTCGACCCCCAGTGGGGGTCTGAAGCAAAATTCATAAATTAATTATAGAACTATAAATAACTTAATGGATAGAAAAAAAATTGCAAAAGTGAATCCTACTAATAATTACTGTAAAATTTTATTTATTTATATATATATTTGATATTTGATTTTATAATCAATCTTTGTGTATGTAGCAGAATTGAAAAAGTAGCTTACCTCTCGACCCAAATAACTTCTGATTCTCACTTGTGAAAAGCCAAAAGCTCTTGACATGGGGAGGTTCAGTCCAACGTGTTCACTACAATATCCGAACGATTTGAGACTAAAGCATATGGGTGATGACCTGATTTTAAGATGACTTCTAGTTAATACGTGGAGTAATATAACAGTAAAAATAAGATATGTAGCTAGATCGACTCATATCATGTCATTAAATAAATTATTGAAATTAAGAGTTAAGGCCAACATAAATTGGAATTAATGTATTATTTCATATTAACTCTTTTTCTTAGGAGTCTGATATTGTATTGATTGAAAAAGAAAAAAATTTATTGAAAACACAAAAAATGATACAAAAATATAATAACGTTAACATGATAATTAAAATATGGGCATTTATTTATAAATACTTCTTTATCTATTTATATTTCACTTAATTTAAATTATTATTTTTATATTCTAATAAGTCTTATGGGTTAAATAGTTATCAAAATATTTCTAATAATAATAGGGTGAAGCGTACATTAATGTTCACACATTGACAGTGTGAATGCTCCATGATGTAAACATTCACATTGTCAAATTTATTTAATGTGAATATTTACATCATCAAATTGCTAAGGATTCAAAATATATTTTTAAGGGTAAAATACGAGAATGTCTTATGAATTAATTGGGATACAAATACTTAATTTTCTAAAAAATTTCCCAATAAAGATATATTTAATAATTCATATATATAGTTGTTGGCTTTTTTGGCTTTCAAAAGTTAATAATGTAATTTTAAGCATGCCAGCAAGAATCAATTAGTCCTTACAAAATATTAATTGCCAACCAATTATTAGACGATTGTGTTTTACTTTTCTCAGCCTTAATGAAAAGGATTTTTACTGGTGGCTTGTTTAGGAGAATTTAGTAAATAACAAGTGAAGAATAATTTCAGAATCTGAATTTCATCAAGTGAATGAAAACTTACAATGATTTGACCCCGTCTCGTAGAGGTTTACAACAACAAGCTATTTGAAAACTACTCCTAGAAAATGAAGTGCAGTACAAGAATTGAAGTGCTGACATATAAAGAATTGTAAAAACTAAAAGGAAAAACGAAGTAAATAAACTAGTTTTTTGATCTGAGTCTGGATGCCTCATTTTGGGGACTTCTCTGCTATTTATACTTTTCAATGATAACCGTCAAAGTGGGCTTTCAACCGTCGAAATGTCCTCCCATGATTGCTGAACATGCTCTCTTTCAGTCAGTCTCACTACGCCACTCTTGCAGTTAGGTTTCCCTTCTGATTTTGAATTTAAACTTTGTGAGTAACCGTTAGGCCACATCACTTTGTATCCCTTGATTGTTCCGGTGCTACGCAAATCCATTATTACCAATATGGACTAACACATGTCTGACTTTTGTTGGCAACTTGCATTAACTCCCTAAATTGCCTTCTGTAGACGTCCCCGAACGTCCCGGGAGGATGAACCCCCGTTCTGTTCATTTTGTGGGTCTACTACAGTTCGGACTCAAATTGTCACAGTTTTTAATCTGAACCAAAGAGTCCAAATCTGGCAAATTGTTTTGAGAAAACAGATTTTTGAAAGAAGTGCTAAACATGGACTGCTTTGCCAGATACAGAGTCGCCACCTAAATATTTTATTTTGGGGGAATTTAGGAAACCCTGACTCGATGCCAAAGCCCACGTGTCCGTCATCACCAAAGTTGCCTCGGCTCGGGAACTTGGGTACGATTGGGGAAGGTCAGCTATGAGCACCATCGCTCGCTCGACCAAAGATCGGCCTCTACTAATCATGATATCTAGTTTTGAAAACATTATGCGTTCTTATTCCGGTTATTAGCCTAGATTTACTACGTGATGCGCACAGCAAACAAGTATAGACTAAGTCGCCTAAATTGGAACAAAACATTTCATGTTTGTTTATTTTGAAAATGGTTTGATGGTGCTACCCGCAAGTAGGCTAAGACATGAATTTTGCCACCCTCAAGTGGGCTTAAAATTTGCATTCAATGCATTGCTCCAATTTAAGTAACCTAACCTCCGCCCACAGGCATTTAAGCAGTTATATCACATAAGCAACTAGCCTCATGGTAATCATGCTATCATGGCAACATTCACACACATGTGGCATGTTAAAGCATAAAAGCTTACCTAGTACTTCAAGCCAAAATAAAAACTAGTTAGTAATCATATGCATATCCTAGTTCATGTTAAGTGGCTAATGCATTATGGGCAAAATGCAACTATAATAGGCTCGGCTATTCTAAGATGGCATATGATGATGCTACAACTAACACGTATTCAACTTGGAATTGAAATACAATGCAGTTAGTATGATGCGCCGAGCCCGGTGCATGCAAGACAAATGTATGGATGCAAACATGCGAGCATAAGTATGCTAATTGAAATATGCCCTAATACTAACCATCAAAAGAAGGTAAGAAAAAGAGAGAAAGAAGTAGGGGTTGGAAGACATGCACACACGCACCCACACTTACTACAAATTCACCCTCACTCGGAGGGACCAAAAAAATAATACAATTAATTAACCTACAAGCTAATTAAATATTACAGACCAATTAAACTAGTTAAGCTAATTAACTAATCTAATAAAGCAGTAAACAGCCTCGGGAAGAGGGCTCAATGCAATGCGTGCTCGGCTCTGCTCGGAAAGCCACTGCCATGCACAAGTTGCCTCTGTTTTCCCTGCTCTGCTCCTCTGAAAATTGCACAACTCCTAAGGTATGCTCCATGGACACTGGGGAACACCACCGGCTGAGAAGAATGGCCACCGACTATGGGGAATGCTCACCAGCCACTGATTAAGCTATCGGCCACTGATGGATGGTCGGTCGGCACTACAGATGGCCGGCCGGCCAAAGCTTCCTGCATAGTCCTGTTTTGATAGCAGCAAAGGGCAAAACAAGGCATGGCAATGCATTTCAAGCAATGTATGCACCAACCACACTCCTTTATCATGTTGTGGATTCAAGGGAGTATGGCCCTCGACCCTCGGGCCATCAATCACACATTTCAATGCATGATGGCCCAAGAGCCAAGTGTGCAACTTCAATATCAAATGAAATGCACACACAAAACACATCAAAGGCCCCAACCTCTATCATGCTTGATCAAGAGGCAAGGGATGCATGCATAATGTAATGCAACCTAAGCATGCAAGCAAGGCTAATGCAACATGATTATGCAAATGAGCAATGTATACTAGGCACGCAACCTAAACATGTAAACATACATGGCATACAACAACATGCGACGGTGGACTTAAACTAACATGGATAGCTCGCAAGCATGCCAAAATCAGTGGCCATAATGAGGCAAGTGAGGCAACAAAATACATGGAATGCATGCACAATGCATTAACCAAGCTTGAGGCACAAAAATGCAACTCTACCAAAGCATGGCAAGGAGGAAAAATGACATACAATGGTGCACGTTCCAGTGTTGGAATGGCATACAAAATGACCCCAAAATGACTCCAAAGCATGCAAACACTCATGTAACGCATTGTTAAGGACTCCAGCACTAAAGCTAATGAAATGCAATACACTATAAACATACAAAGCGATGCTCGAATGATGAAACCAGCCCCAAACAGTCCCTATACAGCCCAAAATAATGCTAAAACATGTATGAGGTGTAACCAAAATAAGCTAGCATGCTTGGCTAAAACATCATGCAATATGAGCTAGTAGGCATGGTTTACATTACATGTATATAAAGCACAAGAGAGGTCACCAAACCAGCCCAAAACAGTAACATGGTATGTCAAATAAACCCCAAAAACCCATGGAAACAAGGTCCATACATGCAAGAATGGTGTGTTCCTTTGAAAGGCCAATAAGGGGGTTACTCCACACATGCAACAAGGACACTTAACATGCAAAACTAACTCTGGAAATGGGTCATGGAGGTCCTAAAACCCACTAAAAAATGCCTGAACCGAGCTTAAGAAGTGTGCAAATATAGGCCCCTTTGTAAGGCTAAAAATGCAAGTAATCAAGACAATAAGGAGAGGGGATGGCCCTCTCCTTCTTAGGACCTTAAGACACTATCCTCACTATTGAAATCCCTCAAGATTTCAGTGGTGAGGAGGCCCAAACAAGGTGGTCCCGGAGCTCACCAAAAATGCACAAAAATGAGGCCAAACAAGGCCTAAGAGGGGGTAGACAACCCCAAACACAAAAGTGTTCTTGAAAAAACTTAAAAAGGAGCTAAAAACAAGACTTTTTTCAGTTATACACAAAGTTTAAATCAGCATGCAAGATAGGTCAAAAGCTAATGCAAGATTGGGGAAAATAAAGCAAAAGTGTTACCCTTGAAGAATGCTTCAAGACCAGCAGGTCCAGCCACTCTCTTCTGACCAAAATCAGTCCAAAACCTCAAGAACAAACCCTCAATGTCTCTCAAAGTTGAAGTAAGGTGTAATGCTATGTGTTTCAGTGAACACACACAAAATGAAGAGAGAGAGACGGAGATATAGAGAGAGAGGATGATATATATCAGATATATATGTGTATAGCTCTGTTTTTTTGCTGAACCAAACAAAGGAGAGGGTTAGTCTCCTTATATAGGCAAGGGAAAGCTTAAAGCTTACAAGAGAAGCCAAGTGAGAGGGGTCAAGGTGGTCAAGGCTTCCTAGAGAAGCTAAGGCAAGGGTGCATGTTTCTTGGGGAAGCTTTGAGAAAGGGTTAAGCTTCCTCAAGAAGCTTGATCAAAGGGTGCAAAAGGTTTGGATCAAAAGGGGTCAAAGGTTCAAAATAGCCACACATATGCATGGGAGAGAGGGTTTGTGCATCCCAGCTGGCACAGCTAGCATGCACCATGCCTGAAGGGTACAAAAGGGTAAAACCGGCCATGAAAGGAGGCCATCGGCCAAATAAATGGCGGTCGGCATAATAAATGGCCGGCCTGCTATTTTTACTGGCCAGTCAGCTAAATAGATGGCCGATAGGTGGCTGCCAAGGTCAAAAAGTGGCCAGTGGTGTCCAGATTGAAGCCTCGGAAGTTAGCTTTCCAATGGCGCAAACCTTGCATTAAAATTCCTCTTGTGCAAAAAGTTATGCCTTTTTTGGTGAAGCCGCGCAGATTCGATCCAACCAGGATGATGCCCAACTTCAACCGATCATATCTCCCCTACCCGAACTTGGCTTTAGGAGATTCTTGAGTGCAAAATGAAGCCCCGGAAGTAAGATTTCCAATGGTGGTGGCCTCATAGCTAAAATCCAAGTATGCAGCTGAATAAGCCCGATTTAGCGAGGGCTGCTCGACCATCTTCTACCCGAATTCATGCCGAACTTCTCCCAAACTAGTTTTCTCCTCTCCTTTCCTCTTTTCTTCAACTTCAAACCCCTAAACAAAGTGTTTTGAAAGATTTTTCAAAGATTTCATCTCTCTTTCATTCATTCTCCACTTTGTCCTTGCTCGGTTTACCGAAAAGCGTAACATTTAACGAAATGCGAGCGTCGGAACATCGTAGGAACTTTATTTTCAAAACATTTTGAAAGAGAGGGTTTTAAGATCCAAAATATTTTGATCAAGATTGTTTTGGTCCAAAAGGGGTATGAAGTTGGGATTTGACTCTCTCATTGCCGAAGAAATTGAACCTTTGCCCTGCACATCATTTACCACCAAGTAAATCATCAATAATGCCCAAGTCTTAAGGGCGGTAAAAAATTGGGTGTCTACACCTTCTTCGTGCCACGTGTTGAATTGTGATTGGCTTTTACAAATTATACAACCAACATGACCCTCCGCACTAATATACCCAATACTTGGTGATGTTAGTGGATCAAGGCACTTTACCCACGTCCTAGGACGTGCATGGGCTTTGCATCTTCTTAGAAATGCAACCGACGTCCATCATTGCAATATTTGTACTGCATTAAATTCTTTTCTATGCCTTGAACATCTCCCACTATCTGAGCATTCGAAAAGGCTGATACAGTTCTCATGGCTAAGCAAACCTTTTCTTACATAGATCAAGCATACGAAGAGTTGTTAGATAAAGATGTTCGTCCTCGAAAAAACTTTCATGCATTTATTAGCCACACTTATCCACCTCTATTTATTCAAGTTATGGAAGCTTTTGCAAATCATCGATCTTTGGACCAAGAACCTATTGTTCATAATTCTCTCTAGACCAAGATTTTGCAACAATGGATATTGGAAGCTCTTCTTCTACCACAAAACCTTCTGCATGGGATGAGGCTGTTGCTTCTTCTTCTTCTTTTTCTAAAGCTTCTGGCTAGGGAGCTTGGCCTACTCCTACTCTGTAACGCCCCAAAAAAAATCCAGCATAAATGAAGTACATCAACCAACATCCAAACTTTTACATCATTAGTCAATAAAGTTTGTACAAAAGTCCCACATGCAATTTATACATTCAATGATATAGAAATACATGAATCTATAGCATGTAGAACTTCAAATACCAAAATAAATAAAATGCCCTTAAGGGCTTACATATTTCGAGGCTTGAGCCCGGTTATACAAAAATGGTTTTACTAACCCATACATTTAAAGCCCTTGGCTAGGAAATAATTCACAACAAAATAGAGTCATTTACTCTTCACAAAATATATCTACGCTCTCAACTCGGCGGGATCACCACATCTTTTCCTGCACCAAAATACTAGGGGTGAGCATAAAGCCCAGTAGAAAATCCTTAACAAAGTATATACATTTATGCAGGATTTCCAATATTAAATGCAAATGTCATGCAATGCCAACTAAAAGAAGATTTCATTTACATGCCCTTTAAAAAGTCACCATGTTCAACAAAAGCTTGAGATCTCAACAATTCTGAAATTTACAATTTTATTCAATGGAGTGGTAAATATGACTCAGGCAATCCTTAGGTTGGTGTCTGCAAGTAAGCTCAACTAGCACTACCAAAAACCCCACTTTACCGGCTGCTAACCGGAAGGGAAGTGGTACCTCCTCCGCGCGTGTTTTTGATCTTTCACACTGGACACTCAGGCCAACTTAACAATTTCATCTACACCTCCTATCCGGACTTATCAACGTATTTACCCTATAAACATTTCCATGATTTCATTTAACGATATTATTTTCTCAATGCAAACATTTCAAACTTATTTCAAATGTAAAATTATTAATCGAAAGAGGATGTAATGCAATAATTAACAATGCTACATAGCCATTCTCACCTTTAAGTGCCTCAACAATAACACAATGTTAACCAAAATTGCCATTTTTCCTCCCCTTAATGTCATTTCACAAATTGGCCAAATGTTCAATCGAAGCTATCAGCACATAGCAACATTTCTTCATTTTGCACAATTCTCAACAATTTAGTCATTTCAAGACTATATGCAATATTTTGAACATCAACTTCCAAGATTTACAATTCTCATATTCCATGGAGTTTAATAATGTACCAATTCATAACTACATGTGTATATGCATTTAACAATAATTTCAAGTATAATCTCCAAAACCTCCATTCATCAAGAAATTATCATAGTTGCAACAATAATATAAATTCTCACTCACTCTTTCATTTAATTCAAGAAAGATCCATTAATTCCCACAATTTTCCCAAAACCCCCAATTTCTAGGATTTTCACAAAAGCCCTAACATTTCCTCATCTCTTTACAAAATCCTCACTAAGTGCATCAATCTCAACCCATGTGGTTCAACATTTCAAGAAAACCTTTAAAAAGAACTAAAGATGGATTTTCTTCTCACAAGACCATCCATTTCTTGAGCCAAAAACCCATTTTTGAAGTAACAAGGAAGAGCTCTCAAAATCAATCAAAACTTGCAAAAACATATATATAACTAGTAATTCCCTACCTCAAGTTTGATGAAGAGATTGATGAAACCCTAGGATCAAATGGTGTAGAAATCCGATCTTCACAGTACAAAGTGAAGCTCTAGCTTTACTCCCCAACTTTGATGAAGGAATTTGGGTTGGAGATGCAATGTACCCAAGAAGATCAAGAGTTTGAAGGGTTTTGATGTATGAAATGTAGAGAGAAGGGAGAGTAGTGTATTTTTAGTGAAAGAGTGATATAAGAAAAGTGATATACACAGGCCAAAAAGAGAAGAAAAACAGAACCTCTCGGACTCAGGCCTGTCCGCACGTGCGACACTTGCCCCCGTACGTGCAGAGCGTGCCTCCCGTACATGTGGCTTTGATCCCCACATATGCGGCATCCTCTGCACCTCCCAAAGCTCACCTTCCTGCATCCCCTGCACGTCTGCGGCCCCATCCCAAGACGCGACCACGGCCCAAGACCCAGAATTTTTCTGGTTTGATCCCAGACACTCCGGACTCAGCTGTGCACCCTCCGAAACAAGTGACGCTCAACCCAGAATTAGACAAGGATTAGAATTTGAAAGAAAGCTCTTGAACACTACAAACTCAAAGAGGACAAAAGTGAAACGACGCGCAATGAAATCGGTCATCTGATACCCAACCTCAGACGAGGGAGCGAATTCATCATCGATTTCCTGAATTTAATGACCCTCTTGCAGTCCACCCTTCCATGCATAGCTCTGTAGTGTACCCATATGTTCCCTTCGATCGTCTACACAGCCTTGAGGACAACTTGCTTTCAGCATGGTACACTTCTACTTTACCGTCTCGAATGGTGTGAAAGACTCCACACCCTGATGATGCCTTAAGAATCAGTCCTGCACTCCTAGCAAAAAAAACAAAACTTTGCTCCTCTGATTGGCTTGAGTGTGTGAACAAACCTGAATTCCCATCTTCATTCAAAAAGGCTCCCACTGCTCCTTTGCAACCCTCTAATCCAAATTGGATTGAGGAATTAAGGCTCACTCTCTTTGAGAGTCAATACTTCGCTCCTTATCAAGCTCCAGTTCCTTTAACTGCTTACCAGCAATATAGGGCTCAAACCCTGCTTGCCGTTTTCTCTCATTTGTCATTCAAAATCCTGCGAGATGATATCCCCCACAAGGACCTATTATGGGCTTATGACATTATTTCTTGCAGCTATCTTCTCAACCCTGTAGCCCATGCAGAGCTCTATGCTTTCCTAGATCAACTTTCCTTTCTACTCAATTGGCACATCAATGCTTCTACTACCAATAAAGTACTAGAGGAAACCTTTGCTGCTCGAATCCAAATTCAGTATGAAGCAGAGAATTTCCTCGACGAATATGAGAACTTCAAAAGTCAAGACTTAGAGTATGGAGAAGATGCCATTATAGGTGAAGGACATGAGGAAGAGGAGATGGATGAAACAGAGAAGGCTCTTAAGAAAATAGAATTTGAAATGAAAGCCCAACAACGCTTCTTCTAATTAAGGGCTCACCAATTAGATAAACCAAATTTGGATATGATAGAAGATAGATTAGCAAAAGAGTATACATTTATTGAGTTTTGTTGGACTAAGTTTCATGATCTTGTAACTTTGTCCATCCCTTATTTTTACGAAATTGAGAATGTAGCCAAATAAGTCTTCTCAATGTAAATATTACTTATCAATAAAACTAGGCTTTTCAAATTTCATCTGTCATGATTTAGTTTTATATTACAATTGTATGCTTAATTGTATGGTTGATGTGACTTAACTTCTTATTATGTTCAAAGAAGCTTTGAATCAACCAATTTTACTTTTAAGCCTAACTCAAATACTTCCAAAGTGTGGAATTTTCTCTTAAGAAAGACAATCTTTGCTTTACATTCTAATTATATGGTTAACATAATCTGTTCTTGTTTAACCAACAGCTTTGAATTAAACAACTTTGCTTCGAAACACAGTCTGTGTGGTTCGAAGTGTAGAATTTTCCTCACCCCGTTTACTCTCAAAGAGTGAGTTTCTTTTAAGCTTCTTCACTACTTGACCAAATACTCGTTTTGTAATGTTTGTTCACTTCGAAGTTAAGCATGAACCATGTTCTTATAAAGGCTCCTTCGAAGGACTTCATCCTTCATTGAAAGCCTAAAAGCTTGCATTTGAGTCTTTCAAACCAAATTAATCCCAATTATTCTTGAATTTAGGACGTGATACTTGTTTCGAAGTTAGTTGCTTGCTTCTAAAATCTTAGCTGACCATTTAACAATTAGGCTTTGAAGCCAGCTTTTGACTTCGAAGCCAAATATCTGTTTTCGAAGCCATATATTTGTCTTCAAAACCAACCTGATTGTTTGAGATACGTTTCTCACCCAAACAATCTTTCTTAAAAGAAAATTTTCATGTTGTACTTTCTGGACTCCTACGAATTTTAAGACAGAGTCTTAAACTCATATGGGTTCCAAAATTAGCCAAACAATTTATCTCGGGTCCTTTTACCCATTTAGACAGATTGGGCATCTTTCGGACAGAAAGGTTTAAAAACCCTTTCCCTTTACGCTTTTAACTTACTAGCTTGCCCAAAATACAACCCTTCATTTCTATCCCTCTCTCATTTTCTTTACTTTTTTCTCAGCTTCATCGACCAAAAACTCTTGCTAATGGCTTTTTTCTCCTTGAAAGTACCAGTTGTGGAATGCATAAGTCCATCCGCGGCTTTGAAGACGTGTGTTGACGAAGAGATATCCAAGCTCAGAGCTGGTGAACCGAGTACCATAGATAGTCATTTCTTTATCTCCCACTATAATGAACAACAGGAATACGTCTTGGGACCTATCTTCAGAGAAGCCCCAGCTCAACTTCCTGCTTTGTATCCTTATCTAGAGGATCACTGTCTTCTCTACAAAGGGGGTTTTGATTGGGGAAACTGAAGGATAAACCGTCCTCACTGCTGCTGGCCCGCATTGAGGGTTAAATGGAATGAGTGGTATGATAGAGTTGTGCCTGCCAGAGAACGGGATCTGCAAGAGCTCTATATCCTTGATACCCTTTGCCTTTCTAGGTTCATTATCCCTGAGGATCGTTTCTTGATTCCTGCAGCCCTTTGTTTCTGGAATTCAGCTTTTAATTTTTTCCAGTTTCGGTGTGGTATGATGGTCCCTACCGTTCTTGATATTTGCCATCTCTTAGGGCTCTCACCACTTAGTGCTCCATTCATGCCCTGTAACGCCCTAAAAAATAAACCCATAAATCATACATTCGTGACATCCATAAACATAAGAGAAATAAACATATTTCCATTCATCAGAGTATTTAATCCAAAAGTATTACATGTTGACAACAAAAGTAAATGCCCGACGGGCTTACAATTTTCTAAGCCAACACTTGGTTACAAAAAGGAGAGTACTACTCAATACACAAAATAAGCCATTGGCTTGATATACATGTAATACCCAAAAATAATCACAAAAAGAAGCCTTCAGCTTCTACAACCTCCCTAGCTACATCCTTGGAGGCGGCATATCACCTGCACCTGAAAATGATGTCCCATATAGGGTGAGCCAACGCCTAGTAGAGATATGCTAAACATAATATGAGCAATAACTAAAACATTAGCATTTGATAAATGTTTAACTCATATAAATCAACTCATAACACATTTCAGTTCCATGACAAATATGTCCATGTTCATTTTACTTTCCTTTACTTAACAAATTTTTAATTCATAATCATGGCTCAAAACCTGGCCAAACAACATAAATGAGACTACAACTCATATCAACAATACTTCAATTTCAAATGAGACAATAGCTCATAATAAAACACTTCCATACTTTACAACAGATACACATATATGCTGTATCAATGTCATATTAAAACACTTCCATACTTCATATAAATGATACACAGATTTGCTGTATCAATGGAGTCCATCCCCTATCTCCTCTCAAATAACATCCGGTTTAGGAGTCCATCCCCTATCTTCCCCTAAACTGTGGAGTGCATCTCCTATCTCCTCTTATACAAAGCAATGTATATAAACAATTATCATATATACGATTAATCAATACACAAATTTGCTGTATTATTCCAACTGTCACATTCAATGACATATTCAACGTGATTAGTTTCAGTTTTCCCTAATCAACATACAGTGTCTACAACAATCATGACCATCCTCCACCGATAGCCCAAAGTAATTATTTCTAAACAGATAATAAATGCATCAACAGATGAATTATCAATATTTTCAAAAGTGAGTGATTAATCAATCCAACTCCACCATTCCTTCTCATAACTTCCCAATTCTACTATTTCACAATGAAAGTCATTAATTACACTAATGGCCCAATAAAACCCAAATATGGTATTTTCCCCCTTTTTCCAATATTGACCTAAGGGTCCAAATATTATCATTAAACGTCCACAATCTCATTTTAAGGCTCAAATACACATGTATTGGCTGAAAGAACAAAACCCCTCTTTATTCAAGTTGAAACCCTAACACCCAAAATCACCCAACTTCAACATTATATCAAAATGACCAAAAGTTTATGTCAAAGATCATAAAAGTGAGTAGTTATCCCTACCTCAAAAGATGAGACCAAATGTGATGATGGAGAATTTCCAAAGTGCTCCAAACTTCAAGATTTTCGGATCAAAATGAAGAGCAAGCCAAACCCCACACTTTTTACAAAGGGACGAGGCTAGAAACACACTAGAACTAGATCAAACCTTAGAGAGAAGGTGAAATGTAGTGAGAGGAGCTCTCAAAATAGATCTTGAAAAGTAAGAGAGAGGGTGAGAGTTGAAAAAGTGATCTAAAATTACCCAGCTGCCAACTGATATACGTATGACCCGCTCGAGCGGAAAATAGGACGCTCGAGCGTCAAACACAAAAACTTAACCCGCTCGAGCGCAAAAATACCCACTCGAGCGCCAAGGCACAAAACAAGACACCACCCGCTCGAGCGTAGATTACACTCTTCCAGTACTTTTACAGACATCGAACACCCGCTCGAGCGCAAGGATACCCGCTCGAGCGCGACCTGCTCGAGCTTAAGAAGATTCGCTCGAGCGTGAAAAACACATTTGTAGTATTTTTGTAGACGGACAAACTACTGAAGGTATGCAAACTTCGCTCGAGTGCAAGAAGACCCGCTCGAGTGGATCACTAAAAATCTGGGCAACAAGAGTTGGGACAAAAGCTCAACCAACCTGTTCGAAACACGCCCAAGACAATTCTAAACTCAAACACCAAGAGTTAAAGGACGAAAATGAAATACAGACAACAACAACTATCAACGGAATCGAGTCCGAAATACAGTAAATAAGGAAGGGAAAACTGGGATCGCTATAACCTCCACCCCTTAAGGAATTTCGTCCCCGAAATTAGATACACGTTTCAAAAACATTTTTTTCTCAATTCTTAACAATATTACAACTCAATATTCAATAACCTGACCCATTACCGGTCATCTCATCTCCTTTCAAGAGGCAAATCACAATATATTACTCAATACGCATTATCAACATGCTCCCCTTGAAATTTACCAATTTCAACACATATTCCACCATTCAATTACATATTTAATGCCAATAATATATTTGCACTTCTAAAATAGAATTAACATATGTAATGTTAAGATAAACTTCCATTTCAAGGCAAGTTCCATAATACTTTCATAAACCAAAACATTTACAATGTTTTACAACTTAAGACGTATTCAATGCTCTTAAAGTTCATCAATACAACAAAATATACAACATATGCTCAAACATCTATAAATAGATCCGGATACTTCTCTCGGACCTCCAATTCACGTTCCCAAGTGGCTTCTTCCACTCCGTAATGTTTCCATAAAACTTTCACCAAGGGAATGGTCTTGCCTCGCAAGACTTGTTCCCGTCTATCCAAGACCCGTACCGGTCTCTCCTCATATGAGGCATCCTCACCAACCTCCAAGTCGGTCCAATCCAATACATGCGATGGATTTGGCTCATACTTCCGAAGCATACTAACATAAAATACATCATGTACCCCGGACAACTGCGGTGGTAAAGCTAAACGATATGTAACCTCCCCAATCCTCTCAAGGATCTCAAAGGGACCAATAAATCGAGGGGATAACTTCCCACTCCTCCTAAACCTCATCAAACCCCGCTTGGGTGATATTTTTAAGAAGACGTGATCATCCGCCTCAAATGCCAAAGGCCTCTTCCTACAGTCAGCATAACTCTTTTGGCAACTCTGGGCTGTAACAAGCCTCCTACGGATAAGCTCAACTTTCTCCGTTGTCTCCCGAACCAACTCCGGGCCCAACAAAGGTGCATCACCCACCTCGGCCTAACAAACTAGAGACCTACACGGTCGGCTTTACAAGGCCTCAAGCGGTGCCATACTGATACTCGACTGGAAACTATTGTTATAGGCAAACTCCACCAAGGGCAAGTGCCTCTCCAACGTCCCACTAAAGTCAAGGACACAACCTCGAAGCATATCCTCAAGGATCTGAATAGTACGCTCGGACTGCCTGTCAATCTGAGGATGATAAACCGTGCTGAAGGTCAATCTAGTGCCCAAGGCACTTTACAAACTCTGCCACAACCTAGCAATAAAACGTGGATCTCTATCTGAGACGATCGATACTGGGACCCCGTGCAACCTCACTATGTCCCAAACATACAAGTCGGCAAGATGATCTATCGAATCTCTTACACGCATAGGGATAAAGTGCGCCGACTTAGTCAACCGGTCTACAACCACCCAAATAGCATCACTACCCCCGCTGAGTCCTTGGAAGACCTACAACGAAGTCCATGGTGACATGCTCTCACTTCCATTCGGCAATAGGCAAGGGTTGCAACAAACCCGTTGGCCTCTGATGCTCGGCCTTCACTTGCTGACAAGTAAGGCACTTAGACACAAAAACTGCCACATCTTTCTTCATTCCCCGCCACCAAAACTGGCGACCCAAATCACGATACATCTTAGTGCCTCCCAGATGCACCGCAAGGCGTGAATGGTGAGACTCTCGGAGTACTTCCTCTTGTCAAGACTCCGGCACAAACATACGGCCTTGGTATCTTACACTCTGGTCGAGATACACAGTCAAACCCTTCTCAACCTTCTCATTGGAGATCTTCTCTCGGAGGGATTCTACCTCAAGGTCATCTCTCTGTGCCTCTAACACTCGAGTCACAAGTGTAGGCTGCGCAACAACAGAAAACAAGGCCGCAGCCTCAACGGATTCGCCCAGAAGCAAATCAAACTCGCCAAGTGCACCTAACATCTCCCACTCCCGGATGGCTATACAAGCTACATCACTAACGAACTTCCTGCTAAGGGCATCGGCTACAACATTGGCCTTTCCTGAGTGATAGTGCAACTCAAAGTCATTATCCTCAATAAACTCCATCCACCTTCTCTGCCTCAAATTCAAATCTCTTTGCGTAAACAGATACTTCAGACTCTTATGATCCGAGAACACCTCGAATCTCTCACCATAAAGGTAGTGCCTCCAAATGTTCAAGTCAAAAATTACTGCTGCTAGTTCTAGGTCATGTATAGGGTAATTCCTCTCATGTATTTTCAACTGACGTGAGTCATAAGCTACCACTTTCCCCTTTTACATCAACACATAACCCAAACCCTCTTGTGAGGCATCACAATAAACCGCATAACCCAAACCTCTCTCCGGAATAATCAAAACTGGAGCGGTGGTAAGTCTAACCTTCAACTTTTGAAACGATTTTTCACAAGTCTCACTCCATACAAACTTGACCCCTTTCCGCGTCAATCTAGTCAATGGCGAAGCTAACCTGGAAAAATCTTTCACAAACCGGCGGTAATACCCAGCTAATCCCAGAAAACTGCGGATCTAAAAAAAACTCTTAGGTTGTGCCCAATTCTGCACTGCTTCTATCTTGGATGTATCAACATACACCCCTTCTTCGGAGACTACATGGCCTAAGAATTTAACCTCTCTTAGCCAGAACTCACACTTCCCAAATTTGGCATACAGCTTATGGGCTCTAAGCAACTCAAGCACCACTCTCAAGTGTTCCTCGTGCTTCTCCTCCAAAGGTGAATAAATCAAGATGTCGTATACGAAAATGACTACAAAACGATCTAAGAATTCTCGGAATATCCGGTTCATCAAGTCCATAAACACTGTCGGTGCATTGGTGAGCCCGAAAGGCATCACCAGAAACTCATAGTGGACATACCGCGTACGGAATGCCGTCTTCGAGATATCCTCCTCCCTGACCCTCAACTGGTGGTAACCTGATCTCAAGTCTATCTTAAAGAAACAACAGGACCCTTTCAACTAGTCAAACAGATCATCTATACGGGGCATAGGGTACTTATTCTTAACCGTAGCCCGATTCAATTTCCGATAATCGATACAAAGTTTCAAGGCACCATCTTTCTTCTTAGCAAAGAGGGTCGGTGCTCCCCATGGCGAAGTACTAGGGCGAATAAAGCCCTTATCTAGCAATTCCTGGAGTTGAATCTTCAATTCACTCAACTCGGCTGGGGCAAAACGATAAGGTGCCATGGAAATTGGTGCCATGCCAGGCACTAAGTCAATAGAGAACTCAATCTCTCGATGAGGTGGTAAACTAACAAGGTCCTCAGGAAAAACATTCGAATACCCGCAAACCACTCTCGGCAACTCAATCTGGATCTCATCACACTCACTACTCATAAAGCTAGCGAGAAGACCACTAAGCTCACTCCACCCTCGCGGATCATACACTGGTGGCAACACACTACCAACCCAATCCCCCAAGAAATGGAAACAATCCTCGCTTAGGGTACATACAGTGACCCTCTAGCGGTAACAATCAATAACAGCCCGGCATGACGATAGCCAGTCCTTACCCAAAATCACATCAAAACCCGACATAGCCATTACTACAAAAGAAAATGGAAGCCGGCGGTCGGCGACCTCTATATCACAGCCTCTACACCCCTGCTTCAAAATTAACTCACCCCCAACAGGTGATACAACACAAATAGGAGATGCTAACTGTGCCAACTCCAAACCCAAAACAGATGCAAATACAGCAGATATAAAGGAATGGGATACACCCGTATCAATCAACACATTGGCAACCGAGTTGCAAAACAAAAAGGTACCTCTCACAACTGATGGAGCCGATACAAGATCCTACGCGATAATAGCATACACGCGCCCAGAAGGTCTCTAGTCTACCTGCTCACCTCTCGGAGCAAAAGATTGCTGCACAGACTGGGACGATGAAGCTCCTTGATTGGCCCTCGAGGCTGAGCTGACTGTGCTGGCTGAAAACTCTGCGTCTACCTTGAACCAGACGCACCAGATGTGCCACCCAACTGCGGGCAAAACCTCTTTAGGTGCCCCGCCTGACCACACTGGTAACAAGAGAGCGGCTGGCCTCTGCCCTGACTCTGGCTCTGAGGACGAGCCGAAGATGAAGCTGTTCTTTGCCCTCCGCCCTTCTGCGGGCAAGCTGGAAACTTGTGGCCCAGCTGACCACATTTGTAACAAGTAACGTCTCCCTGACTGCCTCTCCTAGAGCCTGAACTTGGCACTGGAGAGGTAGATCTCACGAAAGCACCTTGGGACTGCTGAGGGTTAGAACCTCTCTGCCTCCGGCCATCCCTCTGGCTATCCTGACTCCTCTTGGAGCCCCTCATCCTCTCCTCCTCCTCCTGCATCATAATCTCCATATGGGCCACGGCATCCACAAGGCGCCCATACTCTCGGGTCATGGATCCCCTAACTCTGGTCTTGAGCCCATGTTTCAACTTCCTCTCAAACTCAATGCAACGGCGTTCCTCAGATGCCACAAGCTCAGGTGCAAACCTGGATAAACTAGTAAATGCGGCCTCAAACTCGGCCACTGGCATACTCAGTTGCTTGAGCTGACAGAACTGGTCCCTCAACTTCTCCCTAACAACTAGAGACAAAAACTTTTCATAGAAAGCATCTACAAAGGCCTCCCATGTATCACCAACACGACCCCTCATGAACTTCTACCACTGACCCGCATCTCTCTTCAACTGGAAAGACGCCAAGGTTACTTTCAAAGCCCCGTCTTTGATGCCAAGCATCTCAAACATCTTCGTCATCTGTTTGAGCCATTCATCAGCCATAAGTGGCTCTTTGGGATCGCCAACAAACTCGTCTGGATTAGATCGGAAGAATTCCCTCTTCAGAAAGGAAGGCTCTGCCTCAATTGCATGGGCCTGGGCTTGATTCTCAGCTCTGAGAATGTCCATAGATTCCTTCAAAGCTCCTCCCATCTCGTGGGCTAAGGCGCCCGTGGCTTGCTGACCTACTGGCTCGGCCACATTGGCCTGACCAACACCCTCCTACTGCGCCAGAATTTTATCCAATATAGGCATCTCCTGCCTCCTAGGCCTACATCGCCTACCACTACGTCCTCGTCCTGACATCCTAATAAAGGTAACGAAGAACATTAGCACATTCATAAATGTGCCGAAATTATAACACTCACGTCCTAATGCAATGGACAACTGTAATTCATTCCATGTAAGCACATAATCACATAAGCACTTACGAATTTCCTTTCTAGATAATGATAGTCCTGAGGTGTTACTAGAGTTCCGATTAGAAATAGCATTGATGAAGTGTTTTTCCAACAAGACTTACAGAAACCCAAGGATCCAATCAACATCCTAGAAATTAAATCCCATACCCAAGTAGTCACATAAACATGTTATCACATAAGCATATAACATTACATCAAAGTCTCTAACAAGCGAGACAAACCCATTTTGGTACTAACCACTTCCCACGTACCCAAAGTATTCGAATCCAGTACGCTCTAATACCAAGTTGTAACGCCCTCAAAAATAAGCCCATAAATCATACATTCGTGACATCCATAAACATAAGAGAAATAAACATATTTCCATTCATCAGAGTATTTAATCCAAAAGTAGTACATGTTGACAACAAAAGTAAATGCCCTACGAGCTTACAATTTTCCAAGCCAACACTTAGTTACAAAAAGGAGAGTACTAACTCAAAACACAAAATAAGCCATTGGCTTGATATACATGTAATACCCAAAAATAATCACAAAAAGAAGCCTTCAGCTTCTACAACCTCTCTAGCTACATCCTTGGAGGCGGCATATCACCTGCACCTGAAAATGATGTCCCATATAAGGTGAGCCAACGCCCAGTAGAGATATGCTAAACATAATATGAGCAATAACTAAAACATTAGCATTTGATAAATGTTTAACTCATATAAATCAACTCATAACACATTTCAGTTCCATGACAAATATGTCCATGTTCATTTTACTTTCCTTTACTTAACAAATTTTCAATTAATAATCATGGCTCAGAACCTGGCCAAACAACATAAATGAGACTACAACTCATATCAACAATACTTCAATTTCAAATGAGACAATAGCTCATAATAAAACACTTTCATACTTTACAACAGATACACATATATGCTGTATCAATGTCATATTAAAACACTTCCATACTTCATAAATGATACACAGATTTGCTGTATCAATGGAGTCCATCCCCTATCTCCTCTCAAATAACATCCGGTTTAGGAGTCCATCCCCTATCTTCCCCTAAACCGTGGAGTGCATCCCCTATCTCCTCCCACTCAAAGCAATGTATATAAACAATTATCATATACACGATCAATCAATACACAGATTTGCTGTATTATTCCAACCGTCATATTCAATGACATATTCAACGTGACTAGTTTCAGTTTTCCCTAATCAACATACAGTGTCTACAACAATCACGACTATCCTCCACCGATAGCCCAAAGTAATTATTTCTAAACAGATAATAAATGCATCAACAGATAAATTATCAATATTTTCAAAAGTGAGTGATTAATTAATCTAACTCCACCATTCCTTCTCATAACTTCCCAATTCCACTATTTCACAATGAAAGTCATTAATTACACTAATAACCCAATAAAACCCAAATATGGTATTTTCTCCCTTTTTCCAATATTGACCCAAGGGTCCAAATATTATCATTAAACATCCACAATCTCATTTTAAGGCTCAAATACACATGTATTGGCCAAATGAACAAAACCCCTCTTTATTCAAGTTGAAACCCTAACACCCAAAATCACCCAACTTCAACATTATATCAAAATGACCAAAAGTTTATGTTAAGATCATAAAAGTGAGTAGTTATCCCTACCTCAAAAGATGAGACCAAATGTGATGATGGAGAATTTCCAAAGTGCTCCAAACTTTAAGATTTTCGGATCAAAATGAAGAGCAAGCCAAACCCCACACTTTTTACAAAGGGACAAGGCTAGAAATACCCTAGAGCTAGATCAAACCTTAGAGAAAAGGTGAAATGTAGTGAGATGAGCTCTCAAAATAGATCTTGAAAAGTAAGAGTTGAAAAAGTGATCTAAAATGACCCAGCTGCCAACTGATATACGTATGACCCGCTCAAGCGAAAAATAGGACGCTCGAGCATCAAACACAAAAAACTTAACCCGCTCGAGCGCAAAAATACCTGCTTGAGTGCCAAGGCACAAAACAAGACACCACCCGCTCGAGCGCAAAAAGGAATCCGCTTCAGCGTAGATTACACTCTTCCAGTACTTTTACAGACATCAAACACCCGCTCGAGCGCAAGGATACTCGCTCAAGCTTAAGGAGATCCGCTCGAGCGTGAAAAACACATATGCAGTATTTTTGCAGACGGACAAACTACTGAAGGTATGCAAACTCCGCTCGAGAGCAAGAGACCCGCTCGAGCGGATCACTAAAAATCTGGGCAACAAGAGTTGGGACAAAAGCTCAACCAACCTGTTCGAAACACGCCCAAGACAATTCTAAACTCAAACACCAAGAGTTAAAGAACATAAATGAAATACAGACAACAACAACTATCAACGGAACAGAGTCCGAAATACATTAAATAAGGAAGGGAAAACCGGGATCGCTATACGTCTGGTTACCCAGACCCTTCAGTCAACTTCACCATTCCACCCTTGAACTCTTCCTTCAGTGATTTTGTAAAATCTAAGAACAAGAAGGTAGGTTCTGTAGGTGACCAAGAGTTCTTTTCCTTCATTATGTATTGGTTATACAAATTTCTCTTTTGTACTTCATTCTAGTGGATTATGCCAAAGTTTGCCCCACTTGCCAAGGCTCTTGCCTCGAAGAAGAGGATAGCCTTGGCTCCTTATGTTTTAGGCCATGTTTATAGGGCATGTTCCCAATTTTGCGAGAAACCTTTGGATGTTAACCAAGGAGGCCCCTTCTAAGTATTACAACTTTGGCTCTTCGCATATTTCTCTGGTCCACACTTCAAGTGTCTGAGATTTTTCATGTAAGAACCCACTACTTACGGAGAGAAATTTGCTAGAATTTCCTTATATCCCTCCAGCTTTGTCTATTATTTTACTTTCTTTCATCAACTCCCAATTTCTTCACTTCCTTATTTCTTTTGTCCCTTCGAAACCAACATAGGACTAGTTTGGCTCAAGGCATTTTTGGTTGATAGGGAATGCTCCAATTCACTACACAAGGATATGTAGGCTTCTATCTTGTTGCCAAAGGAGCTTTTAATTGGTACTCTAAATCCTTGAGCCTACAAATGTATATCTGAAGTTTACTGCCCTTCCCAATTTGCTAGGCAATTTGGGCTTATTCAGGGAATTCCTATCTCTCTCTGTGGCCTCTCCAATACCACTCTCACAGTTAGAGACCTGAAGATACCCAAAACCAAATTAGAAGAAGCAACATTTAAATTGCTACAAGAGTTGAGTGAGTTTCAATTCACCCCCTTTATTCCACATGGCACAGCTTTGAAAATATTTCAGAATTGGTGGATGGCCAATATGAAGGTGCTCCTAGCAATACCTCCCGAAGATTTGCTAGTGGGACTAGATGTGCTCTATCAAGCCAAACCCCAAAAGACTAGGACCACTGTTACTGTCTCTACTGCCTTTGCTATCCCAGCTCTTACTCTTGCTGCCACAGAGACTGCTCATCCTGCCTTTCTTCCTCCTTCTCCTAGAGTTACAAGGGCTGCTTCAAAGAAAGGCATACACCCCTTTATCTTTCTTTTCCCTTCTTTTTATAATGCTTAGCTTTTTTATTCATAGCTTTTATTTGATGCAGGGGCTTCACTAGTAGACTCTCCTCAGAGGACTCAAGCACTAAGTATTCTTAAAGACAAGCAGCAACGACAACAAAAGAAAAGAAAGCTTGTGCTTGATCTTGAAAAAGAGAAAGCGCCTGATGTCCCTATAGAAAAGGAATAAGAAACCCCACTCAAGAGGAGGAAGAAAGTAACAGTCACTCTTTTTGATTTCATTGATGACCCTGCTCATCAAGCAGCTGCTAAGGTAGTAGAGAAGGAGCGGTCCATAAAATTGGTAGTTTTTCAGAGGTCTGAGAAAAGAAGACAGCAGTATTAAGGAATGAGGCATCTGCTACTGATGCACTTCAAAGAGAAACTGCAAGGAGGCAACAAACTACTGAACACTATATTCTTCACAGTTCTCCAATCATTACCACCTCTACCTCTGAGATTGGTAATTCCCTTTAGTTTCTTTAATGATTTCCTTTCTCAAAGTTTTAGCAACAAAACTTACCATTGCTTCTTATTTTCTGATTTGCAGTAAAAGTTATACCACCTCGGTTGGCTCGCCTTTTTTCACGCCCCCGGCCTTTCAGAAAGGGTTTGAAAAGAAAGGCCTCACAGTTCGAACTCTACCTGTGGTTCTGAATCTAGTCTCACAAGTGCAGTGTGAAACTGATAAACATCAAAGAGTCCAATCCAGTAAATCATTTTGGAAAATCGATTTTAAATCAAATAATGCCAAAATTGGACTACTTTGCCAAATTAAAGAGTCGCCACCTAAATATTTTATTTTTGAGAAATTTAGGAAACCCTGACTGTGCCAAAGGCCATGTGTCCGTCATCACCAAAGTTGCCTCGGCTCGGGAACTTGGGTACGAAGGGGAAAGGTCATGAAATGAGCAACCCCGCTCGCCCGATCAAAGATCGGCCTCTACTAATCATGATATGTTGTTTTATAAACCTTGTGTTCTTGTTCCGGTTATTAGCTAACTTTACTATGTGATGCACACAAGCAAGTATAGACTAAATCGCAAGAATTGGAACATTCCAAGTCCGGTTTGTTTTGCGAAAATGGTTTGAATTTGCCACCTTCAAGTGGGCTTAAAACATGATTTGCCACTTCGCAAAGTGGGCTTAAAACACAGATTTGTTGAATCGTTCCAATTCAAACAATCAAGCCTTTATCCACAGGCATTCATGCAGTTTAGCAAGTAAGCACATAGCCTCCTAGAAAGCATGCGAAAACATGACAATATGGCAATCACACTCATGCAAGTATGCTAAAGCATAAAACTTACCGAGTACTCAAAGCCAAAAAAAAAACTAGTTAGAAAAATGCATTTTCCTAACTATGCAAGATGCCTAATGCAACACATTCAATATGAAATTAATAGGCTCAGCTACTAATATGGCATTTGCAACACTTTGATACCATGCTTTGAAACATGTATGCAAAGAAGTATTGAAATTACGATGCAGTTTGAATGATGCGCCGAGCCTCAGTGCATGCAAGACAAATGAATGGATGCAAACATGCAAGCATAAGGTATGCTAATCGAAAATGATCCCTAATCTAACCATCAAAAGAGTTTAAATAAAAGGGAGAAAGACGTGGGGTTGGAAGACATACACACACGCACGCACACTTATTACAACGATTCGCCCTCGTAAAGGAGGGTCCGAATGAATAAGCTAAGCTAATTAGCTACGCTAATTAAGCTAAGCTATTACAACACAATTAATTAACTATTTTAGATAATCAAATATTACAAACCGAATTAAGCTAATTAATTACAACACTTTTATGAATGAATTAGCTATGGCTAACTAATCAAACAAAGCAAGTAAATGGCCTCGAAGGTGAGGAACGCATGCATGCTCAGATGGTTTCCTCTCGAAAATCCACTCGAAAATCCACTTCCTTGCCATCAGACACCTCTATTTGCACTCGCTTGAACACCAACAGTGCTGCCAACTTCCAGAACATCTCTGCTCCAACTCAGGAACACACTTGTGCAAAAATTCATTCTGGCCGGTCGGCTACTAATGGTGGTTGTTGGCTACCATTGGTGGCCGGTCAGCCACTACTGGTGGCTGGTCGGCCACCCCTTCCCTGAACTTCTCTTTTTTTTTGCTGCAACAGAGAGCAAACAGAGGCAAAGTAGTGTATTCTCAAGGAGTGTATGTACTGCTACTCTCCTTATCATCACATAAGTTAAAAGGAGTGTAGCTCTTGGTCCTCAAGCCATCAACCAAGCATTTCCATGCATGATGGCTAAGGAACCAAGCTTGTACAAGTTTAATGAGTGCAAACAAGACTCATCAAAACCACTACCCTATCATGCACGATCAAGGGCAATGGTGACCAAGAAAAGTGGCACGTTTCATCACTTTGAGTATGAAACATCCCATTTTTCTCGTGTTCGAATTAACGTCCGATCTAAACACATGCAGTGCAACACGAAATATGCTTTATCTGGCCTCTTTTACTTGTCATGTTTTATTTATCCATTTTAGATTACCAATCCATTCTTTAATTGATTAGTCCAAAAGGTGAATGTCCTCTAATAGAAAGAAGGCTTAAACCACAAGTACCTTGAGCATGAAAGAGGCCTCATGTTGTTGGTAATGAACTCCCGAAGGAATTAAACCATTAGGCATGAGGGTCTCAATTCCACACTCAAGCCAACAAGGGGTTCAAAGCCACTTTCAAAACAAATGAAAGAGTGAAGAATATAGGGAGATTGCAGAGATTTTAGTGTTGAAATAGAGTGCAACATGACACTAAAACATGCAAGCAACTCATCGAATTCATGTTTAAAAGCCTAAAACATTAAGTTAATGAAAGAGATTGCACCACAACCACACAATACAAGCGTCAAAGGACCAAACCAGCTCAAAATAGAGCTAAAACAGTCCAAAACAGTAACAAAAACATGTTGAGATAGAGGTACAAAATGCTAGAAAATCATGCTTACATGTTAAGCTATCTAGACTTGCAAACAAGACACAAGAAGGGGAGGCTTCCCCCTCCAATTTTGGACTTCAAAACTAAGTTTTTACTACTAAAATAACTCTGAATTTCAGTGGTTTAAAGAGCCAAAAAGCTTGATGTGAATATGCTAAAAGATGATACAAAAGCTTACACAATAAAGCAACAAGAAGGGTGGATTACCCTTCTATACAACATGACCTCAAACCATGACTTTTAGGTCTCAAAAATCAGAGTTTTTTGTAGTTGAAAATTAGGCCAAAAACAGTATAAAAACATGGCAAAACAAGTGTTCAAAGCAAAGCCTACAAGGTAAGTCTTATACCTCTTGAAGCACAGTACAAAACAGCCACAATTTGAGGCTCAAACCTTCTTCCAAAGCTCAAACTAGGCTCCAAGGGACCTCAACTCCAAGGTGATCAAGTTTGGTTAAGAGTTAGTGTGCAGAGGTGTAGAGAAACTAATTACAAAGCACAAAACAAGAAAAGAGAGAGAGAGAAAAAAAAATTTGATCCAAAATGTCTAACCCTCCAAAATGGGGGAGGGCACCCCCTATATATAGAAAATCAAGATTAAAGCTTGTATTCATCTCTCCATACACATGTATGGAGAGGCACTTCAGTGAGCAATAGCTGGCACAGCTGGCAAACAAATATCTGAAAAAGCAGAAAATGGCCGTTGGCCATCACTTGTGGCCGACTGGTAAAAAATGGGGTGTCTACAATTGCCCCTCTTTGACAGAACTCGAAAGTCATGGAATGACAGGAGTGAATGTCAAAGCCTAGAGACGACTCATTTTTGACAAGGCCGAAGACTTGGAAAAACAAGCAAGCAAAACAAAGAACGGTTGTGCCCGTAGGCTGTCTATGTATCCCTTTGCAAGGAATCAAATCAGCGTAGTTCTGGGGCAAGACGCAAATGATATGCACGATGCAACAACATAACTTATGATCATGCAATGAGGGCTACAATGAAACATCTAAATGTAAATGTTATACAAAAAAATGCTACAGCAAACTCATACATAAGAAAAGTAAACATGAACCAAACCACATGTCATGCAAAAGGGATGTAAAAAAGTTATGCAATCTTAACTGCGCCTTATGCAGGAAAGGCGAAGAACAACACAACCCTCGGGCGCACCCGAGGCATGAAACAAGATCCCAACACGTGACACACACAAGGAGAGAAATGGTGTGAACCTAGGGACACACTCTAATATTCCGAACCAAAGAGAACGGTGATAAATATTGAAACACGTCGAAATATTTGTAACTAAAACAAAGAGCGGTATAAGCATCAGAACCCGTTCGAATGTTTTTAACCTAAGCGTCCTAACACGTCGCACCCAAGAGGGGAAGAGGATGGTGTAAACACCGGGCATACCCAAATGTTTCTAACTGAAAACATCCTAACGTGTCACACGTGAGAGGAGAAAAGGAGTGGTGTAAACACCGGAGGGTGGTATAAACATCAGAGCACATCCCAATGTTTCTAACCAAAATAGGGTGGTATAAGCATCGGAACACATTCCAAATGCTTCTAACCGGGGAGGTGGTATAAACATCGGAGCACGTCCCAATGTTTCTAACCAAAACAGGGTGGTATAAGCATCGGAACATGTTCCAAATGCTTCTAACCGGGGGGAGGGTATAAACATCGGAGCATGTCCCAATGTTTCTAACCAAAACAAGGTGGTATAAGTATCAGAACACGTTCCAAATGTTTCTAACCGGGGAGAGGGTATAAACATCGGGAACACGTCCCAATGTTTCTAACCAAAGCAAGGTAATGGTGTAAACACCAGGCGTACCCGAGTGTTTCTTACCAACAAGATGTGGTGTAAACACTGGGCGTACCCAAGTGTTTCTAACCAATAAGGAGCAGTGGTGTAAACACCGGGCATACCCGAATGTTTCTAACCAAAACAAGGAGTGGTGTAAACACTGGGCGTACCCGAATGTTTCTAACCAAAACAAGGTGTGGTGTAAACACTGGGCGTACCCAAATGTTTCTAACCAAAACAAGGAGTGGTGTAAACACTGGGCATACCCAAATGTTTCTAACCAAAACAAGGCGTTCAAGGGACAAGAATGATCTTACCTAGAGTTCCTCTGAATTAACCGTACATACAATATCGTGCCTGTATAAGAAAGAAACTTGACAGGTACAATATAATAAGAATACATGTTCTATGCAAGATGAATAATCGTGACACAATGTTAAAGGCATGTTTCATGCACAACATGCAAGGAACAAAACAGAAGCATATTCTATGCGGCGCAAGTGAGAGCATGTTCTATGCAATAGACAGAGTAATGCATATTCTATGCGATAGTAGCAAACGCATGATCGATGCAACAGGTACAAACATTTTCTATGCAAATGTAAGGGCATGTACAAGGCAATACAACGCAAACATGCATATTATATGCAAACATGGGGATGCACAATGCAATACAACACAACATGCATATTCTATGCAAACATGAGAGCATGTACAATGCAATACAACACAACATGCATATCCTATGCAAAATAACAGCAATGCATATTCAATGCAACATGGATATTCTATGCAAACATGAGGATGCATATTCTATGCAACGATACAAAATGCATGTTCCATACAACGACAAAGACATGCACATTCTATGCAACGATAAAAGCATGTTTGATGGAGGCGACTCAGTCGCAACTTCCGATTTACCTCTCAGAAGAGTTTTGGTATGTTTAAAACACCTCACCCATGTTGAGTAGTGATGAGCCATGCACTGAAGACATAGTTCGGGGCTTCCGTAGAGACAGTTTGAGCTTAAAAGTGAGCCTTCCTTGCACTTTCTCAAGAACCAAGGGCACAAAATAGTAGTAAAACACACAGGGAGAGCACTGGAGGCATGCCGGCCACCAGGGAAGGTGATCAGCCACCCATTGGCCACCAAAAATAGTTGTCGGCCACCAATGGTGGCTATCGGCCACCGATGGCAGATTCGGGGCAAAATGGCCATTTTACCTTGTGTGTTTAAGTATAGGGTTCCAAACCCTATTTCCCCACTTCTTCCTTGCCGAAAATCATACTTCTTTCTCTCTAGACCATTTTCCTCCTTCGATTCGAGCGTTATACGAGCTTTCAAACGCCCCACGGACATTTTCTTCGCTAAACCCTTGTAGTTTACTCCATTTTGAACCGATTGAAAACCAATTTTTGTGCTCCTTTTTTCATTTCCACCACTTGAGGCTTGCTTCCCTCGAGTTACCCTTGAGTTTGGCGCCCTTTCCCAGGCCTTGACTTTTTTCTGCCATTTTCTCTCTCGGAGTTGACTTTTGTTGACTCTTGGCATTCTTCACCCGTTTTTTCCATTTCCAACCACTTTCTCATTTTCCCTCGAGATGGCAGACGATATCCCACACGGCGAAGCTTCTCTAGAGATGGAGGTGGATCCGAAGTTTGAGCTACTGCCATTTAGTGTTTGACCTTTTGACCCCGTGACGTACCATCCCAAGATACACGTGCTACCGCCCGATAGCATTCGTCAGTTTAGGGGGTTTGCACAAGGCGCACCAGAGGACCTCTTACTACATGAGCTAGAGTCACATTTATCTCATGGCGCCTCCAAGGTATACACTACATTCTTGCATTTTCTCAATGTACCTTGCATTGCTTGCCCAATCACATTTTTCCACTGCATTACTTACATTACATTTTATCTGCTTGTCCTGATCAGAGGATACGGGACCATATCGGCGAGGGAGTGGTACATAGAGCTCCCTGACGACGTTCGCCATATCATTGACGAGGCCGACTTCGGCTCATTCTGCATGGGGCTCTCATGCCTCATAGCGAGTCGACCTCTGCTCGGTGCCTTGGTAGAGAGGTGGTGGGATACCATAGATTCCTTTCACTTCTCTACCGCAGGGGAGATGATGATGACTCCCTTTGACTTCTCTATGCTCCTCGCTATAGAAGTGGGGGGTCATCGGATTCCTATGATACTGATATGGGCGAGTGGAAAGCCGTTCAGATTTATCTGCTGGGGACTCGCCCACTTATCTCCCGATCAGGGATGGTTTGATACTCCTGGTTTGCAGACCACTATAGAGGGACGGCACTAGTGACTCGAGAGGAGACCAAGTAGTATACCCGAGGTTTCCTGATGTTCCTGTTTGGCACTGCCCTGTTCGCCGACCGGGGAAACACCGTCGGGCTATACCTCATGAGTGCCCTGGTGGATCTATCCCGTGTCCGACTCTATGATTGAGGCAGCGCTGGCTTGGCCACCTTATACGAGTACATGAGCTCGACCTCCTGCCGGAGCGGACATCTGATAGGAGGCTACTAGAGGGCCTAGGAGATATGCTTTACCTTTCTGTTTTTCATTTCCTGTTGTGCCTTCTGCTAAGCATTCTCTGTATGCCGCACACACTGTATATTGTACACACACAATCTGCTTTCTGTTTAGCATACTTTGTACACTGTACACACTGCATATTGCATTTTCTGACATGGCATACATATTCTGCTTTCTGCATTACATGTACTTATCTTTTGTATACTCACTGTTGCCCTTTCGCTTTCTCCAGCTATGGGTGTACGCCTACTTTTTGAGACTTGCCCTAGAGCCAGAGGTGAAGATGCCACATGTCATGCCATACTTTCACCAGCATGACGGGAGATGCCAGCGGAGGGCCTGGGAGTCCTTCTCCTTCTTTCGTCGATACTTAGATACCGTGACCGCGACTGAGGTAACTCAAGCTTGTCTGTTATTTCCGTTTTCCTTTGATTCTGACTCATATGCAATATCTGATGATAGCTAACAATCTGCACATTCTTTATCTACAGATCACTTGGCAGCCCTGGGCGACGATGCCTGAGGGAGTTAGGGATCAGTTTGCTGGTGCCCGAGAGGCTTCTCGCTTTCGACTTCTGCTTAAGGGCCTGGTTTGTCGGGCGTGGTTCTTAGGGGAGCGATTCTTGCTCCAAACCATCGGCCTGCCCAAACTGGTAGTTCTGATGCTGCCTTCGACATATATGAGAGCTATAGAGAAATACACTATGTAGGAGATGATTGACTTCACCAAAGGCTGGAACGCCGACTTCTTCCAAGTTGAGGGTGATTACATAGCCTTCATCCAGACACACCTCATGCCACCTCTGACGGGCGCCCGTGGAGGTGAGAGAGCGAGGGGTCCAGCTGCGAAAGAGAGAGATAGGCGGGCTGGGGCAACCAGGACCCATGGCAGGAGTGGTTTCGAGGTGAGACAGAGGACTGGGTGGCCAGAGATGCCTACCACACTCACTTACTGGCGACATACCGGGGAGGCTTGCTAGATCCCCACTGAGCCCGCACCAGCCGGGCATGAGCTTGTCAGGGTTCGAGGCCCGACTCCAATATGTACCATACTTTACATTTTGCATATTTACTTCATTTCAATTATGCTTTATAGAACACTAATCTTCTTAACACACTTGCAGGCACCCATAGAGTACACCGGGCATGCCTTCGAGCTAGTGGCTTTCTTGACGGAGATGGTGCAGAGGAGCATGCACCTGCTCAGCCTCTACAAGATTTCGGTAATTTCTTTCAATTCACACTTCATGTCATGAAACTTCCTGCCAATACATCAGCATTTCAAACATAATCTGTTCCACACTACACTGTTCTGACACACTGTACTCAAACACTGCATTCAAACACTGCACCCAAACACTACATCCAAATACTACATTTGATATACACTACGACTGATGTATTTGATAAACTGCCATTTTCAGATCCCAGCCACATCGGACATTCCAGCGGGAACAGGGCCATCAACACCTCCTCCAGCAACAGGGAGAGAGAGACGGGAGGTTCCAGCTCGCAGCCGAGGCAGAGCTAGGGGCACTCGTGACGAGAGTGGCCCTTCAGAGCCTGTTCCAGATGATGATGATGATGAGACGAGTGAGGATGAGGAGGTAGCGAGTCCACAGTCAAAGTCATCTGAGGACAAAGAGGGCGACGTTGGCTCAGATTCTGAGAGCGGAGATGATACTGAGGCCGGTTCGGTAACTAGCTCAGACACAGAGGCCTTTGACAGTGGTGTTAATGGAGATAGCTCTGAGTCCATGCCCAGAAAGAGGACGAAAAGGGCCTCTCGATCCTGAGGTGGATGGCACTAATCTAGATGTTTTTGCTTAGTCTCTTTTTGCTTTTGTTCTTTTAGCTAGTAGTGTTAGCACATTGTACAGTTTCATTTTCTTAAAAACTTGTACCCTTTTGTAAAAAGAAACCATGATTGGAATGAAAATCAGCTTTTTGATGAAAAAGTGTTGTGTTTTACATTCTGAGCATCACATTGCACCATTTTATACAAAAACGGGATTTGATGAAAATTGAATATTGTACATTGTATTTGCAGCTTCTTAATCAAGTAATAAACCGACTAACACATAATAGACAAAGTAAAACAACTCAATGAACAACTAATGCAACAGCTCGATAAACAATGCAACAACTTGATAAGCAAAACAACATCAATACAACTTGATAAGCAACAACAAAACAACTTGATAAACAACGTGAAACAACATAAAAAGCAACTCAACAAAACTCTTACAACAAGGCGGCAAGATGCACCAAGAGTTGAGAAAAACACAGGTTCTCAATAGTCCCAACACATAGGAAAGCCATAGGAATTATGTCGGCTATAGGCAGAGGTTGTCGGCCACCAAAGTGGTATCGACCACTAGCAACGGCCGGTACAAAAGTGGCGGTTGGCCACAACACGGCGGTCGGCCACTAGTGCAGGGAACCTCCAGATTACTACCACCTGTCTTCCACTCAGCACCTTATCTTCTACAAAAGTTAGGACTTCGTAGCTTTTTTATTCCAGTTCTGTTTTTGCTACAAATTGAGCCATTCTTCACCAAAAAAACTCTCAATTTGGATTGCAGCTTTAGATGGCTCGGAAAGAGTGAATTTCTAGGGCTTCGGGATAAATGCACTATTCCCGCTAAGTCGTACCCCGCTGTGTTTTCCATTCCTTCATGCTGCAGCTAGATGTTGGAACCCGATTACACATGTGTTTAACTTCGGGGGGCAGGAAATATGTCCAACAATTGAAGAGCTCCAAGTTCTGATGGAATCCCAGCGTGATGAGGAAATCTTGCCTCAGTCCCATTTTAGTCATATCCAGGCTTTAGGACGGATACGTGGGCTCACTTTACACGATGCTTGATCTTTAGTTCACAATGGAGAACTAGACATTCCCAGTCTCACTCATTGATTTTCTGATGCCAGCAACCGTGACAACTGTCTTTGGCAAGGTTTTCGGCAACATACCCTTTGCTTGTGTATGTTGGCTCATTTCCTGCTTGCCCCTGGCTTCGGAGGGTCTAGCATTCGCTTGATCGAAGTAGCCCAAGGCTTGAAAGAGCGCAAGAGCTGCATTGGCTTGGCATTGGTCGAGACTTTGATGGGCTTGGATACTTTCCATCGGCGAGGAACAACCAAATTCGCAGAAAGTCCACTACTTTTGCAGGTACTATTTCCCACCCTTCTCACATGTGTTTCTCACACTCGGCCCTCAGGCTCTGTTTTTTCTCTAAAACCCTTTCTCACTTTTTCTCTCCGCATACACCTCTCTATTCTTTAATCTCTCTTATTTTTCATCCCTCCCTAGATATGGCTCATGGACAGATTGAAACTAGTGGACTCTTGCCTCGCATATTCAGCACGCGGCTATTTCTTTCGCCAACGGCTAGTTGATTTCCCAAACGAGGGGTGGTGGTGTCATTGGATGTGCAACAAGTCTGTTGTCGACATTGCTTGGCACTGCCCCTGGTTTGATCTGCCCAAGATGAGCTACGGCATGTCTCGACAACTTGGCATTCAATTGATTGGCTTGACACGCTGTGTCTTCTACTTTCCATTCCGGTTCAAGCGTCCGTTCGGACATGACCAGACTTGCCCAGAAGAGGGGGTAGAGTACCCGGCTTCATTTCCAATCCAAGGTTCACAACTAGTTCGATATCCCACTGTATGGAAGACAAGAGAACTTCTGGCTTCCGCTCCCAATTTCAGTTGTGTCCTTTCTAGCAAATGCATAGCTTGGCTTGAAGATGAGGCACAAACTGGGCCTACTTTAGCATCTGAAGTTTCCACAAGCTCTGGGAGGGGACGCAGGAACACCTGACTTATCTGTACCCCAAGTTTATTGCTTTGATCTAACTTTCAAGTTTTCCTTTTGAATGTAATAAAAGGCAATTTTGATTTGAAGTAAGAGTTAGAGAACTTTGTATTGAAATCAATGAAATTGAAGGTTGTGGGCACTGAAAATTTTCCTTTTGGTCCAAAAATAGTTTAAGTTGTAAAAAGATTAATTTGAACAAAATCAACTTTTATTAAAACTTTTCAAAACCATTTTCGATAAGGATCACAACTGGACACACCCAAAATCTACCTTGAGATGTACAACCCCAAATCCAGCAAATGGAAAGTTGCCCCTTGTCTGAGTAGCACTGCACTGTACTGTAACTAGGTCTCATGGTGAAGATCACAACCGAACTCTTGGATATAGAAAAGACAAAGATGACCAGAACAATCTCATGGACACAGTTGATTTGGAAGTATTTATGGCTGGACTTCAGAATGAAGTTGCCTACGTATCCCGAAGATGGGAATCAAGCCTTATATAGTTTAGTTCGGGTTCACTCGGGTATTAACACTCTCCTTTTGCGCTCTAACTTTTGCCAAGGCCGCCCTTTTTGGGTTTTCAACCTTGCAAGCTCAATTTTTCATTTTTCTAATTTTTAGTGCTCTAATTTTTGCCTAGGTCGCCCTTTCGGGTTTTCGGCCTAGAGAGCCTCTCAAGGGTAGTATTTCTTCAACTTGTCTGTGTTAATTGGCTGGGAGAATTCAAGGCCATCTGGGTCCATAAGAATGACAGCTCCACCCGACCAGATAGATTTGATGATGTAAGGACCAGTCTAATTGGGTTTGAACCTGCCCCTAGGGTCATGGATGGGAGCTTGGTTGTCTTTGAGCACCAAATCCCCTTCTTTCAGATTCCTGGACTTAACTTTCTTGTTGAAAGCCCTGGAAATCCTACGTTGATAACCATGGACATGGTACAGTGCTTTCAGCCTCCTCTCGTCGAACATCATTAGTTCCTTGAACCTGCTCTGCTGCCAATCCGCTTCTGCTATCTGGCACTCAACCATAACCCGCAACGACGGAACCTCAACTTCAATCGGCAGAACAGCTTCCATCCCATAAACCAGAGAATGCGGAGTTGCCCCAGTAGATGTTCGAATTGAAGTCTTGTAGCCCCAGAGAGCAAATGGCAACTTGTCTGGCCAGTCTCTGTAGGTTTCCACCATCTTCTGTAGAATGTGCTTAATGTTCTTGTTGGCGGCCTCAACAGCTCCGTTGGTTTGCGGCCGATATGTAGATGACTTATAAAAAGCCACGTTGTATTTCTCTAACAAGTCGATCACTTCTCTTTTGAAGTGGGAACCATTGTCTGAAATCATCTCATTCGGGACCCCATAACGACAGATGATATTATTCCTGATGAACTTGGCTATGTGCGATGCTTTTGGTACTGCATAGGATTGGGTTTCGACCCACTTTGTAAAATAGTCTATTGCCACCAGGATATACTTATGCCCATTTGACCCCTTCAGAGTAACTGCCCCAATAACATCAATTTCCCAGACTGAAAACGACCACGGTGAAGTCATGTTGTACAGTTTCGATGGCGGGATATTCATGCGATTTGCATGAATTTGGCATTTGTGGCATCGCCGAACAAAACCAATATAGTCCTCCTCCATGGTTGACTAGTAGTAACCCTGCTTGAGAATCTTCTGAGCTAGTATTACTCCGCTCATGTGTGAACCACATTCTCCTCCATGGCTGGCCTCCATTAAGCGCTTTGATTCTTCTTCATCGACGCACAGTTTGTACATTCCTAGATGGCCTCGTTTGTACAATTTACCCCTGTAGATGATAGATTGAGTAGCCGTTCACCGTATTGCCCTTTTATCTTTGGCATTTGCCCCTAGTAGATAAGCCTCCTTTTCCAAGAAGTTCCAGATGTCATGATACCAGGGGTTCTGATCTTGCACTTCATCTATTGTGGCGATCAACTCATAGGCCAGCACATACCTCTGTTCAATAATAATCGGACGCATCCGGACTCCCAAAGGGATGTCTATCATGGAAGATAGAGTTTATAAAGCGTTAGCAAACCTGTTGTTCTCTCTTAACAGGTGCGTGAAGCTTAGCTTCTCAAACCTGAGAATCAGAACATCCAGGGTTTGGTGATAGATTTTCATCCTTTCTTCCTTAACCTTCCAGTCTCCTTTTGCTTGAGACACAACCAGGTTCGAGTCCCCAATGACGTCCAACCGGTTTGCCCTTAGTTCCAAGGTGGCTTCCAAGCCAGTGATACATGCCTCGTATTCTGCTTCATTGTTAGATACCTTGAACTGGAGTTTGAAAGCTAAAGGTATGTGGGAATTGTCAGGTGCTATCAGCAATACCCCTATCCCATAACCGTACTGGTTAGACGCTCCGTCAAAGTACATAGTCCAAATCTCTTCCTCAACCTACAGAATGGCCTCATCTGGGAACAAATACTCTACTGCTTTGTCTCCCTCGACTGGGTGATCGGCTAGGAACTCCACTACTACTTTCTCCTTCACAGACTTGTAAGTCATATACTTCAAATCAAATTCGGAGAGAAGAAGCAACCAACGGGCTAGCCTACCCCTAAGCGCTGGTTTCTCAAAGAGATATTTGATGGGATCTAATCTCGAAACCAGAATTACAGAGTGAGCTAATAGGTAGTGCCTCAACTTCCTGGTAGCCCATACCAAGGCCAAGCAAGCCTTCTCCAACGAGGTGTAACGGGTCTCATATTCTAGCATCTTCTTACTCAGGTAATAGATGGCTTTCTCCACTCTATCCTCAGATTTCTGCGCAAGCATGTAGCCCATTGTCGTGTCGGTTACTGACACATACAAAATCAATGGCTTCCCCGACTCCCGCGGTGACAACACAGGTGGGTTCTGTAGCTACTGCTTGACTTGCTCAGAAGCAACCTAGCATCGGTCATCCCATTGGAATTTCTTTCCTTTCTTTAGGAGACCAAATAGTGGTTCATAAGTCAAGGTTAATTTTGCAATAAACCGTCTTATGAATTGCACTTTTCCTAAAAAGCATCGCACCTCCTTTTCAGTCCTTGGTGGTGGCATTTCTAGGATGGCCTTGATTTTGGAAGGATCGACCTCAATGCCCCTCTGTGTAATCAAGAACCCCAGCATCTTTCCTGTTGTGACACCAAAAGTACATTTCTGTGGGTTTAGCCTCAACCAATATTCTCTGATCCGTTGGAAAAATTTCTTTAATGTGGTGTAGTGGCCCTCTCTTTCCTTGGACTTAATAATCATGTCATCCACATACACCTCAACCTCTTTGTGGATCATATCATGCAAGATCATGGTTGCAACCCGTTGATAAGTAGCCCCAGCATTTTTCAAACCAAACGGCATCACCCTGTAGCAATAAGTTCCCCACGGCGTGGTGAAGGCGGTCTTCTCCCTATCCTCGGGTGCCATCAAGATCTGGTTGTACCTGGAAAATCCATCCATAAAGGAGAGCAAAGCATGGCCTGAGGTGAAGTCCACCGATTCGTCAATGTGCGGTAGAGGAAAGTTGTCCTTTGGACTAACTTTGTTCAGATCTCTGAAATCCACACACAACCAAATTCTACCATCTTTCTTTGGCACCAAAACAATGTTGGCCAACCAAGTAGGGATACTCAGATACTAGCAAGAACCCTGCATCTATCTGTTTGGTGACCTCTTCCTTGATCTTCAAAGCCCAATCCGGGCATATTCTCCAAAGCTTCTGTTTGACGGGTCAGGCCTTAGGATCAAGAGGGATTCGGTGCTGTACAATCTCAGAATCGATTCCAGGCATGTCTTTGTAGGACCACGCGAAAACATCTTTGAAATCTTTTAATAAAGCGACTAAGTGCTCGCGTTCCTCCGAAGACAATGTGGACCCGATCTGGACCAAACACGGATCCTTCTCAGTACCCACATTAATTGAAATGATTTCATCAACCAGGGGTTGTACAAACCTTTCATCCTCTTGATCAATCAAATGTTTCAAAACTAGAGGAATTCCTTCCTCATCATTTTTATCAAAATTTTGAAAGTCATGATCAATGCAATATACAAGTGGCACAAAAAAGTACTCAGAAACAGCAGTGGTACCATTCTCATTCAAAGCTTTCAACTCGTCCAATTCCTCGGTTACAACCGACTCAAAAGAAAAAGAAAAAGATGACTTGGACAAAACAACGGCATCCGGGTTATCAACCCTAGGAATACCAGACTCCAACTCAAAAGAACTGGAATCTGATTCTGATTCTACAGACTCTATGGAATCAGATCCTTGTTCACTACCTGATTCAGAATTGCTGGACAAAAAGCCCTCCTCGAACTGCCAAATGAGGGAAAGTGCGATAGATGCATTTAGAATACCACCGGAAGGGTCCACAGCCAATTGATCTCCAATCATGGAAACGGTGAAGTCATCCCCTAAGCTCTCCGGTTTGATCTGAGGATCCAAAAGGAGACAAGCCAGCGCTGCTCATATCTTAAGTTCACTGCCATTGGACTCATCCTCTATACTTTGTTCAGCCTCAGCTGGTAGGTTAATCTATTCTTCTGCAACTTCATCTCCTTGCAACTGTAGGTCGAAAAAGATCTTAAAGCCAGGCAAACGCCACTTCTCAGAGTTCAACCATGGCTCAGGAAAGCCGCAAAATGGAAAATCTTCCCCCTCCCGGACAAAGCGGCTATTTAGGGTTCCTTGAATAGGTCTATGCACCATCTAATAGTGCTTTCCACTTTGCTTAGCTTTGGCTCTTCCTGCCATTTCCTTCCCTTTTCTTACCCAGTCCTCTTTGGTAGGCGTGTAACCTAGACCAAAGGTATGAGGGTTATGTGGCACTTTGGCCAATGCAGCAACGTCCTTCCGGCCGTTCCTTCACAATTCCATTCCGGGTACATGCTGTAACTTATTCATGAGGTAGACTGATTGAGCACTGATGTACAACCCCTCATCAATAGCTAGGATATCTTGCACCACCCGGGCCTCAGCCAAGGTGAACCCAAACATGAAAACATCCTCATCACCGTGTACAATTTCCAGTACCGGTGTAGTGACTTCCAGCGGAAGATGTATAGAAGAATTTCCAAAAACAATAGCTACCCCCTTCCCATAGGGATACTTCAACATCTGATGCAGAGTGGAAGAGACAGCTTTTAATGGTGCAGCTACAGCCGTCCAAAGAGTAAGTTAAAAGTGGTTGGAACATCTAGGACGTGAAACTCAACATCCAGTTGTGCCGGGCCGACCTGCGTTCTGACCCAAACTGTCCCATCACTTCCCGACTTGTATTGTCATAAGCTCGAATCACCTAGGCCGTTGGTACAAAGTATGCTGGCTTCAAGCCAATAGCATAGGCCGTGCGCGACGGGCACACATTAATTACATACCCGGTATCAACCAAGACAATTGGTACCCACTTCTCTTTACATTCAATAGAGATGTACAGTGGTTTGTTATGCTCAGAGCCCTCAGGCGGCAATTCCTTATCTGTAAAGGTTAAAGTCGACGAAGCCCCTCTCGGGAAAACCAGTCCCATTAACTGCTCGAGGGTTATGTCGATAGAGAGCTTAGCCTTATCCATTGCTGATAGGACGGCTTGTCTGTGCACCCGTGAAGCCATGAGCAAACCCCAGATGGATATGTCCGCCTGAATATTTTTCAACTACTTTAGTACAGCTTCCTCCTCTAACAGTTTATCCTTTTGTTTCTCAGCTTCCTTATCTTTCCCAGATGCTTCTGGTTGGTCCAGGTGTAGGGGCTTAAAGTACCGCTCGCTCCTAGTCATGTGATCAACTTCCTCGGAATACCATGTATCATCTGGCAGATTTTGTCCCCAATCTTCATCCGTGTGGACAAGATGCAAATTATCATCTTCCCACCACATTCCCCAGGCAACCGACAAGCAACTGTCCGGTTTCGTTGTAAATATTCCCACATTCGCATCACAGTTAATCCCTACAGGGCCTTTGGCTTTTCTAGCCTTCTGATCATTCTCAATTCTTTCATGCTCGAATCGCTTCAGCACGGCCTCCTATTTTGTATCGGCTGTACTAATGCTACTCAATTCCTGAGCAAAATTCTTAGTACCAGTGCTCTCCGACAAATTTCCCTTGTCGTCGACCGTTCTGGCCGTTGCAACAATCCCTATTTCCAGCTGTTCCTGCTTTGGTTGAAACCCATCATCAACATCTGGTTCATTACTGAGCTATCCCGTATTATCTGTTGATCTGTTTATATCAAACCAATCAATCTGTACACTCCCCAGATCTTGTTCATCGAAGAACTGCAGATTGCTGATGTCCTCCTTGAGCTCGGCTAAGTCATCCAGTCCCTGGCTTGGTTCGTCCTCCCGGGCTACATTAACCTCCATTCCCATCAACAATTCCACCCTTGGTCTGGCCTGACTGGTTGGCACAATGTAGCGACACGAGTTGTATTCCTCTTCAGTTAAGCTCACGGAGCCCTCAAGCATGCCTTCTGCTACTACAGCCACCACCACAGGTTCAGGTTGGGATATGGACGCAATCATCATGCACAAGTTTGTGCTTTCTGGGATGAACAACGCCGGCTTAGGTAGGTGGAAAGGGGTGACGTATCTACTGGGGTCATACGGGACGGCCAGTGTTTGGATAAGGTTTATTTGCTTGGGTAGAGGGGGTTAGTTATGTGGTGGGAGAGGATTTGTAGTGACGTTAGGCTTTTGATGAGGCGCTATCACTTTGTTGTCAATGAGATCCTGAATCTCATGACGTAATCTAAAGCATAAGTTGGTGTCGTGATCATGCTGTTGGTGGAAAGCGCAGTACTTGGCCGGGTTGTGTGTAGGAGGGAGGGGATTAGGCAATGGGCGCGGCTCTAGGGGCTTCAGATGACCTTTTTTGATCAGGACCCTCAAGGCCGCAAACAGAGACATGTAGAGTGGGGTGAAAACCCTCTGGCCTCGGGATTGGTGCTTTGTAGGTTGTGAGGTGGTTTCGAATGTATCGGCAAAGGGGGTAGCCATTTTTGGTGTGGTGGTGACCATACCAACATCAGAGGTTCTTGTAGTTGTATTACTACTCGTAGCTGCATTGGAACTATGTATAAAAGCCCTCTTGGACTGCTCTTTCTCATGGTCTATCAGACCCTGCTTCATTGCATCCTTTATCTGCACCCCTATTTTATGGAGGTCAGCAAATGTAGGCAAAGGTAAGACTATCATCTTCTGTAGCAACCTCAGTTGCAGATTACAGACGACCATTCTGATCTAGTCCTTTTCGGCTGGCCGGGTAGTCATCATGGAGGCCTTGGCCCTCTACTGAGTGACGAAATCAGAGAAGCCCTCATTCGGCTCTTGGCGAGTTGCTTCGAGATCATGAGTTGTGACCTCGATTTGAGTGTTATAGGAGTATTGAGCAATAAAGGCCTCAGACTTCTCTTCTCAGTTCCTCTTTACAAAATCCTCAAGTTTAACATACCAAATGGCTGCGATACCCGACAAGGTCTGACCAAAGAGGGATAACTTCTACAGTCTAGTTAGGCCCATTGGCTGCAAAATGTCTGAAAATAGCCGCAAGTGGACTATGGGATCACTCGAGCCATCAAAGCGATCTATATGCGGCATTTTAAACCTGTCTAGCAATGTCACCGCCGCATCAGTATAGTTATCCTCTATATCTGGGATCGAATTGACACCTTAAGTTCATTTGAAAAGCTTCTCAAGCTTGCTCACTTTCAGTGCAGTAAGATCGACCTCAAGCTCAAACGGTGCCTCCGTTGGGTAAACTGGTGCTTTGGAAGTCTGGGGTGGAATCAAATCCACTGGGATGTCTACATTTTCTTGGACATTGGTTGTGGAAGCCAGAGCTCTGGGTACTGGAATGTTTACAGGAGGTGGATGGGAAGCAGAAGCTATTCCCTATTGCAGCTGTTATTGCTATAGCCTAGCAATCAACTCAGTCTGCTGAGTTACAATTTCCGCTTGGCGGGCAACATCCAACTGCATATTCTTGATAATCTATTAAAGTTGGCACATCATATCCTCCATGTTGACTGAGGGGTGCTGATCTATCAAAATTGGTGTGTTGTCCCTTTCTGAAGTTGAAGCAGATGACTGGGTTTGACTGAGCACAGGTGAAGTAGTCAGTAACTGCTGAATTAGCGACTGTTGAACCGGTGAGCTATGCCTAACTCTCCTCCGTCTGGTAACCAGAGGTAGCGAAGCAAACACTAGTTGTCCTTTAATAAGATCCTCAGATCGGTAAATCCGCTTTACTCGACTCCAAAGTGCTCGGGGGGTAACTGCCTCGTTTGAAGTAATTGTGAAACACTACCTTGCAAAAAAAAAAATAAAGCAAAAGAAATAAAAATCAGAAAACACACAGTACCTCGGCTTAGACAAAGACAACACAGACGACTGTACTCAAACACTGATTTCTGCCCCAAATTTCTGCCTCAACATTGATACCCTCAAATTGATACCCGGATTTGCAACTGATACATACATTCCTGCAGAGTTTCACTCTAAAAGCACATACCAAGCAAGTGAGAGCCAAAACACCCCTACGATGGTGTAGGGTTACCCTATTCTAATCTCGTCAGGAGCTAGGGATTCACTACGCAAACAAGCAGTTTCATATAATCCTGTATTGAGCAACGTGTCCTAATTTGGAACAGTCTCTATGGCTTCCAATATACAACTAGGCTGATTGGTCAAAAAGGGTACCTTAGCAAGACTACCTAATATACCTCTCACACCTAACACTGAGAAGTGAAAAGAGGATCAAACGGTACAACGGTAGTCCAGATCCAAGGCTTCTGTTCCCATCGTGGTAGAGCTCGCAACCAGTCATCCTTTCGGCAAGCTTTTCCAAGCAAGCCTCTAGCAAACCGCTCGGGAATAGCAGATGGCAAACACTGTGACTTAGGCTCACCAATGCAAATGCAATGCAAAGAAACACAAAAATGTAGATAAAACAACATATCATGAGTTTGAGTCAAGTTCTCTAAATCCCCAGCAAAGTCACCAGAAACTGTTGGCTCGCCTTTTTTCGGGCCCCCAGTCTTTTAGAAAGGGTTTGAAAAGAAATGCCTCACGGTTCGAACTCTACCTGTGGTTTTGAATCTAGTCTTACAAGTGTAGTGCGAAATTGATAAACATCGAAGAGTCCAATCTGGCAAATCATTTTGGAAAATCGATTTTAAATCAAATAATGCCAAAATTGGACTACTTTTCCAAATTATAGAGTCGCCACCTAAATATTTTATTTTCGAAAAATTTAGGAAACCCTAACTCGTGCCAAAGGCCACGTGTCCGTCATCACCAAAGTTGCCTCGGTTCGGGAACTTAGGTACGAAGGGGGAAGGTCATGAAATGAGCACCCCCGCTTGCCCGATCAAAGATCGGCCTCTACTAATCATGATATGTTGTTTTATAAACCTTATGTGTTCTTGTTCCGCTTATTAGCTAACTTTACTATGTGACACACACAAGCAAGTATAGACTAAATCGCAAGAATTGGAACATTTCAAGTCATGTTTATTTTGCGAAAATGGTTTGAATTTTCCACCCTCAAGTGGGCTTAAAATATGATTTGCCACTTCTCAAACTGGGCTTAAAACACACATTTGTTGAATCATTCCAATTCAAACAATCAAGCCTTCATCCACAGGCATTCATGTAGTTTAGCAAGTAAGCACATAGCCTCATGGCAAGCATGCGAAACATGGCAATATGGCAATCACACTCATGCAAGTATGCTAAAGCATAAAAACTTACCGAGTACTCCAAGCCAAAACAAAAACTAGTTAGAAAAATGCATGATCTTAACTATGCAAGATGCCTAATGCAACACATGCAATATGAAATTAATAGGCTCGACTACTAATATGGCATTTGCAACACTTTGATAGCATGCTTTGAAACATGTATTCAAAGAAGTATTGAAATTACGATGCAGTTTGAATGATGCGCCAAGCCTCGGTACATGCAAGACAAATGAATGGATGCAAACATGCAAGCATGAGGTATGATAATCGAAAATGATCCCTAATCTGACCATCAAAAGAGTTTAAATAAAAGGGAAGAAGACGCGGGCTTGGAAGACATGCACACACGCAAGCACACTTATTACAACGATGTGCCCTCGCAAAGGAGGGTCCGAATGAATAAGCTAAGCTAACTAGCTACGCTAATTAAGCTAAGCCATTACAACACAATTAATTAACTATTCTAGCTAATCAAATATTACAAACCGAATTAAGCTAATTAATTACAACACTTGTATGAATGAATTAGCTACGGCTAACTAATTAAACAAAGCAAGTAAATGGCCTCGAGGGCGAGGGATGCATGCATGCTCGGATGGTTTCCTTCCGAAAATCCACCACATTGCCATCGGACACCTCTATTTGCACTCACTTGAACATCAATAGTGCTGCCAACTTCTAGAACATCTCTGCTCTAACTCAGGAACACACTTGTGCAAAAATTCATTTCTGGCCGGTCGGCTACTGCTGGTGGCCAGTGAACCACTATTGGTGGCCGGTCGACCACCCCTTCCCTAAACTTCTCTTTTTTTTTGCTACAACAGAGAGCAAACAGAGACAAAGCAGTGTATTCTCAAGGAGTGTATGTACTGCTAACCATGCATGATGGCTAAAGAACCAAGCTTGTACAAGTTTAATGAGTGTAAAACAAGACTCATCAAAACCACTACCCTATCATGCACGATCAAGGGCAATGGTGACCAAGAAAAGTGGCATGTTTCATCACTTTGAGTATGAAACATCCCATTTTTCTCAGTTTCGAATTAACGTCCGATCCGAACACATGCAATGCAACATGAAAGATGATTTATCTTGCCTCTTTTACTTGTCATGTTTTATTTACCCATTTTAGATTACCAATACATTCTTTAATTGATTAGTCCAAAAGGTGAGTGTCCTCTAATAGAAAGAGGGCTTAAATCACAAGTACCTTGAGCATGAAAGAGGCCTCATGCTGTTGGTAATGAATTCCCGAAGGAATTAAACCATTAGGCATGAGGGTTTTAATTCCACACTCAACCCAACAAGGGGTTCAAAGCCACCTTCAAAACAAATGAAAGAGTGAAGAATAGAGGGAGATTGCAGAGATTTCAGTGTTGAAATGGAGTGCAACATGACACTAAAACGTGCAAGCAACTCATGCAATTCATGTTTAAAAGCCCAAAACATTAAGCTAGTGAAGGAGATTGCACCACAACCACACAATACAAGCGTCAAAGGACCAAACCAGCTCAAAATAGAGCTAAAACAGTCCAAAACAGTAACAAAAACATGTTGAGATAGAGGTACAAAATGCTAGAAAATCATGCTTACATGTTAAGCTATCTAGACTTGCAAACAAGACACAAGAAGGGGAGGCTTCCCCCTCCAATTTTGGACTTCAAAACTAAGTTTTTACCACTAAAATAACTCTGAATTTCAGTGGTTTAAAGAGCCAAAAAGCTTGATGTGAATATGCTAAAAGATGATACAAAAGCTTACACAATAAAGCAACAAGAAGGGTGGATTACCCTTCTATACAACATGACCTCAAACCATGACTTTTAGGTCTCAAAAATCAGAGTTTTTTGTAGTTGAAAACTAAGCCAAAAACAGTATAAAAACATGGCAAAACAAGTGTTCAAAGCAAAGCCTGCAAGGTAAGTCTTATACCTCTTGAAGCAATCACAAAACAGCCACAATTTGAGGCTCAAACCTTCTTCCAAAGCTCAAACTAGGCTCCAAGGGACCTCAGCTCCAAGGTGATCAAGTTTGGTTAAGAGTTAGTGTGCAAAGGTGTAGAGAAAACTAACTACAAAGCACAAAACAATAAGAGAGAGAGAGAGAAAAAATTTTGATCCAGAATGTCTAACCCTCCAAAATGGGGAAGGACACCCCCTATATATAGAAAATCAAGATTAAAGCTTGTATTCATCCCTCCATACGCGTGTATGGAGATGCACTTCAGTGAGCAACAGTTGGCACAACTAGCAAACAAATATCTGAAAAAGCAGAAAAATGGCCGCCGGTCATCACTAGTAGCCGACCGGCCATCAGTGTGGCTAACCGGCCACACTGATGGCCGGCAGGCACAAGCCATGGCCAATGGACTGTGGGGATGGCCAACAGGCCACCCTCTCCTCCAGACTTGAAACAACAAGCTCTTGGTCCACAACCAAGCACAAAACAAACAGGTTTAGAGATTCAAAGGCAAGGTGCTCGGCCGAGACCTTCAGGTACTCAAAACGAACACGAGCATGCAAAATCATCGAGTGTTCAAACGATGACGTCCAAGTCTTGAGAACGGTCAAAAATGAGGTGTCTACAATCTCCTTTTCCTTTAACAGATGAAAGGCCAAGAAGAAAGAAGAGCCCCATAAAAGTGCCTATGAGTGTAGAGCCTATCCAAACAATATTCCCTCTTCCTAGCTCCCCACTTTCCATTTCTTCTTTGAGGCCAAACATCCCTATTTCTTTATCCCTGGGCATAACTCCATATCTTCCTCATCTAACCTTTTCCTCAGCCCAATTCGTTCTCCCTATAGTCCTTGCTGCTTCTTCCCCACCTGGGGAGGTCCCAGTTATCACTTCTTCTTCAATGATAGCTGATACTCCCAGAGAAAACATTAGTAGCTCACCAATCCCTTGTCCACCACCATCATCCAGCTCCAGTCTTTCTTCTCTTAACTTGCTGGTGGCCAGGACTGTAGACACTACTAGGGACACTTCAACCTCCTCTCCTATCCCTATACAGCCATCCCTTCCTTCTAATAGAGACCTTTCTGTACCTTCAATGTCAGTGGAAGAGATGGACATTTTTGAAGCTAGGCTATCTAGCCATTTTGACATACCTTCTGCCATTCCAGTAGCCAGTAATGAAGCTGAGCCTTGGGTTCTGGCCGACTCTCTCTTGGAAATTTTTGAGAGCTCTTTAACTATCAATAGGGCTTCCTCACGCCCATTGGACTTGGGCACCTGTTTGGAATTGCTAACATTATTCTCAAGGATCTCATTCAAAGCCTTACAAAGACCTATCATCAAGAATGGTTTCCTCCAGTGCTATAAGGTCATTGAGCAATCCGACATGGTTATTTCAAGTCACTTGTCCCAGGCAACAGCTACCATAGATTTTTATGTCAACATCTGCCATATTGCCAAAGCTGTAGAGGAGAAGTTGTTGAAAGACTAAGAATTTGTTTCCCATATAGATGCTGAAGTATATGAATTGAAGGGACAACATTCCTCTACTCCTTAATTTCGAACCCAGCTCTTGGAGAAGAAGGCTTAATTAGAAGAAGTGTTATCAGTAGTTAATCTAGCCTTGGATCGAACTGCTATAAAGCTGCAAATCACCAATCAAGGGCTAGCTGATCGAAGGCAGGACATGGCTACAGCCATTCAGTTGTTCCCATCCCTTAGGAGTAGAAAATCAATAAAACATTATACTGATTTTTGGGCCAATTGATGGCTGCATGTACTTAACTCTATATAAAATGAAATCCTTATTTATTTTTTAAGTGTTTTGATACTTCTTGTGTTTATTTTGATTTAGCATTTCTCACACTCCTTGTGTTTCCCACAGTTGGATAATAAGGCTTCAAATACTTGCTATTTATTTTCTTGGATAACCATTTAGATTTCTCAGATGGTATGCTCCCCCAGGAAAAATTCTATGGACTTGATATGGTTCTTCCCAATTAGGTGACCACTGACCAAATTTATGGCTTTTAATTTCTATTGGGAGTATTGTTTTCCACACCAAATCACCTTCATCAATGCTAATATGCTTAACCCTCTTATTGTAGCTCTTGGCTGCCTCTTTCTTTTGGAACATAATATTATTTAATGCAAGAATTCGAGCTTCATCTATACTCTCTAATTCCAAAAACATGCTTTGATGGTATTGCTCAGAAGTTAACTAGTCCTGGCATTTCACTCTCAAAGACTTAATATTAATTTCTACAAGCAACACTACATCATGTCTATATACTAAGGCATAAGGAGTTACTCTTGTACTTGATCTTGGAGAAGTCCTATAAGCCAATAATATATCCAACAACAAATTATGCCAATCCCTAGGATTGTTTTCCACAACTCTTTGTATTCCTTTTTTCAAAGACTTGTTTGATGATTCTGCTTAACCATTTTCTTGTGCATAGTAAGGGGTAGAATTAATAAAAGTAATTCCAAATTCTGTTGTGAAAGACTTTACCATCTTTCCATCAAATATAGTCCCATTATCTATGGTTATGGTCTGTGGGATGCTAAATATGTGGATCAGATTTTTAATAAATCCAATAACCTCAGTTTGATCCACAGCTTTATATGGTTTAGCTTCAACCTATTTAGTGAAGTAATCTGTGGCCACTAGGATGAAACAATGGTGCTTCGAAGAGGGTGGATGTATTTTCCTTATCATATCCATAGCCCAACCTCTAAATGGCCAATGTTTCACAACTACATGTAAATCAGTTATTGGTACATGTCTTATTATGCCATGCTTTTGGCATGCCTGGCAACTTCTAGCATACTCTATACAATCTTTAAAGATGGTTGGCCAATAATAGGAATGCCTTCGAAGCAACCATCTCATCTTCACACTAGGCTAATGAGCACCACAAATGCCTTCATGAACTTCAACCATGGTTGTCAATGCCTCCTTCGACGCTAGACATTCTAATAACAACCCATCTGCTCCCCTTTTGTAAAGAACATTACCATACACTATGTATTACATAGATTGTAATTTGATCTTTCTGCTGGCTTTCGAAGATGGGCCAGTTAGGTACTGCATTATTCGATGCCTCCAATCTTGATCTTGTAAGTCATTTATGATTGACTTCTAACACTACATTCTTTTTAGCTAAAAGTGGTATTAATTTTTGATATGTTGCTTGACTTATGTTCAATTGAGTGTCATCCCTTCTTTTGAAATTCGAAGCATTCTGAGCTACATCATTGGCTTTGTTATTCATGAACCTTGGGATATAAGTCATATTTGCTCTCTGAAACTAAGAAAACAAGTGTAATGCAACAACATGATATGGTAACATGCTTGCACTTTGACATTTGAAAATTCTTCTCACTTGATTGACTACCAATTGAGAATCTCCAAATATATCATCTGCATGAGCTTGTAATCCAATAAGCATTTCCAATCCCATTATTAAAGCTTCATATTCAGCTTGATTATTGCAACAAGTAGTTTCATCCACTCTGAAACCATGCGTAGTTTCTACCCCTTGTGGTGACTTAATTACAACACTAACTCCAATCAGACCATTGGCCTTTGATCCGTCGAACCATATCTGCCAAGGCTCAACATTGATCATATCAAGATCCATTATCTCTTGGCTTTTCGTTTGACATGGATGATCTGCCAAGAAATTAGCCAAAACTTGTCCTTTTACTGCCTTTTAGGGGACACATTCTAGATGAAACTCCGACAAAGCTAATATCCATTTGTCAATTCTTCCTCTCAACATTGGTCTAGATAACATATATTTAACCAAGTCTATGGTTATAATTACTATGACAACAGTAGGCAAAAGGTAATAGCTTAATTTCATTGCTGCAAAGTACAAAGCAAGGAACAGTTTTTCTACAACTGAGTATTTACATTCACAAGAATTTAAAAACTTACTAAGGTAATAAACCGCTTGCTCCTTGCCTCCCTCATTGTCCTGGGCTAAGAAGACTCTTAATGAATCTTCTACTGCAGCAATGTATAACTTCAAAGGCTTGTCACTTTTTAGTGGCATCAGCACTGGAGGCTTGGCCAAGTAGGCTTTAAGTCCTTCAAAAGCAATTTGATGCTCTGTTGTCCACACAAACTCCTCTTCATCTTTCAACTTTAACAAAGAAGAAAATACTTTAGTTTTCCCTACAGTGTTAGAATTAAATCTTCGAAGAAAGTTAATCTGACCAAGGAACTTTTGTACTTATTTCTTACTTGATAGAGGCTTGGCCTCAATAATGGCTTTGGCTTTGGCTTTGGCTTTATTCTGATCAATCTGTATTCACTTCTTGTGCACTACATATCCCAAGAAGTTTCCAGCTGATACACCAAAAGCACATTTGAGAGGGCTAAGCTTTAATTTGAACTTCCTCATTCTTTCAAAGGCTACTACCAAGTAGGCCAAGTACTCCTCCATAGACTGGGATTTTACTACAATGTCATCAATGTAACACTCTAAATATCCTTCAATGAGATCATGAAAGATAGTGTTCATTGTCCTTTGATATGTAGCCCCAGCATTTTTCAGACCAAATGGCATTTTCACGCATTCAAAGGTCCCAATGTTCCCAAGACATCTGAATGCTATCTTATGGACATCCTCCTCTACAATGCAGATTTGGTTATAACTAGAATGTCCATCTATCATAGACAAAATCTTGTGCCCTGTTAAACTGTCCACCAATAAGTCTACTATGGTCATGGGGTACTTATCTTTTCGAGTTGCTAAGTTCAGGTTTCTAAAATCGATGTATACCCTCATTTTACCATTCTTTTTAACCACAGGCACAATATTGGACAGCCATTCAACATATCTAGTTGTTCTAATAAAGCCTGCCTTAAAGAGCCTAAGAATTTCCTCCTTGACCTTCTGAACCACTTCAGGACTCATCCTTCTTGGCTTCTACTTGTATGGCTTGAAATTAGGCTTCATAGGGAGCCTATGTTCTACTAATGATCTGTCCAATCCAAGCAACTCATTAGAAGACCAAGCAAAGCAATCCTTATATTGTTTTAAGATTACCAACAACTGGTTCCTATCAAGAGAATTTAACCAAGCACTGATATAAGTGGGTTATTGTGCAGCACCCTCCCCTAAATTGACTTCTTCCAAGGGGTCTTGTATTTGAGCACTTACTAATGCTTCTCTTTCGACTGTTTCTACCTTCGAAACAACTTCTTTGCTTTGTTCTGCTCCCACCTTCTCTGGTTCAACATCTTTGCCTTTTTCCTCATAGACAAAATGTAATGACCCCAAAATGCGTATAAGAAATCACTTTTATTTACCTATGAGATGATGTGTTTGGATTTAATTACATCCATTAGAATTGAAGCATTATCAGTTGAGTTGCGGATTTAAAATTGAAATTACCGACCTTTATGGGTTCAAAAATTAAAATTGAGTACTTGGGTATGTTAATGGGAATTTTTAGAACTATTGGGAAAAATTAATTTGAAATCTAATTTGTCCGATTCGTTAATGGACGTTTGGGTGATTAACTTTATACTGCAAATTAAAGGCCTTAGAAGCTTCAGAAATCAGAACAGGGGACATATTTATGATCAGCATGATTTTTAGAGTTATCTGAAAAGTTTAATTGAAATTTAATTTTGCGCGATTCGTAAGGCCACGTTTGGTTCTCTTTATTGTGTTATGTTGGTGTGTGTATATTTATATATATATAATGGGTGCCTTATGAGTGGATGGACTCATTACTTAGAATCAAAAAACAAAAATATCTAGAGGAAAGGGGAGAGCTACGTGAGAGAGGGTGAGATGAAGAAACTCAACAAGAAGAAAGATTGAGAAATTAGAAAGGATTGAAGGATTGAAGGATGTAAAGCTCAAGGTATGTGTAATTCATTCTAATTGGTTCCTCTCCTTGATAATTAAGTAGGAAGCTCTTCATGTTCTACAAATTAGGGTTATGTAGGGAACAAGTAAGTGGTGAATGATTAATTAGAATCATATTTCTTGAGCTTGATTATGTAGCTAAATGATCATGTGTGTATATATGTCTATGTATGTGTGAAGATGGGAATGTTATGAAATGAAGTTGTGTTTGTAAATTAAGATCAAAGATTCAAATTGTATAAAGGTTGATCTATGTTGTAACTCCTATTTACATGATTTTGAACCATGTTTCATCCCTTAAAAGAACCTATTTTGAGCCTTGAAGAAGTGTACCAAAAGTGGCATTTTTCTGCATTTTCGCACAGCTTTCTGCCCAAATCGCCGCACGTCTTGGGCTTCTTGCCTGCGTCGGAAGACAACTTGTCCAGCCAACTTTGATCAAGCATATCTTTTGCATCTGGACTCCGTTTTGACTGATTCTTGAGCCTAAAATCAAGCCCCAGAAGTCTAGTTTCCAATGGCGCTGGTCTCACTCTCAAATTATAAATACAGAAATAGTTATGCCCAAATTAGTGACGACTGGTCACTTTCTGTCAACCGATTTTGCCCCTTTTCTTCACTTAAACCATTTCCCATCGATTTCTCCTATTTTCTAAGGCATGGATTACACCTTATTAAAGCATAATGAGTGGTACCACCATGACTAATTGATTAAATGATCAAAGAGAATAAGTAAAGGATCGAGTATAACCTCATATTATGTGTTGTGCATTGTAATTGTAGATCGAGACGAGGACATTGTATCATTACCACCGGAAACCAATCACTGTGAGTATTAGTACTCGATGTATCTTTAACCGTTAATAATTATTGTTATTGATGTTATATCCTTCGTTGTAAGAAATATTGTGAAATTGTGGAAACATCAAAAGTGTATGCTATGTGAGGAACCTTGTGAATTATGAAAGCATTAAGAGAAATTGTGAAGTTATAACATGATGTGGCCAAGGGCCGAATTGTGAAGTTGTGAACCGACAAAATCGTTCTGCCGATGAATTATGGACTCAGACTACTTCTATGATTTCTGCATTGCTTATGTTTTTGTATGTGTTACAAGTTTAATTGAGTATTAGCGCATTCAAGCGGAAGGAGGACGCAGGATAATCAAATAGAATAACGATGCTTGGATATTCCGAATCATTTTGCTTTGTCACTAATGAATTAAGACTATTTTGAGGTAAACTGTACTGTCTTTACTCCGAATCATTTTGCTTTGTCACTAATGAATTAAGACTATTTTGAGGTAAACTGTACTGTCTTTACTCCGAATCATTTTGCTTTGTCACTAATGAATTAAGACTATTTTGAAGTACTGTACTGTCCTTACAAATAATATTGTGAGAGCACATATATGATTTGTGGAGTATGCTTTACTTGTTGTTAACCATTGCCATTAACTGACTACGTAACTCATGTAATGGTTGAAAGGATTTATGTGCCTCTGTACAACCTTAAGACTAATTAGTTCGAAAGTTATCTGAAGTTATTCTGCTTTGCGGGTTGTCCCGAGGTCTATTGATTTATGGTAGGGAACAACAATACTTACGTATTTCTGGAAGCATTCAATCTGTGAAATGTGTTCACCTTTTGCTAACAATCATCAGTAATGTTTTGTTTTCTTTTTGTTTTCTGTAAGTTCCTACAGTACATAATTGTGAACGAAACGTGGTATAAATGAAACTGTGGAAAGAATTCATGAACATTACAGAATAACGTCGGGCGGGCCATTTGTAACGATACGGGCGGGGCCATTCTCAGAATATTCGGGCGGGGCCATTCTGTAATATTCTGAGCCGGGGGCCATTCTGTATTTCTGGGCTGAGGGCCGTTCTGTTATTCCCAGGCCTAAGGCCGTTCTGAAAATACAATAGCATTGAATTAACCTTTTTGAGTTCTACAGTTGCATATGTATATATTTCTGGGCCTATGGCCGTCTTGTATCTGTGGATTTATAGCTGCTCTGTACATGTTGGGCTTAAAGTTACTCTGTTAAGAAAACTGGATCCATGACTGTAATGAAAATAATTACAGAATGTAATTGATCATATGCTTCTACAGTTTTATACTTTATTAGTCAAGTTGAACATTACATTGTTTGGGTACTATTATTCACTGAGTTTCGCTCATTCTGTATTATGTCTATTTCTGTAGGTTATCAACCCGGGAGCCAGTCTTAACGTCTGAAGCCTGTTTACTTTTGTCAACCCCGTATGTTCAGGCACATAGGAAGATCCGTCCCTTTTGTAAACTTTTATCGAGTTTTGGTTTGTATTTTTTTTCCGACCTGTCATGGGTTGTCTGTAATTAATGTTTTTTTTGTTATACGCCATTTTAAGGCTAGGCCTGCTTGTATGTATGTATGTAACCGGTGCACAGATGCACATATCCGAGTATTATTTTCCTGACATGGTTTGTGTGATCCTGGCATGTCAATAGTAGCTCAATGGATGTGGTTTGATGTTTTTTTTTATATATATATAACGCTTCCATTCAGGCCCCGTATGATATGTATAACAGGTTTAGTGTCCGTTTTCGAATGGGTCATGCCCAAACTTTTAGGGGCGGGTTTGGGTCATGACACAAAATCTATCCATAAGGCTTCTTCTTCTTGTATTTCTTGGACTTTTGTCTCGATACCCAATGCACAGTACTTATCAAAGGTCAAAGGCCTGACTTGTTGTTGCTCTTGCTTACAGCCAACTACCATGGCTTCCCTCTCTTGTTCCTGAACTTTTTGGACTATTGATTTTTAGTCTAATATCGAAAACTTGACTAAAACCAAGGGTCTGGCTTCTTGGGTCTTATCTTTTTGCCTACAACCAGACATCATTGTCATCCTTGGTGACAAATTCTTCATCAGCACTCTCACACACTAAGTGCTTCAGGTGTGCTACTTCCTTATCAACCGTTACTTCAGCTGATCCATCAGGTTTTCTCAATATTCTGAGTGGTGTCACTCCTTCAGTATATAACTTGGCGTCCGTAAAGTCAGCATAAGCGACAAAGGGTTGAGAGTCTGCATTGATCTCCTCTGTCTCTCCATTGCATAGGGCCATCATTATTTTCTGATGTAGAGAGGAAGGCACTCATTTGTTGGTGTGGATCCAATCCCTACCAAGCAAAGCATTTTACTTGGCATTACTATCTATAACAAAGAATGTCGTTATGCAATCTCTAGTTCCCACACTCAAGTTGATGGATAGAATACCCTGAGCCATTTGCTTATCCCCAGCGAAGCCAGCAATAGTTGTGCTGGTTGAGATTAATTTGGGGTTTCTTTTTTCCAATTTCTTTAAAGAAGACTTCGAAAGCAGGTTCACTGCTGCCCCATTATCTACTAACATCGTGTTCAATTGTATCCCATTGAAAAGAAACCTTGATATACAAGGGCTTCACATGCTGTGTCATAGATGTCGTAGGATACTCGAAGGGATATAAGAGATTAATACTCACTTTTTCACTTTCATCTTTTGTTTCCATTGGTGTGGCTACCTAAGACTCATCTTGAACCATGCTAACCTGCGAATCTTCACTAGAAACTGGAATAAGGTCATCTTTTCTGACCTTATTGATCTCTATCTTTAGCCTAGAACTCCTATGGCAATATATATACCATGTTTGCTGACACTGGAGGAAATGAGCCAAACTGAGCTATTAGCTGCACTTGTTTCTTTTCCAAATTAACTTGTTCAGTTATTTCATAAGCATCCTCCATGCTACACTCTGGTACCTCAGTATTGTAACTTCCTTCGAATCAACTCGTTTATGGTCTACTCCTGTTGGCTTTTTGACCAAAAAGGTTTATTTAGCCATGAAGGCTTCAAACATCTCATCTTTAGCCATCTCTTTCTTTTGGCCTAGTTCAACTTCTCCTTCTGTCTCACTGTCGCTTTCCATCAAAGCCTTTTCAAGACCTGCTAAGATGGATCTTTCCTTGGCTTTTAATTCAATGTGAACTTTAGCTAACTGCTCTCTGCTAACACTTTTGTTGTTCTGAGGAGCCAATTTTGGACTTTCCTCTATTTGGCCTTTTGACTGGGCCAATGAAGAACTCTCTCCACTTTCCTTCAGATTCTTCTGATACTGAATATACCTCTGCTGGATCTTTCTCCTCTGAGACCTGGAGATTACAGGAACCATATTTGGTTCCTTTATTTTTGGGTGCTTGAGTAATACCCAATTATTTGGAGCCACCAAAGGAGGTTTAATCATTCTTCCCTAATCTCCAAAGACATTTCTCTATGCAGGTATTTCCTTAGGCTTGTTCTACATAACAAACCAGTTTGGCACCCCAGGTACCCATGAACTCATTGGTTCAGTTGCTGAGCTCGCTTTTCCAACCTTCGAAGCCAGCTTCGAAGCTGTCTCTGGAGGTCACTACTTGGCCCTGATCCCCTAATTTTAGCCTAATTCATGCCTTTTGTCAGGGTGGTTACCTTCTATCTTGTTCGAGGTTGATCTTGAAAGCCAATCTTTGGCTCTGATTCCATAAATTGAGCCCATTTTAGGCCTCCTCTCAGGATAATTGCCTTTTATCCTGTAATAGTTGGGTGGTCTGAACTCAAGCAGAGGTCTCTTACCCTTGGAATGCACTCTAGTGGGACCAGTTGGGTATGGCCTCTTGTTGTAAGTACTGGTTGGTTTAGGGCATCTCTGAACATCCTTATAATATCGTTTTCCAATCAATTAGGAGACCTTTAAACCATTTGTAACTTAACATGCATCTGGGACATATCCTTTGCATAACAGCTGCCTCTAGAGAGTCATCATCCAGTGCCTCCTCACTAGAGTCCTCCTCTTGGTTCGCAAAGCTCTGTCCATTTGCTGGTGAACTTCTGGTATCTTTCTTGAAAGCAGTCTAGTTGGCAATATGTATCTACACATTAACCTCCCCCAATTCCTTCAAGGATAGGTTTTGGAAATCTGGCACACCAACATTGGCTGTAACTTCCCCAATCTCCGGGAATGGGTTATTGTCAATCCCCATAGCTTTCTCTACTTTGGTTGGGAAGTTTAAACTTCACTTTCGAATCTGTTCTTGGATCCTGTCCCAAAAAACAATATAGTTTTTAGTTGAATGAGACCAAGAATTGTGCCATTTATAGTACATCTTCCCTTTAAGTTCCTCTGGAGTAGGGATCTTAACTCCTTTTGGTAACTTTAGGAAATTTACTATAAGCAAATGATCAAAAATATCATCTACTTTTGTTAAATCAAAAGAATACTTCCTATAAAGGTCTTTTTTTTTTTTTGAATTGCTGGTCTATTGTAGTATCCTTATGAATTAACGCCTCATAGGTCATAGGCTCTTTCCCTACGATCTCTGCTGCATCAATTTCATAATTAGGGTCCCTATAATAAGTCTTATATGATGCATTACTTCAATCCTGTTCTTCCTCAAGTAAAGATTCATATCTAGACACTTTATAGGTTAATTTCACTAAGTCTCGAAACTCAGTTGAATCAAACTTCTTTCGAAGCCTAAACTCTAAACCATTTTAAGCCAATCTCACAAATTCAGGCTCTGGTAGAATGACTCTACACCTGTTTCGTGCTCTTTTGATCTGGCAATAAATTGAGCAGCCTTCTCATCAGGCCTTTGGCTCAACCTTGCCAAATCTGCCATGGAAACTTCTAGCTCTGTTTGGAAGAATTGGGCATGAAATGCCTCTTCCATTTGCTGCCAAGTTTGGATAGAATCAGGTGTAAGGTTGATATACCATACAAAAGCTACACCAGTTAAAGAATTTAGAAAAAGTCTTAACTTCATATAATCATTGTTAGTAAATTCACCACATTGGCCTGCGAACCTGGTAATGTGTTCTACTATTAACTGGTTTCGATTTCCATAAAAGAGAGCAAAGTCTAGTATCCTAAACCCCCTTGGGTATTCGTGCACCCTATCCACCCATTCTGGGTATGGCTTTCTATATACAGGAGTCTGAACCCCTCGAGCCATAAGTCCACAAATTTCTCTGACACTATCAGCAATTTGGTCCCTAGGAACCATATTCTGCGCTTGTTGGACTACTACTGGAGGAACAAACACAGGGTTTGGTGGAACCCCATGTGCTTGATGTCCTCTTGGTCCATAGGGAGATATATTTGGGACATCCGCCCTCGTGGTAATCTTGGGCTTTGTTAAGGGTATGGTGACATTTACGAGCGTCTGTGAAATGACCTCTGAAGGTGTTGTCATAGGAGGAACAGTTGTTGTTTCTCTCCCAGCAGCAGGAAACCCTTCTAACCCCCGAGTGTGAATTTGAACAGAGGATTAGTGAACCCCCTTGTGCCAAGTATGGCTTTGAACATGGGATTTGAAAATATTCTCATGCCATTTTCTTGTGTTGGCCCAAATCTAGCAATTTGTATGGCTTCGCTGTTAGTTAATGAGACATTTTGATTTACCACAGGCCTCGAAAGAGGCTCATACCATGACTGAGGTATATGTGATGATCTTTCATAATTTTGATTACTAGCCTGACCATTAGTATGTCCATTACTTTGCATAGGCTATTTATCTCTAGCCAATCTTTGCTGAGGAACATTTGAATTTTCCTCTATATGCCTTGTGCTAGTTGGTTTATGGGAATTCATTCGATTAATAAAGGATGTTGCCCATCTTTCCATTGTGTACATTAACTGTTGTCTCATGGCATCTACCAAGCCTCCCTATGGATTCATTGGCTGGGTAAATGGAACAGTGGATGGTCTAATTCCATGGCCTCATCCAATATTTTGAACATGTGGTGCATGTTTTGAATTGTTGGTCTGTTCAACCACAGGTTCTAATGAGATAGGTGCTTCCATAGAATATGTTATCACATTATTCTCTGGATTAAGTACTTCTACCTCTCCTTCCACACCTACTTCCAGGCGTTCATTTTCTTCTTGCTTTCTATATCTAGCCATTTCAATTAGTCCCACTAGGTGTGCCAAAAATATGTGACTTTTTTGACTTTCGAAGGTTAATAATGAAATTTTAAGCGTGTTAAAAAGGATCAATTAGTCCTTACAGAATATTAATTGCCAACTAATTATCAGATGATTGTGTTTTAGTTCTCTCAACCTCAATGAAGAGGACTTTTACTGGTGATTTGTTTAGGAGAATTTAGTAAATAACAATAAGTGAAGAACAATTTCAGAATCTGAATTTCATTAAGTGAATGAAAACTTACAATAATCTGACTCAGCCTCATAGAGGTTTACAGCAACAAGCTATTTGAAAATTACTCCTAGGAAATAAAGTGCAGTACAAGAATTGAAGTGCTGAAATATAAAAAATTGTAAAAATTGGAAGGAAAAACGAAGTAAATAAACTGATTTTTTGATCTGAGTCTGGATGCCTCATTCTGAGGCCTTTTTTGATATTTATACTTTCGAATGATAACCGTCGAAGTGGGCTTTCAACCATCAAAATGTCCTCCCATGATTGCTGAACATGCTCTCTCTCAGTCAATCCCACTACGTCACTCTTGCAGTTAGGTTTCCTTCCTGATTTTGAATTTAAACTTTGTGAGTAACTGTTAGGCCACATTACCTTGTATCTCTTGATTGTTCCGGTACTACGTAGATCCATTATTACCAATACGGATTGACACGTGCCTGACTTTGGTTGGCAATTTGCATTAACTCCCTAAATTGCCCTCTTCGTACTACGTGTTGAATTGTGATTGACTTTTACAAATTATACAGCCAACAATAGTATTAGGTTACTATTTATATAAAATTCTAATATAATATAGCTAATAACAAAGAATCCCACATTAATTAATTTAGCAATTTTCATCCCAATCCAACCATCTATCAAATTAAATCATTTATTTTTATTTTAAAAAATTATATTAAGATTTTTTTGGGGGTAAGTATTATACTAAGAATTTTTTTTAATATTAATAAGTTCTTCTATCCCGTATACGTTCTTCGTATATTTATTTTTTGTTTGAACGTTAATTTTATTAACTAATCAATACATAAGTTACTAATATTTTTTATATGTTATAATTTAATATTATATAAAATTATCATATATAGTTATTGTAAGTTAGTTTTTTTATAGCATAATATTTAAGATTTTTATTTTAAATTATACATATGTCACAACATGTTTTATATTCAACTTTTAAAATAATTTTTTTATATAGTTTCATTATTTGAATATATTTAATTAAAAAATAAATTAAATAATTAGAATTACACTTTAGTTTTAAATTATTAATTTTTTTAATTTAGTAATCGTTTCTACTATAAAAGCGAGTGTAACTTGATTATGTTACAATTTAACATCATATATATTTACATAAATTACAGATTTATATAGTTATTTATTTATTTTACTCATTTTAAATGAAAATAATTACATGCAACTCACGTAAAAATTTTGGCAATTCCAATCTTAACCACCCCCTCCCCCCCCCCCCCTCCAAAATATATATATATATATATATAACGTGCAAAATTAGAAAAGCTAAACTACAATTCGTAAGAAATTATTAATGACAATTATTAAAAAAACCATATTAACACCAAATTGAAAACGTGAGAGAAATGAATAAATTATATCATTGATCTCAATAATTTCTTAGGAATCCTAGTTTAGTCTTTTTAATTTCGCACGTTTTATATTTTCTTCCAAAATATTAATGACAATTGTTGAAAAACCATATCTATCTATATGGAGATTTCTAAGCCACAAATTTTGTAGAAGTTCTAATATCTCAATCCTAATTTTTTATTTCTTTGATTTACAAAAAATAAATGACCTCAGCATTTATTAACTTCTCTTAACCCACAAACCTTTTTGACTTCTCTCATAGTTACTGGAGCATCATTTTCAACTTCTTCCATACACTATGGTTAATGATGGGATTATTAAATTATTTTTATAAAATATCTAAAACAAATATAAATATCTATATCTATATCTATAGCTATATCTATATCTATCTATCTATACTATATATTAAGCAAAAGGGGGTTTTAACCCCCAAGGCCTGTGGGAGCTCCAATCTCTCAATCCTAATTTCTTAATTTTTTGAATTTTTTTTTAAAAAAAAAACTCAACATTTATTGACCTCTCCCAACCCAATCTCAGCATTTATTGACTTCTCTAAACCCACAAACCCTTTTGACTTCTTTCATAATTACTACAGCATATTTTTCAATTTATTTCATACACTATGGATACACAAAAAAATAAAGAAGATAAGAGTTTAATTATGGATCTCAAAAAGATATAAAAACATCTAAATTTAGTAATATCTTTATGTATACTTAATGGGACAAATTAATAAATTTTCTAAAATTATTGATTTTTTAATTTACAACATAGATTAAAAAAAACTATTGATTGATTGATTTATTTAATAACGAAAATATTTCATAATCTCTTTCTCTAAAAAAAAAAATCTTTAGAGTTTACCTCAATAAACTTTATATCAATAAAACTTACATGTCTATCACATATCTGACTCACATCATAACTTACCTAAATAATAATAATTAAAAACAAATATTAAAAAAATATATAGATACCCACAACTCCATCTTAAATAAGTTGAAAAAAAAAAATACCTGAATAGAAATATAATTTGTTAAATTATAAAATAAAATTTCAAATATAAATTCTTCTTCAAATTATATTACTACAATTAGAATGAGATCAATATTCCGATGTGTCGTAATATTATTAGTCAAAATATAATTTGTTTTAAATATATGTGTTCAAATTATATCCTTCTAAACTATAAAGACTTGAACAATAATATTTTTAATATAATTTTTTTTTAACAAAAGAACAAAACAAAACTTTTTTAGTACTTACCAAACATGGTGGATTTTGTTTTGTTTTTGTTTTTTTGTTTTTTTAATTTCAATTGTCAACTAAAGAAATTAAAATAAAGAACAAAGATATTTTTTTGTTCAAATTGATAAAAAGTTAGTTTTGCTAAAATAAATTAGAAAGAAATTATAATTTTTTTTTTTATTAAAAGTGATAGTTCGTTAAACTGTTTTATTTATTAAAAAAAAATAAAAAGTAAGAGGATTATAGGTGATAATTTATTATTCATCTAGAATTATTTTCATATTAAATGAAAATACCATAATAAATACAAATATTAAAAAAATATATAGATACCCACAACTCCATCTTAAATAAGTTGAAAAAAAAAAATACCCGAATAGAAATATAATTTGTTAAATTATAAAATAAAATTTCAAATATAAATTCTTCTTCAAATTATATTACTACAATTAGAATGAGATCAATATTCAGATGTGTCATAATATTATTAGTCAAAATATAATTTGTTTTAAATATATGTGTTCAAATTATATCCTTCTAAACTATAAAGACTTGAACAATAATATTTTTAATATAATTTTTTTTTAACAAAAGAACAAAACAAAACTTTTTTAGTACTTACCAAACATGGTGGATTTTGTTTTGTTTTTGTTTTTTTGTTTTTTTAATTTCAATTGTCAACTAAAGAAATTAAAATAAAGAACAAAGATATTTTTTTGTTCAAATTGATAAAAAGTTAGTTTTGCTAAAATAAATTAGAAAGAAATGATAAATGTTTTTTTTTTATTAAAAGTGATAGTTCGTTAAACTGTTTTATTTATTAAAAAAAATAAAAAGTAAGAGGATTATAGGTGATAATTTATTATTCATCTAGAATTATTTTCAGATTAAATGAAAATACCATATTAAATGTTCTTCTTACCTTTTTTTATTCAAATACTTTTATTTTGTGAGAATTTTTTTTATTATATTTAATATTTTATTGTAATTTTTAAATTAAAAATAATTTCAAAAAAAAATATTTAAATTATTTATGCCATTATAAAAAGTTAATTTTTTCATATCAACTTAGTGGTAGTTTGGGAATCTATACCCACAGCTCCATCTTAAATAAGTTGGAAAAAAAAATACCCGAATAGAAATATAATTTGTTAAATTAGAAAATAAAATTTCAAATATAAATTCTTCTTCAAATTATATTACTACAATTAGAATGAGATCAATATTCAGATGTGTCATAATATTATTAGTCAAAATATAATTTGTTTTAAATATATGTGTTCAAATTATATCCTTCTAAACTATAAAGACTTGAACAATAATATTTTTAATATAATTTTTTTTTTAACAAAAGAACAAAACAAAACTTTTTTAGTACTTACCAAACATGGTGGATTTTGTTTTGTTTTTGTTTTTTTAATTTCAATTGTCAACTAAAGAAATTAAAATAAAGAACAAAGATATTTTTTGTTCAAATTGATAAAAAGTTAGTTTTGCTCAAATAAATTAGAAAGAAATAATAATTTTTTTTTGGTTAAAAGTGATAGTTCGTTAAGCTGTTTTATTTATTAAAAATAAATAAAAAGTAAAAGGATTATAGGTGATAATTTATTATTCATCTAGAATTATTTTCAGATTAAATGAAAATACCATATTAAATGTTCTTCTTACCTTTTTTTTATTCAAATACTTTTATTTTGTAAGAATTCTTTTTATTCAGACACCCCTTCCCCGGAGACTACATGGCCTAAGAATTTTATCTCTCTTAGCCAGAACTCACACTTCCCAAACTTGGCATACAACCTATGGACTCTAAGCAACTCAAGCACCACTCTCAAGTGTTCCTCGTGCTCCTCCTCAGAAGGTAAATAAATCAGAATGTCGTCTACGAAAACGACCACAAAGCAATCTAAGAACTCCCGGAATATCCAGTTTATCAAGTCCATAAACACTGCCGGTGCATTGGTGAGCCCAAAAGGCATCACCAGAAATTCATAATGGCCATACCACGTACGGAATGCCATCTTCAGGATATCTTCCTCCCTGACCCTCAACTAATGGTAACTCGATCTCAAATCTATTTTAGAGAAACAACGGGACCCTTTCAACTGGTCAAACAAGTCATCTATACGGGGCATAGGGTATTTGTTCTTAACCGTAGCCCGATTCAATTTTCGGTAATCAATACAAAGTCTGAAGGCACCATCTTTCTTTTTAGCAAAAAGGGCCAGTGCTCCCCACGGTGAAGTACTAGGGAGGATAAAGCCCTTATCTAGCAACTCCTGGAGTTGAATCTTCAACTCACTCAACTTGGTTGGGGCAAAACAGTATGGTGCCATAGAAATTGATGCCGTGCCAGGCACTAAATCAATAGAGAACTTAATCTCTCGATGAGGTGGTAAACTAACAAGATCCTCGGGAAACACATCCAAGTACTCACAAACCACTCTCGGCAATACAGTCTAGGTCTCATCACACTCACTACTTATACAGCTAGCGAGAAGACAACTAAGCTCACTCCGCCCTCGCGGATCATACACTGGTGGCAAAACTCTACTACCCCGATCCCCCAAGAAATGGAAACAATCCCCGCTCAAGGTACATATAGTAACCCTCTGGCGATAGCAATCAATAACAGCCCGGTATGACGATAACCAGTCCATACCCAAAATCATATCAAAACCTGACATAACCATTACTACAAAAGAAAATGGAAGTCGGCGGTCAGTGACCTCTATATCGCAACCTCTACATCCTTGTTTCAAAATCAACTCACCCCCAACAGGTGATACAACACAAATAGGAGAAGTTAACTATGCCAACTCCAACCCCAAAACAGATGCAAATGCAGCAGATATAAAAGAATGGGATGCACCCGTATCAATCAACATATTAGCAACCGAATTGTAAAACAGAAAGGTACCTCTCACAACAGATGGAGCCAGTACAAGATCCTGCGCAGTAACAGCATACACATGCCCTGTAGGCCCCTGATCTACCTGCTCACTATTGCACAGACTGAGACGATGAGGCCCCATGATTAGCCCTCGAGGCCTAAACTGACTGAATTGGCTGAAAACTCTACCTCGACCCAGATGCACCAGATGTGCCACCCAACTGCAGGAAAAACCTCTTCAGGTGCCCCGCCTGACCACACTGGTAACAAGAGAGCAGCTGGCCTCTACCCTGATTCTGGCTCTGAGGACGAGCCGAAGATGAAGCTGTTCTCTGACCTCCTCCCCTCTGTGGGCAAGCTGGAGACTTGTGGCCTAGCTGACCACATTTGTAACAAGTAAAGTCTCTCTGACTGCCTCTCCCAGAGCCTGAACTCGGCACTGGAAAGGTAGATCTCGCAAAAGCACCCTGGGACTGCTAAGGGTTAGAACCCCTCTGCCTCCTACCATTCCCCTGGCCGTCCTGACTCCTCTTGGAGCCCCTCATCCTATCATTCTCCTCATGCATAATAATCTCAAGATGGGCCACAGCATCCACAAGGCGCCCATACTCCCGAGTCATGGACCCCGCAACTCTTATTTTGAGCCTAGTCCTTAACTTCTTCTCAAACTCAAGACAACAGCGTTCCTAAGACGCTACTAACTCAGGTGTGAACCTCGACAAGCTAGTAAATGCGGCCTCAAACTCAGCCACTGGTGTATTCAGCTGCTTGAGCTGACAAAACTAGTCCTTCAACTTCTCCCTCACAGCAGGAGGCAAAAACTTTTCCTGGAAAACATCAACGAAAGCCTTCCAAGTCCCTCCAATACGGCCTCGAACGAACTTCCACCACTGACCCGCGTCTCCCTGCACTGGAAAGACGCCAAGGTCACCTTTAAGCCTCCGTCTTCGATGCCAAGCATCTCAAACGTCTTCGTCATCTGCTCAAACCACTCATCAGCCTTAAGTGGCTCTTTCGGATCACCCACAAACTCGTCCGGATTAGACCGAAAAAATTCCCTCTTCAGAAAGGACGGCCCTGCCTCAACCACCTGGGCCTGGGCTTGATTTTCAGCTCTGAGAATGCCCATAGATTCCCTCAACGCTCCTGCCATCTCGCGGGCTAAGGCGCCCATGGCCTGTTGACCTACTGGCTCGGCCACATTGGCCTGACCAACCCCCTCCTACTGCGCCGGAATCTCATCCGGTATAGGCATCTCGTACCTCCTAGGCCTACCTCGCCTACCACCACATCCTCGTCCTGACATCCTAATAAAGGTAACGAAGACATTAGCACATTCACAAATGTGCCGAAGCTATTTCACTCACGTCTTAATGCAATGGACAACAATAATTCACTCCACGTAAGCACATAATCACATAAGTACTTACGAATTTCATTTCCGGATAATGACAGTCCCGCGGCATTGCTAGAGTTCCGGTTAGAAACAGCATTGATCAAGTGCTTTTCCAACAGGAATCCCAGAAACCCAAGGATCCAATCAACATCCTAGAAATTAAATCCCATACCCATATAGTCACATAAGCATGTTATCACATACGTACATCGTATTACATCTAAGTCTCAAACAAGCGAGACAAACCCACTATGGTACTGACCACTCCCTACGTACCCGAGGTATTCAAACCCAGTACGCTCTGATACCAAGTTGTAACGCCCTCAAAATAATATATATAAACCCACATTCTTGACATGCATTGACATAAGAGAAATAAGCATAATTCCACTCATCAGAGTATTCATTACAAAACTATTACATGTTGACAACAAAAGTAAATGCCCTACGGGCTTACAACTTTCCAAGCCAACACTTGGTTACAACAAAATGAGAGTTCTAACTCTTTATACAAAATAAGCCCTTGGGCTTGATTTACATGTAACACCAAAATAACAAAACAATCAAAAGAGTCTTCGACTCCCAAAACCTTCCAAGCTATGTCCCTGGAGGTGGCATAACTCCTGAACCTGAAAATGATGTCTCATATAGGGTGAGCCAACGCCCAGTAGAGATATACTAAACATAATATGAGCAATAACTAAAACATTGGGATTTGATAAATGTTGAACTCATATAAACAAACATACATCTCATTCCATTTCATTATCCAAACCAATTCATAGATATGGTTCCTATTCAGCCCGACAGTTCATAATGAGATTGCAATTCATATCAACAATACTTCAACAATTCAATTTCAAATGAGACTACAACTCATATTATGATCACTTCAATACTTCAATTCATCTACGTTATACAAACGCAATAAAGGTTTCGGGACTTTTATCCTGGACACTCCAGCCAACTTAATTATCACTGGAGTCCATCCCCTATCTCCTCCCAAATCCGGTTTAGGAGTACATCCCTTATCTCCTCCCAAACCATAGAGTACATCCCCTATCTCCTCCCAAACAACATACATATACAATGTATTTGAACACTTAGCATTTACAATGTTCAAGCAAAGCACATATTCAATGTGTTATTTTATCCGTCATATTCAATGACATACTCAATTGATTAGTTTTAATTCACCTAATCATCATGCAGTATCTACAACAATCACGACTATCCTCCATCGATAGCCCAAAGCAATTATCTCTAAATAGATAATAAATTATCAAAAGAGATAAATTATCTACAATTTCAAAGGGTGAGTGATTAATCAATCCAACTCCACCATTAAATCTCATATTTACCCAATTTCATTATTTCCAACTCAATTTCATATTTCTATAACTTTTCCAAATTAATTATACAAATTAATTCACCACAATAAATTAGGGCTTTTCTCCCACTTTTCTCAATATTGACCCAAGTGCTCAAATGACATCATTAAACATCAATAAACTCATTTTAAGACCCAAAATACACATGTATGGGTCAAAAGAACAAACCCCTCTTTATACATTTTGAAACCCTAACACCCAAAATTCCCAACTTCAACAATTAATCAAAAGGGCCACATATCTATGTCAAAGACCATAAAAATGAGTAGTTATCCCTACCTCAAGAGAAGAGACTCAAAGGAGATGTTGAGGAAACTCAAATGTGCTCCAAACCCAATGATTTTCGGATCCAAATGAAGACCAAGCCAAGCTCCACACTTTATATAAAGGGATTAAGCTAGAAGATCACTAAAGCTAGATGATTTCGTAGAGAGAAGTTGTATTCTAGAGAGAGGAGCTCTCAAATGAGGGTTTTGAAAAGTTAAAGAGAGAGTGTGGGTCGAAAAAGTGATTTAAAAATAACACAGTCGCAATCTGATATACATATAGTCCACTCGAGCGGATAGTAATACGCTCTAGCGTAAGACACAAAAACTGGACCCGCTCGAACGCAAAAAATACCTACTCGAGCGCCAAGGTACAACAACAAAACATCACCCGCTCGAACGCAAAGATACCTGCTCGAGTGTAGAATACACTCCTCCAGTACTTTTACAGGCTTGAGACACCTGCTCAAGCGCAGAATACCTGCTCGAGCTCAAACCCGCTCGAGCGTGAAGAACTTCGCTCAAGTGTGAAAAACACTTCTGCAGTACTTTTGCAGACGCACAAAATGCTGAAAGGATGCAAACTCCGCTCGAACGCAAAAGGACCCGCTCGAGCGGATCACCAAAAATCTGGGCAACAAGATTGGGGACTAAAGCTCAACCAACCTGTTCAAAATACGCCCAAGACATTTCTAAACTCAAATTCAAAGAGTTAAATGACGGAAATGAAACATAAACAACAACAGACATCCACGGAACCGAGTCCGGAGTACAACAACCAATGGAGAGAGGGCCAGAATTGCTATAATTTTTTTGATGTATATCTATCAAAATTTTAAATCACTTAATCGGATAAATTAATCAATTTCTAAAATTATTGATTTTTTAATTTATAAAATAGATTAAAAAACTATTAACTGATTTATTTATTTAATACCAAAAATATTTCATAATTTCTCCATCTTAATCTCTCTCATTGATTTTCAAAAAAATTAAAATTACCTTCCTTCTTTCTTTCCCAAAAAATCAAATAATACTTTTCATGAAAGTTGTAGATATCCATCTATATCTTATATATTATATTATAATATAAAAAATTTTAAAAAAACTAAAAATCAAATATACAAACATATAAAATTAATAAATTTGATTTTCGTTTATTCAGTTAAAATCTTTCTTTTGCATCCAATATCCAATTTTAAGTTTTAAAAATCTTTAAAGTTTATCTAAACTAATCTAATTTGAAAATATCTCCCACCATTATACTTTAAATCAATAAAAATCACATATCTATCATATATCTAACTCACATCATAACTTACCTAAATAATAATAATTAAAACAAATAGAAACCACAAATAAATTAAATTGAAAAAAAAAAAAGAAACTCACAAATCCATCTTAAATAAATTGAAAAAAATAACTCCGAATAGAAACCGTACAAAAAAAATTTTTAAAAAAAGTTAAGAATTTAGATATGAAACTAAAAAAAAATATGGCAATATCTAAATTTGATTTATGATTTAGTAATATAATTATCTATTTTTCTGATGTATATATATCAAAATTTTAAATCACTTAATGAAAAAAATTAATCAATTTTCAAGTTTTATTTAAAGAATAATCTCTTTAGTCATCCCAACTCCTAAACTTTGCGGGCACTGGCAGAGGAGCTAACAAATTAAGTTAGGTGAGATTTAAGTTGTTGGAGATAGCATTCTCCACTCTATAAATTTATATATTTTTTTATTTTTTTTTTCCCTGTGTGATTCGCTTTCTCTATTGTTAGTTTGATTTTAGTTTTGGTTTTAGTGAGGTTTATGTATTTCTTTACAGGTTTGCATGGTAGAGAATGCCATCAAAATATCTATGACCATTTCATGCCAAGGATTTTCATCGGATTTTGTTTTCTTCAATAAAAACCATAAAATTGAACTAACAGAAATTGGTATTAGATTTTTTTTATATTTTTTATTGTCATTTTATTTTATAAAAAATGTGAAAATTTATTGAGACTTCAAGATTTTACTATAACATTAGATTTTTGTATAATTAGGTAAATTTAGAACTTTTAAATATCATTGTTTTCTTTATTTTTATCCTCTTTCTATCCCATTAGACCATTATTACTATTTTTTATTTTGTTAATTATAATTCAATTAATTGAAAATGAAAGCTTAATATAACTTTTCATATATATTATAGTTAATTTGTTACAGCTATAGTTGTATATAATAGCATAATATATAGGGATAATCTCTAAATATGATTTCTATTTTTTTATGTGATTAAAATAGTTCACCTTAATAGTATATAGAAAAGTTAGATGATTTCTTCGATCTCTAAAAAACCCAATCTTTTTTTCTTTTTTTTTTACTTTTAAATTTTTTAAATTGAAACATCAATTGTTTATGTCCATAAAAAAATAAAAATAAAAATAAAAAACTGATAAACACATATCAAAAAGCTACATTTTTTTTTCTTTTTCTTTTTTATTTTTTTTTCATTTTTTAATATGTAGGATATTTACAAATAGAAAATGTTGGACACCCCAAATCTTTTTCCATAATCCAACTTATAATGATAGTCATAAGTGTCAATTTTTATACAAATATGAAAAAAGAGTTAATTAAATTGTACATTTCAACCAACCACATACTCAAACTTTGACTATTTCAAGATGTTATTTCACTATAATTCCAATCAAGAGAATCTTCAACTGTTAATATATTTTTTTTATCCAATTATAATTTGATAAAAATTTAAAAAGATGAAATGTTGAAAATTATGTTTTTTCCATCAAAATTGGTGAAAAGAAAAAAAATTGGGATAAGAATGAAAATTCTTTTAAAATTTATAAAAATTTAATAAAAAAAATAAAGTAATTCATATTAAATCAAAATTTTATTCAAATTTAAAATCAAATTAGATTAAAAAAAATTAAAAGAAAATGATGAAAGTTTGAAAATATTTTGAAACATTCTTGTTCATAAAGACTAGAAATCCATAGGTGTATTATATTCATATTGTATTTTTAGTTATGAAATTGAAATCAAAAGAAATGTAACTTGAATTATTGAATTAATAATAGAAACATCATATTAATTATTATTAAATATCACTTCACTTCATATTTAATAATAAAATAATATATTTATTTTAATTATAACTTTTAAATTTGTATATTTTCTTAACAAAAAGAGATAATCTCATTTAATTAGGTTTAACTTTTTTTTAATACAAATTATCAAAATTGCACTAAATATATATATTTTTTTAATTTTTTTAAACTAATAATTTAAAAAGTTATAAATATAAAAGTTAACTTACAAATTTTATATATATTGCAAGATAAAATCTATATCTATATCTATATCTATCTATCTATATATAAGGAAAAGAGGGTTTCTAACCCCCAAACCTTGTGGGAGTTTTAATATCTCAATCTTAATTTTCTAAATTTTTTATTTAAAAAAAAAATCTCAGCATTTATTGATTTAGTCAAAATCTCCTTATCAACATTTATTAACTTTTTCCAATCCACATAACTTTTCACATGCTTACATTTATTGATTTGGTCAAAATCTCCTGATCAATATTTATTAACTTTTTCCAATTCACATGCCTTTCTACATGCCTTTTGAGAGTTTTGGTCAAAATCCGCTCATACAAATAATTATAGATACAACCGGTGCATAGTTATTGCAGCACCCTTTTCAACTTCTCCCATACACTATGATTAATGATAAGATTGTTAAATTATTTTTATAAAAAACCTAAAAAAAATAATTTATATAGTAAAAAATTCTAAAACAAATATAAATATCTATAATTATCCCGTGCATAGCACGGGTGATGGGCTAGTATTAAATTACTTCAAAATAATCATAATGATTTTTTTTAAAAAAATTTATAAAGTACTAATTAATGTATACACTAGTATACCAACTAGTATTATGCCATTATTACTGACTCCACCTATTATATAAATTATAAATATCCAAAACCTTTAAAATTGTGTCATATCATCAGTTAATATACTAGTAAGTACATTAATTGATATATATAGTACTGTTCTATGTTGGTAGATCGACTCATGTCATTAAATAAATTATTGAAATTAAGAGTTAAGGCCAACATAAATTGGAATTAATGTATAATATCATATTAACTCTTTTTCCTTTTCTTTTTCCTTTTTTTTTTTTTTTTTTGCTTGAGAATTGGAGAAGTCTGATATTGTATTGATTGAAAAAGAAAAAAATTTATTGAAAACACAAAAAATGATACAAAAATATAATAAAGGTAACATGATAATTAAAATATGGGCATTTATTTATAAATACTTCTTTATCTATTTATATTTCACTTAATTTAAATTATTTTTTTATATTCTAATAAGTTCTATGGGTTAAATAATTATCAAAATATTCCTAATAATAATAAGGTGAAGCGTACATTAATGTTTACACATTGACAGTGTAAATGCTTCATGATGTAAACATTCACACTATCAATATAAACATTCATATTGTTAAATTTATTTAATGTGAATATTTATATCATCAAGTTGCTAAGGATTCAAAATATATTTTTAAGGGTAAAATACAAGAATGTCTTATGAACTAATTGGGATACAAATACTTAATTTTCTAATAAATTTCCCAATAAAGATATAACTAATAAATCATATATATAGTATTAGGTTCCCTATTTATATAAAATTCTAATATAATATAGCTAATAACAAAGAATCCCACATTAATTAATTTAGCAATTTTCATCCCAATCCAACCATCTATCAAATTAAATCATTTATTTTTATTTAAAAAAATTATGTTAAGATTTTTTTTGGGAAAGTATTATGCTAAGAATTTTTTTTAATATTAATAAGTACTTCTATCCCGTATACGTTCTTTGTATATTTATTTTTTGTTTGAACGTTAATTTTATTAACTAATCAATACATAAGTTACTAATAATTTTTATATAGCGATCCCGGTTTTCCTTCCGTTTGTATATTGTGTTCCGAACTTGGTTCTGTGGTTGTGTTATTGTCTCATTCTCATTTTCTTCCTTTACTCCTTGTATTTGAGTCTTGGGTTGTGTTGGGCAGGTTTGAAACAGGTTAGTTGTGTTTTGAAACCTAGAGTTTATGCCCAGATTTTGGCCTCCACGCTCGAGTGGGGCTTTTGACGCTCGAGCGGGCCCTTGTTGTTGCTTCTCCGCTCGAGCGGGCGTTTTGGCGCTCAAGCGTATTTTTCCATCTCCCAATACTTTTGTCTACAGGTCTTCAGATGCTCGAGCGGGAGTTTTGACGCTCGAGCGTGACCCTTTGTTTTTGTTCCTCCGCTCGAGCGGGGAGTTTGACGCTCGAGCGGGTACCAAGTCTGCAAAACTTCTGGAAGTGCGTAATCTATGCTCGAGCAGCGCTTTTGACGCTCGAGCGTGAGTCTGTGTCTGACGCTCGAGCAAGGGTTTCCACGCTCGAGCGGGGTGATTTTTATATCTGTCTGAGATTTCACTTTTTGGATCACTTTTTAATTTCTTTTCTCTCTCTTACTTTTTCAAAACCTCCATTGGAGAGCCTCTCTCTCTAAAACTGTAACGCCCTCAAAATAATAACAATAAACCCATCAATATTGACATGCATTGATATATAAAAGATCAATAACCCTCTATTCATCAGAGTAATTCATTGCAAAAGTATTACATGTTAACAACAAAAGCAAATGCCCTACGGGCTTACAGCTTTCCAAGTTAACACTTGGTTACAAAAAAAGAGAGTACTAACTCAATTACCCATTAAGCCCTTGGCTTGAATCTACATGTAATACATCGAAAGAAAGTAAAACAACAAAAAGGTCAGTCCGCCTCTAGCCTCCCAAGTTATGTCCTTGGAGGTGGCGTGCTACCTGTACCTGTAAATGATACCCCATATAGGGTGAGCCACAGCCCAGTAGAAATACACTAAACCAGCTATGAACAATGACTAAAAGATTAGCAGTTGATAGATGGTCTACACCATTACATTCTTTCAAAACACATTTCAGTTTCATGACCTTAAAGTCCATGTTCCATTTCATTTTCCGTTTCTTTTCAACTTTGAGTTTGAAAACAAGGCTCAACACTTAGCCAAATAATTTAATGAGTTTGTGACTCATCTTTAAAACACTTTCGAAATTCATGATGGATACACATTTTGGTGCTGTATCATTAACACCTAAACCACTTCCATACTTCACTAACGATACACATTTTGGTGTTGTATCAACATTACATAGAAACATTTCTATACTTCACAATTGATAAAGATATACATTTTAGTGCTATATCAAATCAATTCAACACTTCCATAATCAACACTTGATACACATTGTAGTGCTATATCAATGTCACACAAAATCCGGTTTAGAGGTCCATCCCCTATCTTCCCCTAAACCGTGGAGTACATCCCCTATCTCCTCCCACACAACATATGTATGTAAACATAGATCATATATAATCAATCAATACATAAAGTTAATGTATTATTCCTACCGCTATATTCAATAGCATACTCAATTGATTAGTTTCAGTTTGCTTAATCATCATGCATTGTCTACAACAATCAAGACTATCCTCCACTGATAGCCGAAAGCAGTTATTTCTATACCGAAAATAAATGCACCAAATGGATATATAATCAACATTTCAACTAGGTGAGCGATGAATGAATCTAACTGCACCCTTTAATCCCATACACATCCAATTCCAACGTTCTCAATTCAATTCCTCTTTTCTTTAAATTAATTATACCAATTAATTTATCAATGTAATTAGGGCATTTTCCATAATTAACATCACAACCCTAAGATTCCATTTTCACTAATAATCCAATATTGATCTCATTTCTCTATGCTAAACATGCATATAGGTTTATATAAATAAAACCCTAACTTTTGTAAAATTACACAAAAGACCCAAACTTTCTCATAATTTCACAACAACCTCCGACATATCAAAATTCAAAAATTCAAAGACAAAGCTCATAAAGAGGAGTAGGATATCCCTACCTCAAAGTTTGAGCTCAAACGGAGATGAAGACCAAAATCCAACATGCTCCAAATCCTAAGTTTTTCATATTAGAACGAAGCCCAAGTCACCCTTTATCTTTTTAATAAAGGACTAAGGGTAGAAACTCACTCTAGATAGATCAAACCTTAGAGAGAAGACAAGTATAGAGAGAGAGAGAGTCGGATCTAGGGCTTGATAGAAAAAGAGAGATAAAAAAGTGATGTTCAATTCGCTGCTATGATCTGATATATAACATGCTCACTTGAGCGAAGGATTGGTCACTCGAGCGACCAGACACAAAGAATACTCGCTCGAGCGAAGAAAGTCTCGCTCGAGCTGACAACTCGAAGCTTTAGGTCTGCAACCCAGAAGCACGCTCGAGCGACAGAATGCTCGCTCGAGCGAGGAAACTCAAAACATACACTTCGCTCGCTCGAGCGAAGGAAAACTCGCTCGAGCCAAGAAATACAGCTCTCAGGTCAAAATGAGACACAGACGCATGCTCGAGCGCAAGGCTTCTTGCTCAATCCACTAGACACAAAACTCAACTCTTGCTCGAGCGACCAAACCCTGGCTCGAGCGAAGGATCCAAAACAAAGAGCTCGCTCAAGAGACAAATTTCTCGCTCGAGCGAAGGACCAAAATTCTGGGCAACAACCATTTGCTCCTAAACACAACCAACCTGTAACAAACCTGCCCAACACATCCTATAACTCAAATAATAAGTACGAAAGGATGCAAACAAGATATAAACAACTACTAATATCCACGGAAACAAGTCCGGATCACTGTACACAAGGGGTAAAACCTGGGATCGCTATAAAAACATTACCTTCTCTCTAGGGATTGATCTAGTATGAGTGGTTTTCTCATCTTGGGCCTTTGTAAAAGTTGTGGGGATTGTCGAGGGCTATATTTTGATCCGAAAATCTTGGAGTTTGGAGCAACTTCATTTTTCTTCATCTTCTTCCTTGGGTTCATCTCTTGAGGTAGGGATTCCTACTCATTCTTGTGTTTTAACATAAATATTGAGCTATTTGTATAGATGGTTTGATTTGGGAAGCTAGAGATTGAAATATGTTATTTTGAAAAAGGGGGTTTTGTCCTTTTGGCCTATATAAATACAATTTGAGTCTTAAAAAGGGGATTATTGATGTTTTTGATAATATTAGAGCCTTTGCGTCAATATTGGGAAAAAGGAGAAAAATGCCATGTTTGGGTATATGTGGGTCATTAGTATAATTAATGACGATTGTTATGGAAATATGAAATTGAGCTAGAAATAATGAAATTGGCTCATTGTGAAATGAAATGGTGGAGTTGGATTTATTAATCACTCACCTTTGAGAACTTTTGATAAATTGTCTGTTGATGTAATTATTATCTGTTTAGAAATAATTGCTTTGGGCTTCCGGTGGAGGGTAGTCTTGATTGTTGAAGACAATACATGATGATTAGGCAAACTAAAACTAATCAAATTGAGTGTGCCATCGAATATGGCGGTTGATATAATACATGAATTTTATGTATTGATTTGATTATGTATATGATATGTGTTTATATACATTGTGTTGTGTGGGAGGAGATAGGAGATATACTCCACGATTTAGGGGAAGATAGGGGATGGACTCCTAAACCGGATATTGTTTGGAAGGAGATAGGGGATAGACTCCATTGATATAGCAATTTTGTGTATCTATTGAAGTATTGATATAGCTAATTTGTATATCATATATGAAGTATGGAAGTGTTTGGTTTGAGATTGATACAGCAATTATGTGTATCTTTGGTTAAGTGTGAAGTGTTTAATTTGAGTTATTATCTCAATTGAAATGGAAGTACTGTTGAAAAGAGATGTGATCTCATTTAAAGTATATGGCCAGGTTCTGAACCAGGTTTATGAATTGAAAAATTGGATAAGAAATGGAAAACGAAATAAAACATGAACACATTTGTCATGTAATCGAAATGGGTTATGAATTGATTCATATGAGTTAAACATCTGTCAAATGCTAATGTTTTAGTTATTACTCATATTATGTTTAGCATATCTCTACAGGGTATTGGCTCACCCTATATGGGACATCATTTTCGGGTATAGGTAGTATGCCACCTCCAAGGACGTAGCTTGGGAGGCTTGAGGCTGTTGGACTTTTTGTTATTTTGTTTGTATTACATGTATATCAAGCCAAGGGCTTATTTTGTGTAGAGTTAGTACTCTCTTTTGTAACCAAGTGTTGACTTGGAAAGTGGTAAGCCTATAAGGCATTTACTTTTGTTGTCAACATGTAATACATTTTGTAATGAATACTCTGATGATATGTAAATATGCTTTATTCTTTTATATCCAAGCATGTCAAGAATGTATGATTTATGGGTTTATTTTGAGGGCGTTACAACTTGATATCAGAGCGTACCGGGTTTGAATACTTTGTGTACGTGGGAAGTGATTCGTATCACAATGGGTTTGTCTCGCTTGTTAGAGACATAGGTGTAATGTTATGTGTTTATTTGATAACATGCTTATATGATTATTTGGGTATGAGATTTAGGCCAAGTTTGGCATAACTTAAATAATACAAAAAGTCAAAAAGTCACTATCATATTTAAGTTACATCATCTTATTTAAATCACATCACTTCTCTAACACATCACATCAAATCCAACCCAAATCCAATCCATATAAACCAATAAGTCAAAAAATACACTTTTTTAAAACATCCCAAACCAACCCTTAATTTCTAGGATGTTGATTGGATCCTTATGTTTCTGTGAGTCTTGTTGGAAAAGCACTTGATCAATGCTGTTTCTGACCGGAACTCTAGTAACGCCTTGGGACTATCATTATCCAGAAATGAAATTCGTAAGTGCTTATGTGATTATGTGCTTACGTAGAGTGAATTACAGTTGTCCATGCATTAGGACGCGAGTGTTTTAGCTTCGGCACATTTGTGAATATGCTAACGTTCTTCGTTACCTTTATTAGGATGTCAGGACGAGGACGTGGTGGTAGGCGAGGTAGGCCTAGGAGGCAAGAAATGCCCATACCGGAACAGTAGGAGGGTGTTGGCCAGGCCAATGTGGCTGAGCCAGTAGGTCAACAGGCCATGGGCGCCTTAGCCCGCGAGATGGCAGGAGCGTTGAGGGAGTCTATGGGCATTCTCAGAGCTGAGAATCAAGCCCAGGCCTAGGTTGTTGATGCAGGGCCTTCTTTTCTGAAGAGGGAGTTCTTCCGGTCTAACCCGGATGAGTTTGTTGGGGATCCTAAGGAGCCACTTAAGGCAGATGAATGGTTTGAGTAAATAACTAAAACGATTGAGATGCTTGGCGTCGAAGACGGAGCATTGAAGGTGACCTTGGCATCTTTCCAGCTAAAGGGGGATGCAGGTCCATGGTAGAAGTTCATGAAAGGCCGTATTGGTGGCACATGGGAGGCTTTTGTGGATGCTTTCCAGGAGAAGTACTTATCTCCAACTCTCAGGGAGAAGCTGAGGGACCAGTTTTGCCAGCTCAAGCAGCTAAGTTTGTCAGTGGCCGAGTTTGAGGCCGCATTTACCAGTCTATCTAGATTCGCACCTGAGCTTGTGGCGTCTGAAGAACGCTGTTGCCTTGAGTTCGAGAGGAAGCTGAGGCATGGCCTCAAGATGAGAGTTAGGGGTTCTATGACCCGGGACTATGAGTGTCTTATAGATGCTGCGGCCCATATGGAGAGTATGATGCAGGAGGAGGAGGAGAGGCAGAGGGGCTCCAAGAGGAGTCAAGATGGCCAGGGTGATGGCAGGAGACAGAGGGCTTCTAACCCTCAGCAGTCTCAGGATGGTTTTGCTAGATCGACATTTCGAGTGCCGAGTGCAGGTTCCGGGAGAGGCAGTCAAGGAGACGTGACCTGTTACAAGTGTGGTCACCTGGGCCACAAGTCTCCAGCTTGTCCGCAGAAGGGTGGAGGGCAGAGAGCAGCTTCATCTTCGGCTCGACCTCAGGGCCAGAGTCAAGGCAGAGGTCAGCCACTGTCTTGCTATCAGTGTGGTCAGACGGGGCACCTGAAGAGGTACTGTCCGCAGTTGAGTGCCACTTCGGGACGTCTGGTTCTAGGAAGACGCAGAGTTTTTAGCCAGCACAGTCAGTTCAGGCCTCGAGGGCCAATCAGGGAGCTTCGTCGTCCCAGTCTGTGAAGCAGTCTTTTGCTCCTAGAGGTGAGAAGGTAGATCAGGGGCCTACAGGGCGTGTATATGCTGTTACCGCGCAAGATCTTGTACCGGCTCCATCGGTTGTGAGAGGTACCTTTTTGTTTTGCAACTCAGTTACCAATGTGTTGATTGATACGGGTGCATCCCATTCTTTTATATCTACTGCATTTGCATCTGTTTTGGAGTTTGAGTTGGCACAGTTAGCATCTTCTCTATGTGTTGTATCACCTATTAGGGGCGAATTGGTTTTGAAATAAGGGTGTAGAGGGTGCGATATAGAGCTCGCCGACCACCGACTTCTATTTGCTTTTGTGGTTATGCCCATGTCGGGTTTTGATGTTATTTTGGATATGGACTGGTTATCGTCATATTGGGCTGTTATTGATTGCTACTGCCAGAGGGTCACAGTATGTACCTTGAGCGGGGAGTGTTTTCATTTCTTGGGAGATCGGGTTGGTAGTGTGCTACCACCGGTGTATGATTCGCGAGGGCGGAGTGAGCTTAGTCGTCTTCTCGCTAGCCTTATGAGTAGTGAGTGTGATGAGACTGGGGTTGAGTTGCCGAGAGTGGTTTGCGAGTATTCGGATGTTTTTCCCGAGGATCTTGTCAGTTTGCCACCTCATCGAGAGATAGAGTTCTCCATTGATTTAGTGCCTGGCACAGCGCCGATTTCTATGGCACGTTACCGTTTTGCCCCAGCCGAGTTGAGTGAGTTGAAGATTCAACTTCAGGAGTTGCTAGATAAGGGTTTTGTCCGCCCTAGTGTTTCACCATGGGGAGCACCGGCTCTCTTTGCTAAAAAGAAAGATGGTGCCTTGAGACTTTGTACCGATTATCGGAAGTTGAATCGGGCTACGGTCAAGAATAAGTACCCTATGCCCCGTATAGATGATTTGTTTGACCAGTTGAAGGGTTCCCGTTGTTTCTCTAAGATAGACTTGAGATCGGGTTACCTCTATTGGAGACCTTCTCTCTCTAAAACCTTACATTCTCTCTAGGGATTGATCTAGTATGAGTGGTTTCCTCATCTTGGGCCTTTGTAAAAGTTGTGGGGATTGTCGAGGGCTATATTTTGATCTGAAAATCTTGGAGTTTGGAGCAACTTCATTTTTCTTCATCTTCTTCCTTGGGTTCATCTCTTGAGGTAGGGATTCCTACTCATTCTTGTGTTTTAACATAAATATTGAGCTATTTGTATAGATGGTTTGATTTGGGAAGCTAGAGATTGAAATATGTTATTTTGAAAAAGGGGGTTTTGTCCTTTTGGCCTATATAAATACAATTTGAGTCTTAAAAAGGGGATTATTGATGTTTTTGATAATATTAGCGCCTTTGCGTCAATTTTGGGAAAAAGGAGAAAAATGCCATGTTTGGGTATATGTGGGTCATTAGTATAATTAATGACAATTGTTATGGAAATATGAAATTGAGCTAGAAATAATGAAATTGGCTCATTGTGAAATGAAATGGTGGAGTTGGATTTATTAATCACTCACCTTTGAGAACTTTTGATAAATTGTCTGTTGATGTAATTATTATCCGTTTAGAAATAATTGCTTTGGGCTACCGGTGAAGGGTAGTCTTGATTGTTGTAGACAATACATGATGATTAAGCAAACTAAAACTAATCAAATTGAGTGTGCCATCGAATATGGCAGTTGATATAATACATGAATTTTATGTATTGATTTGATTATGTATATGATATGTGTTTATATACATTGTGTTGTGTGGGAGGAGATAGGGGATGTACTCCACGGTTTAGGGGTAGATAGGGGATGGACTCCTAAACCGCATATTGTTTGGGAGGAGATAGGGGATGGACTCCATTGATACAGTAATTTTGTGTATCTATTAAAGTATTGATATAGCTAATTTGTATATCGTATATGAAGTATAGAAGTGTTTGGTTTGAGATTGATACAGCAATTATGTGTATCTTTGGTTAAGTGTGAAGTGTTTAATTTGAGTTGTTATCTCAATTGAAATGGAAGTACTGTTGAAAAGAGATGTGATCTCATTTAAAGTATATGGCCAGGTTCTGAGGCAGGTTTATGAATTGAAAAATTGGATAAGAAATGGAAAACAAAATGAAACATGAACACATTTGTCATGTAATCGAAATGGGTTATGAATTGATTCATATGAGTTAAACATCTGTCAAATGCTAATGTTTTAGTTATTGCTCATATTATGTTTAGCATATCTCTACTGGGCATTGGCTCACCCTATATGGGACATCATTTTCGGGTACAGGTAGTATGCCACCTCCAAGGACGTAGCTTGAGTGGCTTGAGGCTGTTGGACTTTTTGTTATTTTGTTTGTATTACATGTATATCAAGCCAAGAGTTTATTTTGTGTAGAGTTAGTACTCTCTTTTGTAACCAAGTGTTGACTTGGAAAGTGGTAAGCCTATAGGGCATTTACTTTTGTTGTCAACATGTAATACATTTTGTAATGAATACTCTGATGATATGTAAATATGCTTTATTCTTTTATATCCAAGCATGTCAAGAATGTATGATTTATGGGTTTATTTTGAGGGCGTTACATTTTATATGTTATAATTTAATATTATATAAAATTATCATATATAGTTATTGTAAGTTAGTTTTTTTATAGCATAATATTTAAGATTTTTATTTTAAATTATACATATGTCACAACATGTTTTATATTCAACTTTTAAAATAATTTTTTTATATAGTTTCATTATTTGAATATATTTAATTGAAAAATAAATAAATTAATTAGAATTACACTTTAATTTTAAGTTATTATTTTTTTTTTAATTTAGTAATCGTTTCTACTATAAAAGCGGGTGTAACTTGATTATGTTACAATCAAACATCATATATATTTACATAAATTACAGATTTATATAGTTATTGACTTATTTTATTTATTTATTTTTACTCATTTTAAATGAAAATAACTACATGCAACTCACGTAAAAATTTTAGCAATTCCAATGATCCGTTACCCCCGCCCCCTGCGGGGGGCGAGGGGGGGTGTTGAATAAATTATATGAGTAATGTCAATAATTTCTTACGAATTGTAGTTTAATTTTTCTAATTTTGCATGTTTTATATTTCCTTTCAAAAATATTAATAAAAATTATTGAAAAACCATATTAACCCCAAATTGAAAACGTGAGAGAAATGAATAAATTATATCAATAATGTCAATAATTTCTTAGGAATCCTAGTTTAGTTTTTCTAATTTTGCACGCTTTATATTTTCTTCCAAAATATTAATGACAATTGTTGAAAAACCATATTGATGATGTGGCATAATTTAAGAGATTTTTTATAGCGATCACGGTTTTCCCTCCATTGAATATTGTATTCCGGACTTGGTTCCGTAGATGTGGGTTGTTGTATTTGGCTTGTTTCCATCTTTCAATACTTTGTATTTGAGTTATAGGATGTTTTGGGCAGGTTCGTTTCAGGTTGGTGGTGATTGGAAGCATATGGTTGCTATCCAGTCTTTAGCCTCTTCGCTCGAGCCAGGACTTTGTCGCTCGAGCGAGCCTTGTGTTGTTACTTCTTCGCTCGAGCGAGGGTTTGTACGCTCGAGCAATCTTTTCGTGTCTTCAGGTTTTGTTCAGACGCAGCCTTGGCTCGAGTGAGCTGTTCTTCGTTCGAGCGAGCGAGTGAGCTGTATGTTTTGGGCTTCTTCGCTCGAGCGAACGTTTCTTCGCTCTAGCGTGCTTCTGGGTTGCAAACCTGAAGTTTCATGTTGTTCGCTCGAGCGAGGCTTTGTGCGCTCGAGTGAGGTTTCTTTGTGTCTGGTCGCTCGAGCGAGGAACGTATATGTCAGTTCGCAGCAGCAGCTTCTTCTTCACTTTTTGATTTCCCTTTTGTCTCAAAACCCTCGATTCGACTCTCTCTCTCTCTCTCTCTCTCTCTCTCTACACTCACCTTCTCTCTAGGGATTCATCTAGTTCTTGGGTGTTCCTATCCTAATCTCTTTGTAAGAAAGATAGAGGGTTGCGTGGGCTTCGTTTTGATCCAAAAAACTTTGGGATTGGAGCACTTCCGAGTTTGGCTCTTCTTCCCCTTGGGTTCTCCATTTGAGGTAGGGATTCTCCTTGTTCTTTTTCAATACTCCGTCTATAAATAGACATGTGGTAGTTTTGTATTGCATGAAAATCATATCATGTTGAATTTCTTTGAAAACCATGTGAGGGAACCTAGGGTTGGTTGTTTGAGAATGATTATTTTATCATTGATAGTTCTTTGGGCTAATTGGAGTGTAAATTAGCATGTTATTGTGGAAAGAAGAAAAAGCCCTAAATTTTGTTTTGATTTGGTAAATTAAAATGGAGGGTAGTTGGTCAATGTTTGTAAGTCTCTATTGTTAATATGAGTTGGGTGAAGGTGTTAATGCCTAAGGGATTAACTATGGCTTTGGGGTTGTTTTGAAATGAATGTATTGAATCGAGTCAGGTTATGGCTTTATAATGAATGGAATTGGTTTTGTGAAATGAAAAAGGGGTTTTGGAATTGGAAAATCCTGGAAGTTGATCTTGGAAATGGGAAATGAAATGTTAACTCTATGTGAGTTTTAGAAAATAAATATAAGAATTGAATTATTGTATCATGAGTGTTGAATACACACATTTGGAGGTTTTACCCTTACCTATCGTACTAGTGTCGTTATCGGGTTTAAGATCTCATGAGAGTTGAGTCTTTATAATAGGTGTATTAAAATCATGCATCTAGAGGTTTTGTCCTTGGTCATCGGTGGAGGATGACATGGTTGTGTTGAATTGTCGTGTATGCATTACACCTGTATTGATTGAACATTGTATGTAATGAAGTGCTATGATACATTATATATGTATAATTGTTAGGGAGGAGATAGGTGATGTACTCCAGTGTGTGGGAGGAGATAGGGGATATACTCCACACACCTATGTGTTCATATACTTTAACACGTTGCTTATGTATCTTGAATAGTTTGTGTGTATGTATTACACTTGCTGATTATGTTATGTTGTATTGTGATTATTGGTGTTGTATATCGCGCTTATAATCAAAGGTACCATTACCTTCCAGCTAGCTCCTGGAGAACTGACTGCGCTGAGAATCCAAGGTACCACACCCTTTGTCACGACCCAAACCCACCCCTATGGGTTTAGCACCGTAATCGCCGATGGTCGGGATTACCGAAGGCACGCTATGATAAGACAATATCTGAGTATAGGGGCATGGCGAAAGCCAAAACAGTAAATAAACAATGTCCAATGAGCTGTGACAGTCTGTATGCAAAAAGATTTTCCATACATACATAGATATATACACAGTACAGAACAGTATGCACAATATTTACAGTCATTCAGAACAGGAACCAAGTCCCTATTAAACAGTACAGTACAGTGCTATCAGTCTATACAGTCATTACAAAACATATACAGAGACAGACAGGGAAAATAAAAACACCCCTAAGCCACAGCTTGGCAGGCTCGGAACCTCGCAGTGAGGCACGGTAGTTGGCTTGACAAAAAGGGGAGTCTAACCCACGCTCCTAGCTGCGGTCTAGTGCCTGGACACCTACATATATAGATAAACAGTGAGCTAAAACACAGTGAATAACATAATGCGTAAAGAGGTTAAGAATGAATGTCCATACAGTAATGAAAACAGTTCATTAGTTCAGTATTTCAGTCGTTCAGTCATTCAGTCAAAACAGTCATATGTGGTACATCCATTATCATAACAATACAGTGAATAGTAGGTCTTAAAGACCGAACAGTAAATGATGGCCATCAATCAGTAAATATTAGTGGTTCCGACAAGGGAACTGACAGAGATCTCATGTGATAAGATCGATATGATGGTTGCTAAGGATACCTGTCTGATTGAAATCTGATTCGATTAACGATGTCGTTCAAAAGCGATGCAGTTCAATTGTTCAGAAGATAATCATTTTGAACATATCTTTACACAGTTATTACTCATAGAGTTCTGGGCTATAGTAAGCTAGAGCGCATCCCCAGTCGCCAACCCTACACAGTTTACAGATCGAACACACACTAAGCTATAAAGTTAGGAAAGATAATAACTTAACCCCTAATTCCCTCGGTGTGTTTTACATCTACATCCTCATTAAGATGCCTAAAACTAGACCTAAGAATGCCTATGATGGAATGAGGATGCAAAGATGTACTTAAAAAGCATTTTCAGAATTTTGAAAAGCAGGGTCCTCGAGCATCGTTTACTCCTTTCGGCGGACATGCTGTTCTTGATTTACCGCCGAAGCGTCACTTTCCACTTCGCGGCGGACGACATGCGATCAAAAAGTCTTTGGATGCTCAAAAATCATGCTCGATTGGGTGCTCAATAGCCGCTCGAGCGTAAGACACAAGGTCCCGCTCAAGCGTCAATTATTCCGCTCGAGCGTAAGACACAAGGTCCTACTCGAGCGTCAATTATTCCGCTCGAGCTGACTTCAAAGCAATGCAAAGTACTAGAAGCACGAATTTCCCGCTCGAGCGCAAATTTCCCCGCTCGAGCGCAAATTTCCCCGCTCGAGCGGGAGTCCAAAATCTAGAATTTTCAGATTTGAACTTCCAAGCTCAAATCAAGTTTAAATGCATTAAAATCGATCCTCTTGGGCTGAAAACCTGGAAAAAACTTGTAAACACATAATGTTACATGCTTCAAAGATCAATTTGATAAATCAAAGCCCAAAGGTGTTTCAATTAAATCCAATTTCAAACCGAACTCCATGAACATGATCTCAAATGAACATGCATGAACTTTAAACAATTTTCAAGCTTCAAAACATGCTCTAATGAGCCAATTCTTTTCAAAACAAGATGGAATCATGGTCTATTCTCAAAACATGGACATGCATGTGAGGAATTGTGAACTACAACCTCCAAACTTCAATATATAAACATGCATGCAACAAATAAGCTAATATTCAACATGTTAGAACTAAAACATGACTTAGTTCCTTAATTAGACATGAACAATGCAAGAACCAACTCAAAGACAACAATAGGAAGATGAAATCCTACCTTAAGTCTTCAATTATGAGAATATGAGCTCAAGTTTGCAAATTACTCTTCAATTCCTTCACTTCTACCAAATTTCCAAGCCAATTAGAGATGAAATCACACTCTCTTCTAACTCTCTCTCTCTCTAGTCCGGTGGAGCTCAACAAAATAGGCTGAGGAAATGTTTTGTTGCATGAATGCTAAGGTCCACATATGTCTAGGTAGTGGGCCACTAAGTGGCATTTTGGCAATTAAGTCTAATTTGAGCAATTAACCAATATTTAATTTAATTTAATCATACCAAATCACTTTTCAGATAATTACACCATAAAATCATATAAATTCCAATGATCTCAAAACATCAATCAATTTCTAGTTCGGCCGCCGATAAGGCCTTCAATTTGCAGTTTAAACATAAAAACATGAACAGATAGTCAAACAGGCAATAGATAGAAATGCAATATGACAGATATACTTAATCAATTCAATTTCAGATTTCAGTCAGTCAGTTCAGTATTTCAATTACTTCGGTTATCGATCATATTCAGTCTCAGTTTAGCAATAATCGGTAATTAATCGGTAAACAGTGACGAGGGTTGTTACACCCTTCCAGCTAGCGCCTGGTAAAATGGCGTACCGTTGTAAGAGTTGTATCCTTGGCTTACTGTGCATATAGCCGGTAGAGCAGAGTTTTATTGTTTTTGTCTCAGTGTATCTAAGTATATCATGGATTGCAATGGTTACAGCTTTTGAGGGCCGAGTTGCCTCATTTGTTGATTATATACATGTTGATGATTTGTTATCTCTCTTTTATTAAAGGCATGCATGTATAGGTATGAATGTATTGGGAACAAACCAAAATGCCATTGTGAGATTTTGGGAAAGTGTGAAGGAAAATTGGGTATTTGTAAGTATGTTTTGAAAAAGGGAAAATCTGTTGTACATATGGAAAATGGGAGAAAGGTAGTGGGCTTAGTGAAATTGTTTTCTAAGATGTTATATTGTTATAAAAGTTTGGGAACCAGGGTTAACGAAAAGAAAAGAAAGATGAATCGCTTATAGCGTTGAATGAAATGGCTATTTTTTAGAAAAGTTCATAATTATGTATATTTTTGTATAAACTGTCACATTAGTATTCTAGTATGAGATTGAGCATTCATGATCATAGCTATCTGTAAGTTGTTATTGTTGAGGATCATGTTAAGATCCCTACTAGACTATATGTTCATCCCACGTTGTTGAATCTTTTTCAGGTGATAGTCAGGATGTGCTACGAGATTTGGATCTTCTTATTTGTTGGCCACAGGGCCTCTTTTGTGTTGGCGGAGTGCCATTGTTGTAAAAGGGTTATACCCTTCTGTTGATTCTTTAATCATTGTAAGCCTACGGGCAGTTTATTTACAATGCCTATGTTGTATGTAATTTGCATTCAAATGAGAGAATTACTATTTAATTCTACTAGTCGAATATTTGAGTTTATTTCCGCATGTTGTCTCTGAACTTGAAGTGAATTAGTGGATTTGGTAATGATTTCGAGTAATAAAAAGTGGGGCGTGACATTTTTGGTATTTATGATGTGATTAATGAATGGAGTTAATAATAATGTCATAACTAATGTTGGTACATTAGTTAGTACACTAATTGGTGCATGTAGCACCATGGCTATGTATATATTATATAACGAAAAGGGGGTTTTTAACCCACAAGTTTTGTCGGAGTTCCAATATCTCAATCCTAATTTTCTAATTCTTTGATTTTAAAAATAAATAAATAAATAACCTCATCATTTATTGACTTCTCCCAAACCACAAACCTTTTTGACTTCTTTTATAGTTACTGCAGTACTATTTTCAACTTTACCCATATACTATGGTTAGTGATGGGATTGTTAAATTATTTTTATAAAAAATCTAAAAAAAATAATTTGTATATTAAAAAAATATCTAAAACAAATATAAATATCTATATCTATATATTATATAAGAAAAAAGAGGGTTTCTAATAATAAGCCTCCTAAGAGCTCCAAACTCTCATTATAAAATTATTGATTTTTCAATTTATAAAATAGATTAAAAAAAGTATTGGCTGATTTATTTATTTAATTATTTTAGAAATAATAATGGGAAGATAACAAAAATATTTCATAATCTCTCCATCATAATCTATCTCACTAATTTTCAAAAAAAAATAAATAAAAACTTGCAGATAATATTTTTCATAAAAGTTGTGGGTATCTGTCTATATCTTATATATTATATTATAACATAACAAAAAAAATTAAAAATCAGATATACAAACAAATAAAATTAATAAATTAGATTTTTATTTATTTAGTTAAAATATTTCTTTTGCCTCTCAATATCCAATTTTAAATTTTAAAAATCTATAAAGTCTATCTAAACAAATCTGATTTGAAAATATATCTCACTATGATACTTTAAATCAATAAAACTCACATATCTATCACATATTTAACTCATATCATAACTTACCTAAATAATAATAATTAAAAATAAATAGAAACCATAGATAAATTAAATTTTAAAAAAACTAAAAACCCACAACTCCATCTAAAATAAATTGAAAAAAGAAAAAAAACAAATAGAAACCACAAAAATAAAGAATATAAGAATTTAGATATGGATCTCAAAAAGATGTAACAATATATCTAAATTTGAATTATGATTTAATAATATAATTATCTATTTTTTAATGTATATTTATCAAAATTTTAAATCTATATATTTTCTATCTATCTATCTATCTATTTATATCTATACTATATATTAAGCAAAAAAGGGTTTTTAACCCCAAGCTTTATGGGAGTTCCAATCTTCCAATCTAAATTTCTTGATTTTTTGATTAAAAAAAAAAAAAAACCTTAGCATTTATTAACTTCTTCCAAACCCCAAGTCTTACCTTCATAATAACACTTTAATACATTAAGAACAAGTATAAAAAAATTTATTTGAAATCCAATACATATGAATTTCTTGAAAAGTCCCAACACCTATTATTATTATCCCTCATAATAACACTTTAATGCATCAAGAACAAGCATAAAAAAAAATTCTTAAAAAGCTCAATCCATATGATTATTATCAAAATATTAAACTTTAATATAATATAATAAAAAAAGATATTTAATTCCTTGAAAAGTCTAGCACATATGATTATTATCAAAATATTAAACTTTAATATAATATAAAAAAGGAAAAAAAGAAGACATTTATAAATTTTAAAAAAAAGAAAAAAAAAGACATTTAAAAATCGCAATTCACATATATAGATAACTGTAAACACAATCCGTGCATAGCATGGGTGATATGTTAGTATCTATACTATATATTAAGTAAAATGGGGTTTTTAACCCCAAGCCTTGTGAGAGCTACAATCTCCCAATCTAATTTTCCTGATTTTTTGATTTAAAAAAAAAATCTTAGCATTTATTAACTTTTTCCAACCCCCAAGTTTTATCCTCATAATAACACTTTAATGCATTAAAACAAACATAAAAAAAAAAATTTGAAATCCAACACATGAATTCCTTAAAAAGTCCCAACACATATGATTATTATCCCTCATAATAACACTTTAATGCATTAAGAACAAGCATAAAAAAAATTTCTTGAAAAATCCAACACATATGATTATTATCAAAATATTAAACTTTAACATAATATAATAAAAAAAAGAAGACATTTAATTCCTTGAAAAATCTAACACATATGATTATTATCAAAATATTAAACTTTAATATAATACAAAAAAGGAAAAAAAAGAAGACATTAAAAAAAAAAAAAGACATTTAAAAATCACAATTCATATATATAGATAATTGTAAATATATTAAGAAAAAGAGGGTTTCTAAACCCCAAGCCTTGTGGGAGTTCCAATCTCTCAATCTTAATTTTCTAAATTTTTTATTTAAAAAAAAATATTGATTTGGTCAAAATCTCCTGACCAGCATTTATTTACTTTTTCCAGTCCACATGCCTGCATTTATTGATTTGGTCAAAATCCCTTATTAGCATTTAAAATCTCCTCATACAAATAATTATAGATATAGCTCATGCATAGTTACTACAGTAGGCTTTTTAATTTCTCTTGTACACTATGGTTAGTGATAAGATTGTTAAATTATTTTTATAAAAAATCTTTAAAAATATAATTTATATATTAAAAAAATTAAAACAAAGATAAATATCTATAATTATCTCGTGCATAGTACAAGTAATAAGCTAGTACTATATAAGGAAAATGGGGTTTCTAACTCACAAGTTTTGTGAGAGCTTCAATATTCCAATCTTAATTTTCTAAGTTTTTTATTTTTAAAAAAAAAAAAAAAACTTAACATTTATTGACTTCTTCTAACTCACAAGTCTTTTTGACTTCTCCAATACCTATAACTACACCCTTTTTAACTTCTCTCATACACTCTAGTTAGTGATGGGTTTGTTACATTATTTTTATCAAAAATCTAAAACAAAAATAATTTGTATATTAAAAAAATTCTAAAACAAATATAAATGTCTATATCTATATCTATCTATCTATACTATATATATAACCAAATACCAAATGTAGTTGTTTTGTCAAAAGTCTGTAAATATTTATTCCTAAATTCTCATAATTTTAAAACTCTCTCTTTCCTACATGGCAACCTTTTTTGATTGCCTTTCATGTTTTCTATTTTTCTTCATTTTTTATTTGTTTGATTAATTAAACTTAAAATTAATTTCATTGCTTATGGATAAAGATTTGAATTTCAAAATTCCTCCAAATAGATAAACATATAAAAACTAAAAATTAATTTTATAGTTTACAGATAAAGATAAAAATTAAACAATTAATTTAAAAAAATTAATTACATAACTTATAGATAATTTAAAATTTCTTCCCATAAATAAAGAAATAAAAGTTGATAAATAACTTATAAAAATTAATTTCATGGCCTACAAATAAAGATAAAGATTAAATAATTAATTTTTTTTAAAAAAATTACTCCTTTTTTTTTCCCCTTCATTTCGTACTTTAATTAATTTCATTATAGATAAACATATAAAAATTTCTAAATAATTTATGAAATTTATTTCATGACCTATAGATAAAAACAAAAAATTTTAAAAATTATTTTAAAAAAATAATTTCATGACTTATAGATAAATAAACATATAAAAATTGATAAATAATTTATAAAGATTAATTTCGTGGCCTACAGATAAAGATAAAGATTAAATAATTGATTTACAAAAAATTAAAAGAATAAAATTTAGATGAAGATATGATTTGTTAATCTATATATCTATCAAAAACATATATATCTAAATCTTTATTTTGATTTACTCATATTTTTTTTTCTCCTATCACATATTATCTTTTTTTTTATTTTAAATTTTTTATCTTATGAAATACCCTTATCTATAACTTCTTATTTCCTATTAAATTCTTAACATTCTCTTGATAATTTTTATTATTCGTTATTATCTACCAAGTGATAAAGATTATTAAAAAAAATATATTATTGGCTCTGAATGAGAAAATTATTAATAATGAAATTAGTTCTGAATGAGAAGAATATTAATAATAAAATAATAAAGGCTACATGGGAGAAGGCAGCACAAAAATCTAACAAAATTAATTTTCTTCACTATATTTATAAAAGGTTAACAATAATTTGTATTAGATCTGTAACAACCCTCGCTTTGATTTAGTCTTGCTTGTATGCATTTATGTATGATCTTGCCTTGCCGAGTTTGTAATCTTGTTATCTTACTTTGCTTTGCTTGATAATTGTTACTTGCTTGAACTCGTACCTTGCTTGGTCTGTAGCCGAGGTCATCTTAGCATAGTTCGCCTTTGAACATTTACATTTAGAACAGTTTTGGAACCTTAGCCGACCTCCATCTACACCCCGGCACGCTTGCCGAGATGTTTTGTGCTTAGTGACCTTTGTCCTTGATCAGGTATGGCCTAGGCCGAGATGTGGCACACCCAGGCCAAGGTGTGGCACAGCTTAGTCAAGTGTCGTCCTCCCTAGCCGATGTCTTTGTTGACCTGTTGCCGAAGTTTTGACTCTAGCCGATGTCCTTGATTAGCCGACGTGTTTTGCCACCGAGCTTGTTGTGTACGCTTTGTCAGAGACTTGTCTAATCAATCAGTCACCTTTTGAGGAGAACCAACCCGGTAGTGCCACGTGTCCGAGCTGTGGTTTAAGACAGCCGGCAGACCTTGAATCAAATCATTTTGGTCTCAAATCTTTATTTTTAGAGAGAGAAGCTCTCAAGGGAGGAGGAAGAGTTTTAGAGAGAGATTGGTGACTTCGAGCTTGGTCTTGGTAGATCGAACCGTTGGATTTAAGTTTTGAGGTTTGATTCTTACTCTACTCTGTTTGTTCTCATTAATTACCGAGCTGCATTACATGATTGGGTTTGTTTTGTATGCCATGCATGGATTTGGAGTTGGTTTTGAAAGAGGAAGCTAGTATTCATGTGTTCTTGATAAAAGTTGTGCTTTGATCTAAAAGTTTATGGCAAGAGCCATGTTATTGTGTTTGTTCTTGCATGTTCTTCTTGGTTGGGTACCCAGGTTCACGATTTTTGAACTCTTAGCATGGAAACCTCAGATTTCGTATAAATAAGATAAGATTTCAGCATGCATGATCTTGATGTTCTTGATGATCTTGTTCTTCTTGATCTTTGAAAGGAAAACCAAGTTTCCTGACCTTGTTTTGATTGTGGCCATCGGGTTCACACCTCGGCGAGGAGGTGTGGGACCTCGGCATGACCTGGACGGTGCCCAGTGTATTTTCCCAAAATGGGAAATAACGTTTTGACCCTTAGCATGTTTTGCTTTGTTATTGATTTGGACTCGGTGAGAGTGCCGAGATCATTGTGCGCATGTGAAGCTTGTTTTGAGAATGTGATTTGTCAGGACTTTGATCTTTGCTTCGAGCCTACACCTGAAGACCGAGGTGAGTGGTGCTTTTAATAAAGCTATGTTAAACCGTTTTGATAAATCTTGTCTTGCTTTGTTTTGATGAAAGTATTTGTTAAGCATGAATGATTAGCCTTATTCGATGTATCAATGTGAGTTTTGTCTTGATGTTATCTTGAGAAGTCCCTTGGCTGGAGGACTATAAACTTTCGCAGCACTAAGTGTAAAAGTCCCTTAGCTGGAGGACTCTAAACTTTCGCAGCATTATGGATTAAAAGGATACGGTCCTTTCTTGAACACAAGTCCCTTAGCTGGAGGACTCTAAACTTTCGCAGCATCAATTGTCAAAAAGGGCTACGGGCCTAAGTGACACAGTCTCTTGTAAATAAAGGATAAGGTCCTTTCTTGGAAAAGCCATTGTGTTAAAAAGGGCTACGGGCCTAAGTAACACAAGTCCCTTGGCTGGAGGACTATAAACTTTCGCAGCACTAAGTGTAAAAGTCCCTTGGCTGGAGGACTATAAACTTTCGCAGCATCATCTTGTCTAAAACGATTACGGATCGTATAAACTTGGGTTTTGCCAGCAATGGGCTACTACACGTACTGATTGTTTGGAAAGCTTTTGTCCTTGTTTGCCGATGTCATGAGCATCCCTTGAAACTTGTAATATTTGAAAGATGAATACGGTTCATCCTTTGACTTGGTAAAGGTTTATTGTGTTTTGCTTGGAAAGATCTCGGCTAGTATCTGCATGGTTTTGGCATACTTGTTTTGTCTGGAACTTATTTATATTCATGCAAAACCTTTATTATTAGTATCATTCATCGAGTTTCCATACTCACCCTCTATATATATATGTAGGTGATGAGCAGGACGGCGGCGACGCCTAGATGTGTTTACCAGCTTGTTTTGGATATTTGATTTACGTCGGCTTGTTTTGCATTCTTGTCGGCCAGGCTGTTTCCACCTCGGCATTACGTGTTTACATCGGCGTGTTGTATTTTTCGTCGGCAAATCTTGGAAATCATGCTTCTTGGCTTGTATTCTCAGATTTCGTACATGTCGGCTTAGAAGCCTTTTGATCAAGATGTGAATTGTATTTGTTATTTTTGAACTGGTTGTAATATCATATTATGTATGTCCTCTCATTTGATCTACGCACAGCTCTTATGGACCACTTGTATTTTGATTTACTGCTTCCGCATTTTGTAAGCCCCTATATGTACTTTGTTGTGTGTGGATTTTGATAAGTTGGCCTCCGGTAATCACAGATTACTGGCCATCTCGGCACCATCCTACTAGGGGCGGGTTGGGGTCATGACAGAATGGTATCAGAGCACAAGTTCCTTAGTATACGTTATTCACACACTTTGAGTCCTAAAGAGCATAGGATTTCCCTTAGAAAGATGTTAGCATTTCATCATAGTACTTGTTATTTGAACAAGGTGTGCATTGTCTTGACATGCCTATATGTTATTTGCCTACGTGGTTATTTGTTTAATTGTTTTAAAAGTCACACTTTACATAATCATAGCATCATGAGGAGAGGTAGACCTCCATTGGGCCGAGATCAGTCCGAAGATAGATTGGACAGATTGGAAAGATTGGTGGAAGGATTGGCCCGCGAGTTGAGGCAAACAAGACAGCAGTACGCTAGTGCTACATCGACCCAGCCGAAAGCATTTAACGGCGAATGTAGTCCCGCCTCCACCTCCCCCAGTGCCACAAGTTCCTCCGCAGCCAGCCTTATATGGAGATGGCACGATAGCTTTGATCAGGGAGTTCAAGAAAATGAAACCGCCGAGATTCTCTGGAGGTATAGAGCCGATGAAGGCCGAGGCATGGGTTTTAGAAATGGAGAAGCTGTTTGAGATCTTCCCCAGCACCGATGTTCAGAAGGTGACATTAGCTGCATTTACCTTGGACGACGACGCTCGAAGGTGGTGGATGATGATCAGAGAAACTAACCCTGGTTTAACTTGGGCAAGGTTTTTAGAACTGTTTTACAACAAACATTTTCCCCTCAGTGTACGGAACCGCAAGGCTGCTGAATTTCAGACTTTGACACAAGGCAACCGAACAGTGGCAGAATATGACTGCGCTTTTATCGAATCGCAAGGTTTGCACCCCACATGGCCAACGATGAATACATGAAGGCTAGAAAGTTTGAAGGTGGGCTTCGTGGACCGATTCAAGACCGGGTTAACCTGCACAATATGCCGACCTATGCCGAAGTATTGGACAAAGCCATTTTGGCCGAAGCTAACTTGAACAGATACCAGAGCTCAGGAGAGAATCAGCAAAAGAGGCAGAACTATGACAGTCGCCGACCTCAGCTGGACACCAAGAAGAAGATGAATAAGGGCAGTACTGGTTATCCAAAGCGGGAAGGTAATACTAAGCCGACGTGCTCGGATTGTGGGAAGCAGCATTTCGGGGTCTGTCGCCGGACGTCGGGAGCTTGCTACGAATGTGGCGAAATGGGTCATTTTGTGAAAGATTGTCCTAAGACAAAGGCTGAAAACAGTAAGAGGGGCGAAAATACCTCGGGGTCCGTTCAAAAGAATAATGCTAGGAAAGGACAGATGAGGCAGGGCAGAGTGTTTGCACTGGTACCTAGAGATACTCAGAATGCTGAGGCAGTGGTGTCAGGTACGCTCTCTATTTGCTCTCAAGATGCTTATGTGTTGATTGATTCGGGTTCTACACATTCGTTTGTATCTGTTAAGTTTGCCGAGAAGATTAACCGGAAACTAGAACCCCTTGATCATGTGTTAATTGTGTCTACTCCATCTGGGAAATCTATGATTGTCGCATCCATCTATAGAGCATGTCTTATTATAATTGAGAATGTTGAATTGTTAGTGGATTTAATGCCCCTAGGCATAGCCTATTTTGATGTTATACTGGGAATGGATTGGTTAGTGGCAAATTGCGCATCTATTAATTGTGTTTCGAAAAGTGTCACACTGAAACCCCCAAATCTAGCCGAGGTTACTTTTCAAGGGAAAGGAGTAGTGCCCCCACCTTACTTAATCTCCTCCATGAAAGCCTGTAAGTTGATCCAAAAAGGGTGTAAGGGTTATCTGTGTAGTATCTTGAGTCGTAATGGAAATGCTATTGTAGCCGACGTCCCAGTTGTTAATGAATTTGCCGATGTTTTTCCGGATGACTTGCCCGGCCAATTAGTTGATAGAGAAATAGAGTTTACTGTTGATGTCATGTCGAGAACCCAGCCGATCTCCAAGACACCGTATAGAATGGCCCCAGCTGAACTGAGGGAATTGAAACTGCAGTTGCAAGAATTGTTGGATAAGGGATTTATTAGGCCGAGCGCTTCACCATGGGGAGCACCCGTTTTATTTGTTAAGAAAAAGGATGGTACACTTCGTCTTTGTATCGATTATAGAGAACTCAATAAGGTCACCATTAAGAATAAGTACCCATTACCTAGGATTGATGATTTGCTTGATCAGCTACAAGGAGCTCGAGTCTTTTCTAAGATTGACCTTAGGTCGGGTTATCACCAGCTTAAAGTTAAAGCCGAGGATGTAGAGAAGCGCCTTCGGACTAGGTATGGCCACTATGAGTTTTAGTGATGCCTTTTGACTGACCAATGCCCCCTTTGCATTCATGGATTTAATGAACGAGTCTTCAAGCCCCACTTAGATGAGTTTGTGGTCGTCTTCATCGATGATATATTAATTTATTCCAAGAGTGAAGCTGAACATGAGAATCATTTGAGACTTGCCTTGCAGATTTTGAGAGACCGGAAACTGTATGCTAAGTTTAAAAAGTGTGAGTTTTGGCTTTCCACTATTTCATTTCTGGGTCATGTGATAAATGAAGAAGGTATCTCGGTTGATCCTAGCAAAGTTGAAGCCGTAGTGAATTGGCCGAGGCCGACCAATGTGTCCGAGGTTCGAAGTTTTCTGGGTTTGGCAGGTTATTACAGGAAGTTTGTAAAAGATTTCTCCAGGATTGCAATTCCATTGACGCAATTGACTAAGAAAGGAGCACCGTATGAATGGACTGAAGACCGAGAGTTAGCTTTCCAGGAACTAAAGACGAGGCTAGTCACAGCGCCAGTACTTGTACTTCCCTCAGGTAATGAAGAGTTTCATATCTATAGTGATGCATCGCATAAGGGTTTGGGTTGTGTATTAATGCAAGGGGGTAATGTTATAGCATATGCATCTCGTCAATTGAAGCCACATGAGAAGAACTATCCCACCCATGATTTGGAGTTAGCAGCCGTTGTATTTGCTTTAAAAATTTGGCGTCATTACTTGTATGGAGCTTCTTGTCAGGTTTTCACAGATCATAAGAGTTTGAAATACCTGTTCACTCAGAAGGAATTGAATTTGAGGCAGAGGAGATGGCTTGAGCTGTTGAAGGACTATGATATGCAAATTCAATATCACCCAGGAAAAGCTAACAGCGTAGCCGACGCTTTGAGCAGAAAGTCAGTTGGGAATTTAGCTTGTTTGACCATGATATCAGTAGAATCAACCATTGTTGAAGAAGTAAAGGCAAGACAAATGGAGGATGAATTCTTCAGAAAGGTAGCCGATGAGATTGTTACAAAGCCGAGGTCAGGGTTCACTTTTGAGAACCAAGTGCTCAAGTTTGAAGGAAGATTGTGTGTGGCCGATGTTCCAGAGTTGAAAAGGAAATTTTTCTGGAAGCTCATAATTCCAAGTTTGCTGTTCATCCAGGGAATACTAAGATGTACCAAGACGTGAAGCAGACATTTTGGTGGCCGAATATGAAAAGAGAAATAGCCGAATTCGTGTCTCAGTGTTTGCATTGTCAACAAGTAAAAGCAGAACACCAAAGACCAGCAGGACTCCTACGACCTTTGCCGATTCCTGAGTGGAAATGGGAGCACATCTCCATGGATTTTGTGGTTGGTTTGCCAAAGACACAGAAAGGTATGGACTCGATTTGGGTGGTTGTTGATAGATTAACTAAGTCAGCACACTTTTTACCTGTTAGGACTACCTTCAACGCTAATCAACTTGCCTTGTTATATGTGAACGAGATCGTTAGACTTCATGGAGTGCCGATGTCAATTGTGTCAGACAGAGATCCTAAGTTTGTTTCTAGATTTTGGCAGAGTCTACAGAGGGCCTTTGGAGCCGTGAGATTTAATCTGACTTTTCATCCCCAGACGGATGGGCAGTCGGAGAGAACAATTCAGACACTTGAAGATATGCTTAGACTTTGTGTATTGGACTTCCAAGGGAATTGGGGAGTGCATCTACCCTTAGTAGAATTCGCTTACAATAACAGTTATCACGCTAGCATTGGCATGGCACCGTTTGAGGCTTTGTACGGAAGAAAATGCAGATCGCCGATATGCTGGACCGAAGTGGGAGACAGAGCTCTGCTTGGTCCCGAACTGATTCAAGTAACAACAGAGAAGATTAAACTTATCCAACAGAGGATTAAGGCTGCCCAAAGCCGACAAAAGAGTTACGCCGACCGGAGAAGGAACGAGCTAGAATTTGAAGTTGGAGACCATGTATTCCTGAAAGTTTCACCAATGAAAGGAGTTTCCAGATTTGGAAAGAAAGGTAAGTTAGCACCCCGTTATATTGGGCCATTTGAAATTCTTGACAAGGTTAATACCGTGGCCTACAGACTTGCTTTGCCGCCGGAATTGAGCCAAGTCCATAATGTATTTCACATTTCAACGTTAAAGAAGTATATTCGGGATCCACTGCATGTGATCGACTTCTCCGGAATTGAAGTTAACGAGAATTTAGACTACGAAGAGAGGCCTACATCTATTGTTGACAGACAAGTTAGGCAATTGAGAAACAAGTCAATACCAATGGTAAAGGTGGAATGGAAAGAGCACTATGGCAAGGATGCCACATGGGAAATGGAAGAAGAAATGAGAATTCGACATCCAGAATTATTCTTGGAACAAGGTACCTTAAGTTTGGGGACCAAACTTCTTTAAGGGGGGTAGGATGTAACAACCCTCACTTTGATTTAGTCTTGCTTGCATGCATTTATGTATGATCTTGCCTTGCCGAGTTTGTAATCTTGTTATCTTACTTTGCTTTGCTTGATAATTGTTACTTGCTTGAACTCGTACCTTGCTTGGTCTGTAGCCGAGGTCATCTTAGCATAGTTCGCCTTTGAACATTTGCATTTAGAACAGTTTTGGAACCTTAGCCGACCTCCATCTACACCCCGGCACGCTTGCCGAGATGTTTTGTGCTTAGTGACCTTTGTCCTTGATCAGGTATGGCCTAGGCCGAGATGTGGCACACCCAGGCCAAGGTGTGGCACAGCTTAGTCAAGTGCCGTCCTCCCTAGCCGATGTCTTTGTTGACCTGTTGCCGAAGTTTTGACTCTAGCCGATGTCCTTGATTAGCCGACGTGTTTTGCCACCGAGCTTGTTGTGTACGCTTTGTCAGAGACTTGTCTAATCAATCAGTCACCTTTTGAGGAGAACCAACCCGGTAGTGCCACGTGTCCGAGCTGTGGTTTAAGACAGCCGGCAGACCTTGAATCAAATCATTTTGGTCTCAAATCTTTATTTTTAGAGAGAGAAGCTCTCAAGGGAGGAGGAAGAGTTTTAGAGAGAGATTGGTGACTTCGAGCTTGGTCTTGGTAGATCGAACCGTTGGATTTAAGTTTTGAGGTTTGATTCTTGCTCTACTCTGTTTGTTCTCATTAATTACCGAGCTGCATTACATGATTGGGTTTGTTTTGTATGCCATGCATGGATTTGGAGTTGGTTTTGAAAGAGGAAGCTAGTATTCATGTGTTCTTGATAAAAGTTGTGCTTTGATCTAAAAGTTTATGGCAAGAGCCATGTTATTGTGTTTGTTCTTGCATGTTCTTCTTGGTTAGGTACCCAGGTCCACGATTTTTGAACTCTTAGCATGAAAACCTCAGATTTCGTATAAATAAGATAAGATTTCAGCATGCATGATCTTGATGTTCTTGATGATCTTGTTCTTCTTGGTCTTTGAAAGGAAAACCAAGTTTCCTGACCTTGTTTTGATTGTGGCCATCGGGTTCACACCTCGGCGAGGAGGTGTGGGACCTCGGCATGACCTGGACGGTGCCCAGTGTATTTTCCCAAAATGGGAAATAACGTTTTGACCCTTAGCATGTTTTGCTTTGTTATTGATTTGGACTCGGTGAGAGTGCCGAGATCATTGTGCGCATGTGAAGCTTGTTTTGAGAATGTGATTTGTCAGGACTTTGATCTTTGCTTCGAGCCTACACCTGAAGACCGAGGTGAGTGGTGCTTTTAATAAAGCTATGTTAAACCGTTTTGATAAATCTTGTCTTGCTTTGTTTTGATGAAAGTATTTGTTAAGCATGAATGATTAGCCTTATTCGATGTATCAATGTGAGTTTTGTCTTGATGTTATCTTGAGAAGTCCCTTGGCTGGAGGACTATAAACTTTCGCAGCACTAAGTGTAAAAGTCCCTTAGCTGGAGGACTCTAAACTTTCGCAGCATTATGGATTAAAAGGATACGGTCCTTTCTTGAACACAAGTCCCTTAGCTGGAGGACTCTAAACTTTCGCAGCATCAATTGTCAAAAAGGGCTACGGGCCTAAGTGACACAGTCTCTTGTAAATAAAGGATAAGGTCCTTTCTTGGAAAAGCCATTGTGTTAAAAAGGGCTACGGGCCTAAGTAACACAAGTCCCTTGGCTGGAGGACTATAAACTTTCGCAGCACTAAGTGTAAAAGTCCCTTGGCTGGAGGACTATAAACTTTCGCAGCATCATCTTGTCTAAAACGATTACGGATCGTATAAACTTGGGTTTTGCCAGCAATGGGCTACTACACGTACTGATTGTTTGGAAAGCTTTTGTCCTTGTTTGCCGATGTCATGAGCATCCCTTGAAACTTGTAATATTTGAAAGATGAATACGGTTCATCCTTTGACTTGGTAAAGGTTTATTGTGTTTTGCTTGGAAAGATCTCGGCTAGTATCTGCATGGTTTTGGCATACTTGTTTTGTACAGACTTCGGCTATATTCATGCAAAACCTTTATTATTAGTATCATTCACTGAGTTTCCATACTCACCCTCTATATATATATGTAGGTGATGAGCAGGACGGCGGCGACGCCTAGATGTGTTTACCAGCTTGTTTTGGATATTTGATTTACGTCGGCTTGTTTTGCATTCTTGTCGGCCAGGCTGTTTCCACCTCGGCATTACGTGTTTACATCGGCGTTTTGTATTTTTCGTCGGCAAATCTTGAAAATCATGCTTCTTGGCTTGTATTCCCTGTATTTCGTACATGTCGGCTTAGAAGCCTTTTGATCAAGATGTGAATTGTATTTGTTATTTTTGAACTGGTTGTAATATCATATTATGTATGTCCTCTCATTTGATCTACGCACAGCTCTTATGGACCACTTGTATTTTGATTTACTGCTTCCGCATTTTGTAAGCCCCTATATGTACTTTGTTGTGTGTGGATTTTGATAAGTTGGCCTCCGGTAATCACGGATTACTGGCCATCTCGGCACCATCCTACTAGGGGCGGGTTGGGGTCGTGACAAGATCATTGTTATTTTTTTATTTTTATTTTTTGTACAGCTGTCATTCGTTATAGTATTTCTTCAATCACATCTCTAAATTCTCTCTTTGAAATTTTTATTTTTTTCAATAATTAAGTTTAGAATCAATTTCTTATTAAATTTGTTTTCTTGGTCCTTATTTTATTGAAGGATCGAGACAAATAAAACTTTCATATAATATATGTTATTAATGCATATAATACAAAGATGACAGAGAAATACTACATATTTGTCAATATCTCTGTGTTATTATTAGTTGATTTGCTAGATTATACTATCAATTTAGAGCCCATATGATTTAATTCAATGTCCATGACTTTATTTGTATTTGACCATTTTTTCGTTGAGTAACTATATAATTTTTTTTTTGGGTATATAATGATTAAAGCTATCATTTGTTATATTTCTTCAAGTGCAATTCAAATAATTTTTCATTATTTTTTTATAAATAAAATGGATTAAAACTATTCTCTTATATAATTTTTATAATACTATGAAATTCTTATCTTGATTAATTTTTTTTAAATGACGTAGGAACTATGCAAGTATTATTCAAACTATAGAGAAGGATTTATACTTTAATATGATATACGTGTGTCATTGATAAAGGAAATAAAAGATAGAGAGTTGCTAATATAATCAATTAATGATTTGTTTGAGAAGTTCTTTTTATAAGCAAGGCAACAAATTTAGATTAAAATTTTTTTTAAACTATTTATAAATTATAATTAAAAGTTGATATTTATTCATAATTTGATCCCACAATAATAATATACACCATTGATTTAAAAGTTCAAGTAAATTTATGATAACTTTTCTGAGCTTATAGAAATTCTCTCTTTTAATGTTTTGTTTAGTTTGATACAAATTATTTATATTATCAAGTGATTATTGTAACACCCTCAAAATAATACATAAAACCCAACAATTTCGACATGCATTAATATAAGAGAATAAAACATTCTTCCATTCATCAGAGTATTCTTACAAAAGATATTACATGTTAACAACAAAAGTAAATGCCCTACGGGCTTACAACTTTCCAAGCCAACGCTTGGATACAAAAAGTGAGTACTAACTCAATTACATATTAAGCCCTAGGCTTGAAATTTACATATAATATCAAAATAACCAAAACAACAAAAGGAGCCTTCAACTCTCGGAACCTCCCAAGCTAAGTCCTTGGAGGTGGCATATCACCTGGACCTGAAAATGATGTCCCGTATAGGGTGAGCCAAAGCCCAGTACAGATATACTAAACCAAATATAAGCAATGACTAAAACAATAGCATTTGGTAGATGGTTAACACTTATAAACCAGTTATATCACAATACAGTTACATGACAATTATGTCCATGTTACGTTCCACTTTCCTTTACTTATCCAAATCATCTCATAAACATGGCTCAGAATGTGGCCAAACAATTAATAGGAATACATTCCTTATTGAACATTTCCTTTATTCACAATTCAAATGAGTCTACAACTCATATTAAAAACACTTCCAATATTTCAATTTAATACACACATTTACTGTATTAACATTTCAAGTGATACACATAATTGCTGTATCCATGGAGTCCATCCCCTATCTCCTCCCAAACAGGTTTGAGAGTCCATCCCCTATCTCCCCTCAAACCATGGAGTACATCCCCTATCTCCTCCCAAACAATATGCATATACAATGTATTTAACACTTGTCATACGCAATAATCAATCAATACACGTATTTGCTGTATTAATTCAAGCGTCATATTCAATGACATATTCAATGTGATTAGTTTCAGTTTTCCGTAATCAACATACAATATCTACAACAATCAAGACTATCCTCCACCGATAGCCCAAAGCAGTTATTTCTAAACAAAAAATAAATGCATTAAACAGATATAATATCAACATTTACATAGGTGAGTGATAAATTAATCCAACTACACCATTCATTCCCATAATTTTCCAATTTCATGGATTTCAACTCAATTCCATATTTTTCCCAAATTAATTATACCAATTAATTTATCACAACAATTAGGGCATTACCCCCCTTTATCAAAAATCAACCCTAAGGTTCAATTTCCTCAATTTGACACTAATAATGCCATTTTTCAAGTCTTACTTACACATGGAGTTTAATATATGAAAAACCCTTTTTTGTCAAATTACAAATCAAACTCTAACTTTTTCTAAAATTACCCAACACCACCAACTACTCAAAATGACCAAAATTTAAGACAAAGCTCATAAGATGGAGTAGGGTATCCCTACCTCGAAATGAAGAGCTCAAATGGAGAAGATGACCAAAATCCAAAGTGCTCCAAATCCATTAACTTTCAGATTAAAAGGAAGCCCAAGTCGCCCTCTACCTTTTTTACAAAAAGATTAGGGTAGGAACTCACTAGAAGTAGATCAATCCCTAGAGAGAAGGTAAGTGTAAAGAGAGAAAGAGAGCCGAATTCTAGGGTTTTGAAATCAAAAGAGATGAAAAAGTGAAGTGTTCCCCGCTGTTGCCTACTGATATAACACAGGCTCGCTCAAGCGAAGGATTGGTCACTCGAGCGACCAGACACAAAGAACCCTCGCTCGAGCGTAGAAAGTCTCGCTCAAGCCAACAATTCGAAACTTCAGGTCTGCAACCCAGAAGCATGCTCGAGCGACAGAATGCTCGCTACCTCGCTCGCTCGAGCAAAGAAAAGCTCGCTTAAGCCAAGAATCAAAACCATCAGGTCGAAAAGAGACGCAGACGCAAGCTCGAGCGCAGGACTCTTCACTCGAGCCACCAGACACAAAACTCAACTCTCGCTCGAGCGAAGGAAACTTGGCTCGAGCGAAGGATCTAAAACAAAGAGCTCGCTCGAACGACAAAAGGCTCGCTCGACCGAAGAACCGAAATTCTGGGCAGTAACCATTTGCTCCCAATCACACCCAACCTGTAACAAACCTGCCTAAAACATCCTATAACTCAAATACAAAGTATTGAAGGACGGAAACGAGATATATACAACAACCAACATTCATGGAACCAAGTCCGGATTACACTAATCAATGGAGGGAAAACCAGGGTTGCTATAATTATGAAACTATTATTCTCAACAATTTTTATAATTAATAATTTCTTATGTATATCAAATTTTATTGGGAAATTTTGTGGGTTAATTATTGTTAACATCTACCCAGATGGCTTAGTATTATGAGTTGTTGCTATTAAGACATAATTTAAAATTAAGATGATTTATTTACCACACAAAACATATATAGTCTATTTTTCCGTGCATCGCACAAGTTGTCTAATCTCAGCATTTATTGACTTCTCACAACACACAATCCTTTTTGACTTCTCTCATAGTTACTGCAACACCCTTTTCAACTTCTCTCATACACTATGGTTAGTAATGAGATTGTTAAATTATTTTTATAAAAAATCTAAAAAAATAATTTGTATATTAAAAAAATATTTAAAACAAATATAAATATCTCTATCTATATATTATATAAGAAAAAAGGGGATTTCTAATGAGAAGCCTCTTAAGAGCTATAAACTCTCATTATAAAATTATTGATTTTTCAATTTATAAAATAGATTAAAAAAGTCTATTGGCTTATTTATTTATTTAATTATTTGAGAAATAATAATGGGAAGGTAACAAAAATATTTTATAACATCTCCATCATAATCTCTCTCACCAATTTTCAAAAAAAAAAAAATTAAAACTTGCATTCCTTTTCTCTCCTCCAAAAAAACATATAATATATTTCATAAAAGTTGTGGGTATCTGTCTATATCTTATATATTATATTATAACATAACCGAAAAAAAAATTAAAAATCAGATATACAAATAGATAAAATTAATAAATTATATTTTTATTTATTCAGTTAAAATATTTCTTTTGCCTCTCAATATCTAATTTTAAATTTTAAAAATCTATAAAGTCTATCTAAACAAATCTGATTTGAAAATAACTCTTACTATCATACTTTAAAACAATAAAACTCACATATCTAATCACATATTTGTAACGCCCTCAAAATAATACATATAAACCCACATTTCTGACATGCATAGACATAAGAGAATAAAGCATATTTCCATTCATCAGAGTGTTTAGTACAAAAGTGTTACATGTTGATAACAAAAGTAAATGCCCTACGGGCTTACAACTTTCCAAGTCGACACTTGGGTTCAACAAAAGAAGAGTTCTAACTCTTTATACAAATAAGCCCTTGGCTTGAATCTACATGTAATACACAAAAATATAACAACAAAAGTTCTTCCGCCTCTAAGCCTCCCAAGCTACGTCCTTGGAGGTAGCATATCACTTGTACTTAAAAATGATGTCCCATATAGGGTAAGCCAATGCCCAGTAGAAATATACTAAACCAATTATGAGAAATGATTAAAACATTAGCATTCGATAAATGATCAACACTTGTGAACCAACTTACAACCCTATACAGTTCCATGACAATTATGTACATGTTTCAGTCTACTATCCTTCACTTAACCAATTCAATTCATAAACATGACTCAGAACCTGGCCAAACAATTAGATGGGATAACAACTCATATAACAACACTTCCAATAACCACAATTTAATGAGACTACGGCTCATATAAAAACACTTCAATACTTCAATTAATACACATATTTGCTGTATTAATGGAGTTCATCCCCTATCTCCTCCCAAACAGGTTTGAGAGTCCATTCCCTATCTCCTCTCAAACCATGGAGTACATCCCCTATCTCCTCCCAAACAATATACATATACGATGTATTTAAACACTTATCATATACAATGATCAATCAATACACATATTCGATGTATTATTACAACCGTCATATTCAATGACATATTCCAGATGATTAGTTTCGGTTTTCCCTAATCAACATACAGTATCTACAACAATCAAGACTATCTTCCACCGATAGTCCAAAGCAGTTATTTCTAAACAGATAATAAATGCATCAAATAGATATAATATCAGCATTCTCCTAGGTGAGTGATTAATTAATCCATCTACACCATTCAACCTCATAATTCCTCAATTTCATGAATTTCAACTCAATTTCATTTTTCTACAAATTAATTATTCAACACAATTAGGGCATTTTTTCATTTTTTTCAAATATTGATCCTAAGTTCAAATTCCACCAATTTGACTCACAAACTCATATTCCCAAAGTCTTATATGCACATGGAGCTTCAAAACACAAAACCCCTCTTTATATAATTACAAATCAAACCCTAACTTTTTCCAAAATTACCAAACAACACCATTTAATCAAAATGACTAAAATTTATGACAAAACTCATAAGATGGAGTAGGATATCCCTACCTTAATTTTCAGAGCTCAAAGGAGGAGAGAGGTGAAACCCAAAGTGCTCCAAATCCACAATTTTTTAGATTAAAGTGAAGCCCACACCACCCTCTATTTTTCTTACAAAGAGATTAAGGTAGAAACACTCTAGAAGTAGATGAAACCTTAGAGAGAAGGTGTATGTAGAGAGAGAGAGAGAGCTGAATCTAGGGTTTGAAATATAAAGTGTATCAAAAAGTAATGAAGAAGACTGTTGCTGCCAACTGATATAATCGAGGCTCGCTCGAGCAAAGGAGTGGTCGCTCGAGTGACCAGACACAAAGGATCCTCGCTCAAGCGTAGAAAGTCTCGCTCGAGCCAACAATACGAAGCTTTAGGTCTGCAACCCAGAAGCACGCTTGAGCGGAGAAAAGCTCGCTCGAGCGAAGGAAACCAAAACATATAGCTCGCTCGCTCAAGCCAAGAAACACAACCTTCAGGTCTAGAACCAGACGCAGACGCACGCTAGAGCGCAAGACTCCTCGCTCGAGCCACCAGACACACCACTCAACTTTCGCTCGAGCGAAGGAACTAAAACAAAGAGCTCGCTCGAGCGACAAAAGTCTCACTCGAGCAAAGACACCAAAATTTGGGCAGCAACCATTTGTTCCCAAACACAACCAACCTGTTACAAACCTGCCCAACATATTCTAAAACTCAAATACGAGGAATTAAAGGACGGAAAAGAAGCATATACAATAATAGACATCCACGGAACCTAGTTCGAAATACAACAACCAAAGGAGAGAAAACCGGGATCGCTATAATATTTAACTTGCATCATAACTTACCTAAATAGTAATAATTAAAAACAAACAGAAATCACAGATAAATTAAATTTTTTAAAAAAAAACCACAACTCTATCTAAAATAAATTAACATAGAAAAAAAAAACAAATAGAAACCATACAAAAATAAAGAAGATAGGAATTTAGATATGGATCTCAAAAAGATATAACAATATATCTAAATTTGAATTATTATTTAATAATATAATTATCTATTTTTTTGATGTATATCCATCAAAATTTTAAATCGCTTAATAGGAAAAATTAATTAATTTTCTAAAATTATTGATTTTTCAATTTATAAAATACATTTAAAAAAAACTATTGATTGATTTATTTATTTAATTATTTTAGAAATATAATTATCCTTAATTTTATGAATTTCAAATGGAAAGATAACAAAAATATTTCATAATATTTCTATCCTAATCTCTCTTACTGATTTTCAAAAAAAATATTAAAACTTGACTACCTTCTCTCTTCCCAAAAAATCAGATAATATTTTTCATAAAAGTTGTGAATATCTATGTATATCTTATATACTATATTATAACATAAAATATAATAAAAAAAAACTAAAAATCAGATATACAAACAAATATAATTAATAAATTTGATTTTTATTTATTCAGTTAAAATCTTTTTTCTACATCTCAATATTCAATTTTAAATTTTAAAAATCTTTAAAGTTTATCTAAACAATTCTAATTTGAAAATATCTACCACCATCACACTTTAAATCAATAAACCTACATGTCTGTCACATATCTAACTCACATCATAACTTACCTAAATAATAATAATAATTAAAACAAATTGAAACCATAGATAAATTAAATTGAAGAAAAAAAAAATAGAAGCCCACAACTCCATCTTAAATAAATTGATAAAAAAAATTAAAAAATAAAAAACCAAATAGAAACCACACAAAAATAAAAAAATTTAAAAAAATATGAATTTAGATATGGATCTCCAAAAAAATATGACAATAGCTAAATTTGAATTATGATTTAGTAATATAATTATCTATTTTTCTTATGTATATCTATTAAAATTTTAAATCACTTAATGAGACAAATTGTTCAATTTTTAAGTCTTATTTTAAAGAATAATTTGATTAGTCATCCCAACTCCTAGACTTTACGAGCACTAGCGGATGAGCTAACGGATTGGATTAGATGAGATCTAAGTTGTTGGAAGTAACATTCTCTCATTCCATAAATTTATTTGATTTTTAATTTTATTTTTTTTCTATATGTAATTCTCTTTCTCTACTGTTGATTTGGTTTTGGTTTGGTTTCGATTTGGGTTTTAGTGAGGTTTAGGTGTTTGTTTACAGGTTTGCATGGTGGAGAATAATTATTGGTGATTATGGTTACAATCAAAATATTTATGCCCGTTCTATGCCAAAGATTTTGATCGGATTTTGTTTTCTTCAATGAATACCATAAAATTGAAGTAAAAAAATGGATATCAATTTTTTTTTTTATTGTCATTTTATTTTATAGAAAATGTCAAAATTTATTGAGAATTTAAGATTTTACTATAATATTAGGTAAATTTAAAACTTTTAAATATCATTGTGTTATTTATTTTTTTCCTCTTTCTATCCCATTATACAATTACAACTATTTGTTAGTTTGTTAATTATAATTCAATTAATTGAAAATGAAAGCTTAATATAACTTTTCATATATATTTTCATATTAATATAACTTAATATAACTTTTAATATGAAAGCTTAAATTATAGTTAATTTGTTATAGCTATATTTGCATATAATACCATAATATATAGGGATAATCTTTAAATATAATTTCTATTTTTTATGTGATTAAATAGTCCATCTTAAATAGTATACAAAAGAGTTAGATGGCTTCTTTTATCTCTAAAAAAATCCAATCAATTTTTTTTTTACTTTTTAATTTTTGAATTGAAATATCAATTCTTTATGTCCATAAAACAAAATTGATAAACACATATCCAAAAGTTACACATTTTTTTTTAATATGTAGGATATTTATAAATGGAAAATGTTTGACACTTCAAAATTTTTCCACAATCTGACTTATAATGATGTAGTCATAAGTGTCAATTTTTATACAAATATGAGAAAAGAATTACTTAAATTATACATTTCAACCAACCATGTACTCAAACTTTGACTATTTCAAGATGTTATTTCGCTATAATTTTAATTAAGAGAATCTTCAACCCTTAATATTTTATTTTATCAAATTCTAATTTGATAAAAATTTAAAAAGATGAAATGTTGAAAATTATTTTTTCATCAAAATTGATGAAAAGAAAAAAAAAATTGGGATAAGAATGAAATTCTTTTAAAAATTGATAAAAATTTAATGAAAAAGTTAAAGTAATTCATATAAAATCAAAAATTTCATTCAAATTTAAAATCAAAAATTTTCTTCAAATTTAAAATCAAATTAGATAAAAACAAATTAAAAGAAAATGATGAAAGTTTGAAAATATTTTGAAACCTTCTTATTCTTAAAGACTAAAAATCCATGTGTGTATTATATTCATATTGTATTCTTAGTTATGAAATTAAAATCAAAAGAAATGTAACTTAAATTATTGGATTAATAATAAAAGTATCATATTAATTATTGCTAAATATCACTTTACTTCACATTTAATAAAAAAAAAATTGTATATTTGTCTTAATTATAACTTTTAAATTTGTATATTTTCATAACAAGAAGAGGTATGTCATAACTCATTTAATCTCATTTAATTAAATTTAACTTTTTTTTTAATACAAATTATCAAAATTGCACTAATTAGACTTATATATATATATATATATATATTAATTTTTTCAAACTAATAATTTAAAAAGTTATAAGCATAAAAATTAACTTATAAATTTTATGTATACCACAAGACGAAAATATTAAATTATTTTAAAATAATTATAATAATTTTTTAATTTACAAAATCCTATGCATAGCACGGGTTACCACTATCTATCTATATCTATGTCTATCTATCTATCTATATCTATACTATATATTAAGCAAGAGTGGATTTTTAACCCCAAGGCCTGTGGGAGCTCCAATATCCCAATCTGAATTTTCTAAATTTTTTATTTAAAAAAAAACTCAGTATTTATTGATTTGGTCAAAATCCCCTAATTAACATTTATTAACTTTTTTCAATCCACATATCTTTCCACATGCTTGCATTTATTAATTTGGTTAAAATTCCCTGATCAGCATTTAAAATCCCCTCATACAAATAATTATAAATACAACTCGTGCATAGTTATTGTAGTACCCTTTTTGACTTCTCTCATACACTATGGTTAGTGATAAAATTGTTAAATTATTTTTATAAAAAATCTTAAAAAGCATAATTTATTTATTAAAAAAATCAAAAATAAAAAAATATCTATAATTATCCCGTGCATAGCACAGGTGATAGGCTAATCTATACTATATATTAAGCAAAATGGGGTTTTTAACCCCCAAGGCCTATGGGAGCTTCAATATTTCAATCTGAATTTCTAAATTTTTTATTTTTTATTTAAAAAAAAAAAGCTCAGCATTTCTTAATTTTGTCAAAATTCTCTGATCAGCATTTATTAAATATTTTCAATCCACATGTTTTTCCACATGCCTGCATTTATTGATTTGGTCAAAATCTCCTGATCAGCATTTAAAATCCCCTCATACAAATAATTATAGATACAATCCGTGTATAGTTACTGCAGTACTCTTTTCAACTTTTCCTATACACTATGGTTAGTGATAAGATTGTTAAATTATTTTTATAAAAAAATCTTAAAAAACATAATTTATATATTAAAAAAATCTTAAAAAAATATAAATATATATAATTATCTCGTGCATAGCACGAGTGATAGGCTAGTATTATATAAGGAAAAAGGAGTTTCTAACCCACAAACCTTGTGGGAGCTTCAATATCTCAATTTTAATTTTCTAATTTTATGATTTTTTTTTTTTAAAAAAAAGCCTTAGTATTTATTAACTTTTCCCAACCTGCTAACCTTTTGGAGGATTTGGTCAAAATCCTTTCATAATAAAACTTTAATGCATTAAGGATAAGCATAAAAAAATTTCTTGAAAAGTCCAGCACATGATTATTATCAAAATATTAAACTTTAATATAATATAATTTTGATGTAGATGTCAGTTTGTAATAAAATTAATACTAGCCTATCACCCGTGCTATGCACGGGATAATTATAGATATTTATATTTGTTTTAAATTTTTTTAATATATAAATTATGTTTTTTAAGATTTTTCATAAAAATAATTTAACAATCTTATCACTAATTATAGTGTATGAGAGAGTTGAAAAAGGTACTGCAGTAACTATATACAGATTGTATCTATAATTATTTGTGTTATGAGATTTTAAATGCTGATTAGGAGATTTTGACCAAATCAATAAATACAAGCATGCGGAAAGACATGTGGATTGAAAAAAGTTAATAAATGCTGATCAGGAGATTTTGACCAAATCAATAAATGCTAAGTTTTTTTTTTTAATAAAAAATTTAGAAAATTCAGATTGGGATATTGAAACTCCCACAGGCCTTGGGGTTAAAAACTCCTTTTCGTTTTATATATAGTATTAGCATATCACCCATGCTATGCACGGGATAATTATAAATATTTATATTTCTTTTAGATTTTTTTGTAATATATAAATTATGTTTTTTATAAAAATAATTTAACAATCTTATCACTAACCATAGTATATGAGAGAAATGGAAAAGAGTATTGCAGTAACTATACACAAATTGTATCTATAATTATTTGTATGAGGGGATTAAATGCTGATCAGGGGATTTTGACCAAATCAATAAATGCAGGCATGTGAAAAGATATGTGGATTGAGAAAAGTTAATAAATATTCTGAGTTTTTTTTTTAATAAAAAATTTAAAAAATTCAGATTGAGATATTGAAACTCTCACAAATCTTGGGGTTAAAAACCCCCTTTTGCTTAATATATAGTATAGATAGATAGGTTTTTAGAATTCTCTCATCGAGATCTATCAAATAAGATTCATATTGACTATGAAATTTCTTTTAAAAAAAAAATTATGACCTCTGACAGTAACATGTTACTCTGGTTCACAGCAACATGTTACTTTGTCAATATTGTCCACGAAAAAAAAAAAGATATTTATTTTGTCCTTGCTTAATTATGTATTTCCTCCTTAGGGATTTCATGAAGCAAAATAATTTGAGATGTCCTTTTCACTAAACAAGGGTCCAATAGAGGGGTTTTGACTAAATTTTTCAAGCCTTTTTGACTTCTCCCATACCTACTGCTGCACCTTTTTCAATTTCTCTCATACACTATGGTTAGTGATGAGATTATTAAGCCTTTGTTTGGGAAATGAGTTGGCTTTTTAACTTTTTGACTTTTTTGACTATTTTAACCTGAGGCTAAAAAGCCTGATTTGGAATGAGTTTTTGGCTTTTTTGTGAGAGAAAAAATGTAATGATTATGGGTTGGATGTGATGTTTGGGTTAAAAAGCTTATTTTGTTTCTTGTGACTAAAATAGCCAAAAAAAAGCCCAAGTTTGGGCTTCCCAAGCGAAGGCTAAATTATTTTTATAAAAAAAATCTTTAAAAAAAAATTGTATATTAAAAAAATATCTAAAACAAATATAAATTTTTATTAAAAAATAACAGGTTGCAATTGCAGAAAAAAAAAATTACATTGTGCATTTCATTAATAATGCTAAAAAATGTGCTTAGTGTTTGTGTAAAAACTTAACACGTGTCCACTCTCAAATTATCAAGTGAATATAGATAAAAATCAAATAACTCAGTTTTAATGGCTAACAAATATTAGAAACCCAATCATTGAAGCCTAATAACTATTGATTAATAAAATTCAGCAATTGAAAGGTCTCAAACCACATCTCTTTATCTTCTCAAACGTTTCATTTTTTTGGTTCATACATTCAGTTTAATATTGATAGAGAATTGGACGTGTGGAAGATTGAAAGATATTAAAATTATATATTAAGTTACGTAATTGTTGTGATGAAAAATAAAGGTTATCTTCCTACTCTATAGCGATTTATCTGGTTATATCTCCAATTAAAATGTCAAGTGTGTTTATATATTTTTAAATTTGAAATTAAAACTATAGTAAATTTATGAAAGCATAATTGCTAATCACATTTTTTTAACTTAATGTATAATATTATATTGACTACATTTTTCACGTTTATTTTTTTAAGTATTTATATAGAAGTAAAAAAATATCGGTAGAGATAAATTTTTCCTTAATTTAGTTATAAAATTTTCCCATACATTATTTTTAAATTTTGAATAAAAGAAAACATAAAATAATTAATTGAAGATATGCTGCATTTGTTATATTTCTTTTTCTTTGTGCAAAAAAAAACATTAAAAATTAAAAATTATAATTTACATATATACAAATAATTATAAACACAACTCGTAGATAGTATGGATGGTACACTAGTTCATTAAGATTGGAATACAAATGGGACGTTTTGCAAAGTGGTCATTAAGATTGGAATACAAAGGAGCCGTTTTGCAAAGTGATGGTATTATTATTATTACTGGTTGTAAAGTTCTAATTTTGTTTCACAACAGTTTTAATATTAATGAATAAATACATCTGAATATAGTCACGTGGCTTCAAAAAAAAATAAAATAATTATGGATAGTTAACAAATTATAAATATCTATAATATTAATAAAGGGAACATATTAATTGGTGTCCTGAAACCATTGATCAGTGTATCTTCTACTTTAATGCCAAATGTTGATTTTGTCATTTTAAAAAAAAAAAAACATTAGACAAATAAGGAGCATGAGACTTGAATTATAGACAAATACTTAAATTAAACATAATATATATGGTAAATATTTTGTATGTCAACAATATAGCGATCCCGGATGTGGGGATGTATTTTAGAATACCAACACGTGGCCGAGGTGACACCGAAGTGTCATCTGAGATCCCCATGTGTTATGGTAGTTGTGCCGAGGTTATCTCGGTTAGGCCGAGGTTACCTCCAAAGATATCGGAATCCGAGATAAGCGGATAAAGGACAAGAGTCCTAGAATGAAGAGGAAGCTCAACTAAGATATAAACAAGAGTCCTAGATTGTGAGAAGACTTCAGTTTGGGTAAAGATAAAACTCTTAGGGAGTTTGTCCTGAACTCACTGGGAGTCCTAGATTAGCAGTAGTCCTAAGTCCATTAGGACCAGGCTCCTATTGGGACTAGGATTGTATTGGCTATAAAAGAGAGGCACCCCCATGGGTCTAAGGTATGTTTTTTGAGGCTCAAGCTAGTGAGTTAAGTACTTGATTTATCTTTGAGAGATATACTGACTTGATCGTCGGAGTACCCCCGGGTGGAAGAACCACTGCCAAAGTCTTTTCTTTTCTGCGAGTTACAGGAGAGTCTACTCTGCCTGTGTTCTTCCGCTGAATCACTAAGGAGGGCAGTGTGATCGGAAATTCACTCACACAATTTGGCGCCGTCTGTGGGAACGAGAGAAGAGTAGATGGCCAGTAACTCGCAGAGGGAAAAGGTAGGGGACGACACTCCAGTCGGGAGTGGAAGACCCGTCGACCTTAACGCGGAAGAAGGAGACCACAACGAAGAAACTCGTGATCAGAATCACGCAGAAAAATCCGTCGGACAAGATGGTGATACATCAAAGAAAGCAGACAGGGGCAAATACTATAACGAGGACGACCTCCAAACATGGAAAGACAGATGTCTGAGGAGGGATGAAGAAGTAAAGGAGATGGCAAATAAGTTGGCAGACCTTCAGTCGGTCGTCAACTTCATGATGCAGAATAATGTCATGCAGCTGCCATATCCGCTGCAGGACACACCAATGCCAGCAGCAAACGGCCAGAAGAAGGGACGGAAAGAAATCCCCGAAGCCCCACAACACACCAGGAGCGGAAGGTACTCTCACCGACCTTCCAGGGAAGTCGGCCGAGAAGAGCCGAGACGAGAAGAGTCCCGAAGGACATACCGCGAGAAGGAAGCAGACCCCAAAGAACATCGGCATGTTCCGGGGCGGATATTATGTTTCGATGCGTCCTGCGGAGAAGGATCAAAAAGGGGCCACCATGAGGCCGAGAGTAGTGCGCCGAAAAGGCTGAAGCCCAATGACAGCAGGGCTGCAGGAAGAAGTAAAGAGGACTTAAGAGATTACCTCAAGAGGAAACAGGAGAATGTCGGAGCCGAAGTAACTTCCCCGGTTAAGCCGAGGACTCCATTCTCGGCAGAATTGGATAGATTCGTCGCGCCGAAAAGATTCAGTATGCCGAGGCTCCAGATATATGATGGTAAGTCGGACCCTAACTTCCATGTTGGATTATTTTTGAATTCAATGGCATTGTACAGTGGGAACGAGCCGTTGCTCTGCAAAGTGTTCCCTTCATCCTTCGGGGAAATTGCATCAGACTGGTTCCACAAACTGCCAAAGGGGAGCGTGAAGAGCTGGGAAGGCCTGGCCGAGATGTTTGTTGCCAGGTTCATAACAAACAAACTGCAGCCACTGAGGGTGGATGCGTTGATGGCCCTAAAAATTAGCAAAGACGAAAGCCTTAGGGCTTATGCAAAGAGGTACTATGAGGTGTTCAATCGAATACCAGAGTGCAACCAGGAAGTGGCAGTCGTATCTTTCAAGAACGGCCTGAAGGATGACTGTCCATTGCGGAAGTCTTTGGCAAAGACCCTGCCAAAGAGCATGGAAGAACTTATGGCGAGAATTGAGAAGTACGCACGAGCCGAGGAAGATACTTCGGGGAACAAGGAGACAAAGACAGAAAAAGGCAACGGCTCGCCGAAGCGAGGCCGAGGTAACAACGGGCAGAACAAACAGGAGACGGAGTTAAGGACTAAACAAGCAGTGACGACGGTGTTCCGAATTCCGATCCAAAAGGTCCTCGACCAAATTCGAAATCACCCTACTGTAGGCAAGAAGAGCACAAGGAGAATTCATGGGAGAAACCTTGGTAGGCGTTGTGCCTACCATAATGAGTGGTCACCCAACTCGTGGTTGCAGGCCCTTAAAGCACACTTAGAGGATCAGGTGAGACAACGCCTTTTAAGAGTCCTTGTGGATGAGGCCGAACCAGGAAGAAGCACGATTGCCTCAAGCACCAAGACAAAGAACCACAGCAGTGGACCTCGGTGGTTAACGTGATCCACTCAAAGGTGAATGAAAACGACATACGGGAGACGCAGAGGGTGAAACATCTAAAGATGTCAACCAGTCGGATGAAAAGACCTCGGCTCAAGATTGCCAAGGACCAATGATAACCTTCACAGAGGCCGACCTTGACATGGTTCAAAGACCAAGACAATGATGCCTGGTAGTATCCCTCCGGGTTGGGAGTGCCGTGAAACGCATCTTGATTGATCAAAGCGACTCTGCGACATCATGTATGTCGATGCTATAAGGAGTTAGGCCTTCACCTCGATGATATGGAGCGATCAACGGCCCGATGGTCGGCTTCAATGGAACGCCGACATGGCCTTTTAGCGCAAACAAGCTTGGAGGTACAAGCCGCACGAAAAAGATGAGGACATAATTTATTGTGATTGATACGCCGCCTTTACAACATCATCCCGGGAGGCCGTGGTTGCATGTAATGGGGCTTCCCTCAACCTTGCATCAATCGCCGCGATTCCCAAATGAACATGGGATTGAGGAAATCAGAGGAGATCGGGCCAGAAGTAAAAATTGCTCCATGGCAAGAATGAAGTTAACTCGCAGATTCGAGAACCGTGAGGAAGCAGAGGTTGAAGAAAAGGACATGAAGGTCCTAGATGATGTCGCAAGGAGCCGTCGAGAAGAGCGAAGAAGCATTGAAGAAAATCTTCGCCCAAGAGGGCGATGAGAACGCTTTTCTTCTCGACAGATTAGTCAAGAAGAAGAAAGGGAGTTGGAAGCCTTCGAGAAAAATATTGAGGTGTTCGCCGACACCTTATGAAATGCCCGGCATTGACCCCGAGGTCACATGCCACAGACTAACGTTGATGTCGGCCAAACCTGTAATACAACGAGCCAGAAGACCTACGTTGATGCACGTCGAAGCAGTGGAAGAGGAAGTAGCCAGACTTCTAGAGGCCAGGGCCATCCGAGAAGCCAATTATCCGACGTGGTTATCAAATACCGTGGTAGTAAAGAAGAAGAATGGCAAGTGGAGGGTCTGCGTAGACTTCACAAATTTGAACAAAGCTTGTCCCAAAGACAGCTTCCCTCTGCCAAAGATCGACCAGTTGGTGGACGCCACATCTGGACATGGAAGGATGAGCTTCTTGGACGCATATAGGGGGTATCACCAGATAGCCATGTACCCCCCGGATGAGGAGAAGACAGCGTTTATCACTCCCAAAGGTCTCAGATTACTCTAGTCATGCCTTTTGGGTTGAAGAACGCAGGAGCAACTTACCAAAGGTCGGTGACCAAGATGTTCGAGACACTTGATTGGCGAATCAGGAAGTCTACATCGATGATATGGTCGTAAAGACCAAGGAACCAAAGGATCATCTCGCTGACTTAGAAAAGGTCTTCGACATACTCAAAACATATCGGCTCCGACTAAACGCATCGAAATGCGCGTTTGGAGTCGGATCCGGAAAGTTCTTAGGGTACCTGGTGACAAGAAGGGGCATCGAAGCTAGCCCAGATCAGATCAAGGCCATTCTGGAATTACAGAGTCCGACATCGGCTAAACAGGTTCAGATGCTTACTGGAAGGGCCGCAGCCCTAAACAGGTTCATAAGCCGAAGTTCGGACAAGTGTAAACCCTTTTTTAATCTGGTGAAAAAGGCCACGGATTTTCTATGGACAGAGGAATGTGAGGCCGCTTTGGCCGACCTGAAGAAGTACCTTACCTCGGCCCTAGTCCTCTCAACACCTCAACCTGGAAAGGAACTGTTTTTATACCTAGCAGTTTCAGAGCACGCAGTGAGTGCTGTGATTATCCGAGAAGAGAAGGGAGAGCAGAAGGCAGTATACTATGTAAGTAAAACCTTGGCCGATGCAGAAACAAGGTATTTACCACTGGAGAAATTAATGTTGGCCTTGGTAATGGCCTCAAAGAAGCTAAACCATTATTTTCAGGCTCACAAGATAGTGGTTCTGACAGAGCACCCATTAAAATCCTTGTTGCAACAAGGAGACTTGACTGGACGAATTGCTAGATGGGCAGTAACTTTGGGCCAGTATGACCTGGAGTTCAGGCCAAGAACCGCAATTAAGGGCCAAGTCTTGGCCGACTTCGTGGGCCGAAGTTCTCGCGTAATACATCAAACAACCCATCCGTTGAGCCGAGATGAACGATGTCCAAGAAAGGAAGGAGAAGCCCACCAAAGGGTAAGGAACCGAGAAGGAAAACTCGCACTGCAAAGATCTACATCGTGACTCCTTTCAACTTTTTGTTGATGAGAGCTCAAATCGGCAGGGTGCAGGGGCAGGAGTAGTGTTAATTTCCCCCGATGGGGAGATATTAGAACAGTCCATTCGACTGGGGTTCAAAGCCTCGAATAATGAGGCAGAATATGAAGCCTTGATTCGACCGGCTGAAGAGCGGTGGCAGAGGCAGATGAGGTAATAGTTTTTTGTGACTCACAACTCATAGTGAATCAAACTACAGGAGAGTTTATTGCCCGAGATGAAAGGATGTCGGCATATGCAAAAGAAGTCATCAGGCTGGCAGACATGTTTCAAAACTGCCGACTTCTTCAAGTTAGCCGAGAAGATAACAACCACGCCGACGCATTGGCCAATCTAGCAAGCTCAATGCAAACCGGAAAGACGAGGACAATCATGGTGGATTATCTATCAAGCCCGAGCATAGAGACACCACACACAATGCAAGAAGCATTATGTGTGGACATGGGACCGAGCTGGATGGATGCAATTGTTGCATTCCTGAAAGAGGGCAAGCTGCCAGAAGATCGAAAGGAAGCACACAAGGTCGATCAAGTCAAGATTCGGCCGATGCCAGGCGACATCTGCATGAAGATCCTTCACTGGCCCCCTTTTAAGGTGTGTACACCCTCTCCAGGTCGAAGACTTTTTATATGAAATTCATGAAGGAGTTTGTGGAAGCCACGCAGGGGGCAGATCGTTAGCTCACAGGGCCATTACCTAGGGGTATTAGTGGCCCTATATGCAAAAAGATGCAGAAACCTATGTGAAGAAGTGTGAACAATGCCAGAGGTTTGCACCACTGATACATCAGCCATTTCGACCTAAACCCCGCTTCAAATTTCTTGGCCATTTGCCCAATGGGGCATGGATCTTGTTGGAAAATTGCCCCAAGCAACTGGGCAACGGAAGTACCTACTGGTAGCTACAGACTACTTCACAAAATGGATAGAAGCAGAGCCTCTTGCCAAAATCCGAGATGTGGATGTGAAGAACTTCATCTGGAAAAGCATCATAACCAGATTTGGGATTCCAAGAGCAATCGTTGTTTACAACGAACACGCTTGACAAAGAAACTCATCAAGAATTTTTGCGCCAAGTTCAAGATAAAGAATTATTTTTCAACACCAAGCTTTCCCCAAAGTAATGGGCCAGCCGAAGCATCAAACAAAGTCATTCTAGATGGAATAAAGAAGAGGCTGCAAGCAGCAAAAGGAAAGTGGGTAGACGAATTGCCCAACGTGCTCTGGGCATATCGCACTACGCCAAGAAGATCAACAGGAATCCCTTTGCCATGGCTTATGGCACGAAGCCATTCCATCGAGATCGGCATCGAGGATCGTAACGCAGGAGTTGAGAACGGATCTAATGATGTGCTCTTAGCCGAGATCCGGACCTACTAGAAGAAAGAAGAGAGAAAGTCGCAATCCAAATTTGCAAAGATACCAAAGAACGACTTGCCAAAGCTTACAACAAGAAGGTCAATCCAAGAGATTTTCAAGTCAACGACCTAGTCTTGAGAAAAGTCGTCGGCAATAAGAAGGATCCCAGAGAGGGCAAGCTTGGCCCAAACTGGGAAGGCCCTTACAGAATCACCTCGGTGTTAGGGAATGGGGCATATCGGCTCGAAGATAATGAGGGCAAAGCATTGCCTAGACCATGGAACACTTGTAATTTAAAGTTTTTCTATCATTAGATATTGTTTGATTTTTTCTTGCCGATATGATCAATAAAATCTTAGCAGAATTCCTCTGAAGTTATACAACTTTGCATGATGTTATTTTTCGAATAATGAGAACCCAAGAGGAACTTAGGTTCACATTGGGGGCAGAGAGAAGACATTAGTAATGCTTAGCCGAAGTTAAGCCGAGATAAATTCCTTATCTTTACTTGTTGAAATTTGTAGCAATTTACAAGTTAAAGTTAAGCTGAGATAAATTCCTTATCTTTACTTGTTGAAATTTGTAGCAATTTACAAGTTAAAGTTAAGCTGAGATAAATTCCTTATCTTTACTTGTTGAAATTTGTAGCAATTTACAAGTTAAAGTTAATTTGAGATAAATTCATTACCTTTACTTGTTGAAATTTGTAGCAATTTACAAGTTAAAGTTAGCCGAGATAAATTCCTTATCTTTACTTGTTGAAATTTGTAGCAATTTACAAGTTAAAGTTAGTGAGATAAATTCCTTACCTTTACTTGTTGAAATTTGTAGCAATTTACAAGTTAAAGTTGTCGAGATAAATTCCTTATCTTTACTTGTTGAAATTTGTAGCAATTTACAAGCTAAAGTTAAGCCGAGATAAATTTCTTATCTTTACTTGTTGAAATTTGTAGCAATTTACAAGTTAAAGTTAAGCTAATATGATTGTTTATCTTCACTTGTTGAAATTTGTAGCAATTTACAAGATAGAGATTAATTGAATTTATATGCTTTATACTTGCTGAAGCTTATGACAAGTTTACAAGTGCAGTCTTAGCCGAGGCAAATCTTCAGGTAAAACATGCCCGAGGTATGTAACCCCCGAGGAGATTGTGCAAGGGAAGAATGGTGTGAATCATATGAAATATTCTAAGTATAAAACTGCATAGAAGCAATAAAGAAGAATTTAAAGACTGAAACATTCAGAAAGAAACAGTTGCATATGAAAGGAAGGCACTGTGGTCTAAGCAAAAATTTTGTTCACAAGCTACATAGAGGGCACATCGGCCACAAAAGACAGCGTATATTAAAGGAAAGGACAAAAAGAAAGAGACAAAGTACAAAAAAGAAAAGTACAAAGCATCTAAATTTCTTCAGCTTCGGGAGTAGGTTGGGCAGGGGCCTCGGAGGACTCTTGAGAAATAACCTCAATACTTTTTTCTGTCACAACCTCAGTCTGCCTTTCCACTACAGCCTCAGCTTCTTTATTTGCTGCAACCTCAGCCTGTTTGTCGGCTACAACTTCAGCATCGATCTCGGCAAGGGTTTCATCAACACTTCTCTCTACTAAAAGATGATCAGAGGAAAGAGTGCCGATGTCTGCCTTTTTGGGAGCGGCTTCAGGATCTTCATCTTCAGTCAAGTCCAAAACTTGATTAGCCTTGGGAGGAGATTTGGCCTTCCTCACCAGGGCTTCACCTTCACTTTCCTCTTCAGCCTCGGCTTCAGAATCATCTTCTTCAGCTTGGCCTGGAGATGGAGGAAGAGGGCAAGGAAGACGCATGGCCTTAGTCTTGCGCCATGGCGAAGTCGACCGAAGATTAAGCTCTTTGGCTAAAGCATTCCAACCTAGGGAATATCCTGTTACATGCTTGCTTGACCAAGCATATAGTCTTCAAATGACATCGCCATGCCTTCATTATAAGCAAAGATTGATTTCAAATTTTCTTTGTGGCCAAAGCTTCTTGTAGCTCTTTTCTACCGGCCGCTTTCTCTCGGCTTCCTTCTCACGAGCTATGGCAACAGCTTTTAATTTCGGCCGGCCTTCTCATCGGCTATCTGCTTAGCCTTGGTTGCCTCCTCGGCCTGATCCTCCAGTTTTTTCATCTTCAACTGGAGGGCCCTGTTTTGTTTGTGGAGAAGAGAAAACTCCTTCTCCATGTCGGCTAACTTCTTTGCTGTTTCAAAAGCCTGCATGGAGAAGGTATGGGCGTGTTGGATGGCCTGGAAGAATACAAGGCAGAAGTTATTATAAACATTTCAAAATTTTATGAGTATGAAAGACAAATTATCAAATTCGTAGACTTACTTGGACTGAACGCTGCATCATGAAGGCGTAATTCTCATAGCCACCCATTTTTTCGTTACGCTCCATATCGCCCTCAAGAAGGACTGCTGTGCTGAGCGCCAAGCCGATGTTGACGTCGGTAGCGCTTTCATTGGTGTAGACTGGCCTGTCTTCAAGTGTAACTTTGGGTTCCCAGGGAACTTTGGGAACCCTGGAACCTGAAGTTGAGGTAGATGTAGACCTTGGCTTCTTTTGCTGAGTGGCCCCTGATGGCTGGGCTTCAGCAGGTCTCTTAGCAGGAGCCGAAGTGATCTTCTCGGCCAGTTTGGAGATTGGCAGGGCATCTTCAGCCTCTGCGTCATCCACAGTAGCCTTCGCCTTTGGCTGGGCCTTCTTGGTTCTCTTCGGCTTTGGTGGGGGCAGAGGTTGGGCTAGTGCATCATCCATATCATCTGGAAGATCGGCCAAGAGGTTCAACACCACTTTTTTTGGTTTTTCCATCTCGGCTGTTTTAACAAGCCTTCGTCGGCGTTTCTTTGGAGCCGAGGTTGATGGTTGATCGGCTGGCTCAGATGTGAAAGCAGCCTGTTCTGTAGAGGCAGTTGATGGAGAAGCGCTCTTCTTCCTCTTCCTTAGAACGTCGGACAACTTGGACGTGTAAGTGGGGATGAAGTTCAACAACAATGGAGCTTTTCGTCGCTGAAGTGGAAGGTCTAAGAGCTTTTTCAGTTCGGGCCTAAGGAAATATGATTGGCGAAAATCCTTGGGTGGCTGGCGAACGTCTGCAAAGAAGAAATACGACATCAAAAACAGATTCAATTTGGAAAAAATTGACGAAAACAGCAGCTAAGCAGTTAACTTTGGACTCTTACCCTTGCCCTCCTTGACCGTTCGAGGAAGAGGGAAGAGTTGAACTTCTTCATCTGGGGCAAATTCCCGCCTAAACGATCATAATCATCTCCGGCCCTTTGTTGGAGTCTGGAAGGTCGGCTACTATTTTATAGGCAGTGGACCTCGGCTTGAGGTAGTAGACATAACCCTTTTCCTTAAGGTTCAGGGGGCACATTGTGTAGCAATATTGGATATCGGCTAGAGTAATCCTAACGTTCTCCTGTCGAGCTAAGGCTATTATTCCATTGAGTGTCCTATAGGCGTTAATGGAAAGTTGCATGGGGTTCAGGGTATAGTAATGAAGGACCTCGCAGAAGAGGGGATCTAGAGGGAACCTAAGTCCGACGAAGGCTACTACAGGGAAAGGCATTTTATCACCATCGGGCATAATGGAATCCTTCTCCTCAGCTAGTCCGAGGTGGACATCCTCCGTATGGAAAATCCTTGCCTGAAGTTTTGAAGCTTGGTTGGGGTATTGACTCTATCCCTCCACACACCCATGGTCTTGATATAAACAAGTGTTCGACTACAGAAACAGAGTATTCCTAAAGGGCTCTTAGGACCTCGGCTTAACCTATGTGTATGTTGGGGAAGTTGGTTTCAGTTTTCCCTAAAAGATTGAAGGATCTACAGCAAATCCCAAGCCTAAATCTACGAATGATGAGTATGAAGGGAAGAAAATCTGGAAAACAGGAAAGCAAAAAAGAAGTCTCAGATTCAAGAACACGAAAGAGTGGAAGGCCAAAAACAGAGGTGAAGTATTCGCAGTATAAACAAAAAATGAGATGAGGTATGAGATTTACAAAATCAGATACAGAACAATCAAGTAACGAGAAATCTCAGAAACAAGCGAGAACTGGGAAGAGAAGGGAACGGTGGCTTACCAGATAAAGGTGAGGCCGGGATGAAGCTTCGCCGAGGTCAGATAATGAACGCAACAGTAGCAGGAGCTTTAGAGCTTCGCAAAAATGGCAGAAGGAGGCGATTCAGTGGCTTCGCAAGAGTAATGGCAGAATTGAAAGAGAAAAAGTTTTAGAGAGAAAGAAAGTAAGGAGATTCAAAGTACAAAAGTGAAGGAGAAAGAGAGGGAATCGCTTTTTCCTTAAATTTGAAACGGCGGCAAAAAACAGCAATAATTACGCCTAGGGTAACGCATGCGCCAGACGGCGCAGGCAGAGAAAAGACGGCTTGAAGGCGCGTCGCTGGCACGGACCAGTAAGAATGAAACGCGTCCTCAGAATGGTTGAAGATTGGTGTATGACAGCTCATACACGTAAGGGAATTGATTTGAATCTGAAGAGGACATGCCGTCCTGGAATGAATGATCTCGGCTAGAAAGTTCTTAGGCCGATGTACGAGAAAAAGTTCGAAGATAGGTTCCATCACCTCAGAATGCCGAGGTAATAGAACCTAGGGGGCAGTTGTGGGGATGTATTTTAGAATACCAACACGTGGCCGAGGTGACACCGAAGTGTCATCCGAGATCCCCACGTGTTATGGTAGTTGTGCCGAGGTTATCTCGGTTAGGCCGAGGTTACCTCCAAAGATATCGGAATCCGAGATAAGCGGATAAAGGACAAGAGTCCTAGAATGAAGAGGAAGCTCAACTAAGATATAAACAAGAGTCCTAGATTGTGAGAAGACTTCAGTTTGGGTAAAGATAAAACTCTTAGGGAGTTTGTCCTGAACTCACTGGGAGTCCTAGATTAGCAGTAGTCCTAAGTCCATTAGGACCAGGCTCCTATTGGGACTAGGATTGTATTGGCTATAAAAGAGAGGCACCCCCATGGGTCTAAGGTATGTTTTTTGAGGCTCAAGCTAGTGAGTTAAGTACTTGATTTATCTTTGAGAGATATACTGACTTGATCGTCGGAGTACCCCCGGGTGGAAGAACCACCGCCGGAGTCTTTTCTTTCTGTGCAGGTTACAGGGAGCCGTCTACTCTGCCTGTGTTCTTCCGCTGAATCACTAAGGAGGGCAGTGTGATCGGAAATTCACTCACACACCGGATTTTATCCCTTTATGTACAGTGTTCTGAACTTATGTTCCGTCGTATTGGCTGTTGTTATATCTTATTGTTATCCTTTAATTCCTTATTTATGAGTTATAGGATGTGTTGGGCAGGTTTGTTACAGGTTGGGTGTGATTGGGAGCAAATGCTTGTTGCCTAGATTTTGGTGTCTTCGCTCGAGCAAGGACTTTTCGCTCGAGCGAGCTCTTTGTTTTAGATCCTTCGCTCAAGCCAGAGTTTGTTCGCTCAAGCGAGAGTTGAGTTTTGTATCGGGTGGCTCGAGCAAGAAATCCTTCGCTCGAGCTTGCGTCTGCGTCTGGTTCTGGACTTGAAGGTTGCATTTCTTGGCTCGAGCGAGCTTTCCTTCGCTCGAGCGAACGAGGTGTATGTTTTGAATTTCTTCGCTCGAGCGAGCATTCTGTCGCTCAAGCGTGCTTTTGGTTGCAAACCTGAAGCTTTGCATTGTTGGCTCGAACGAGACTTTCTTCACTCGAACGAGTCTTTCTTTGTGTCTGGTCGCTCGAGCGACCAATCCTTCGCTCGAGCGAGCCTGTGTTATATCAGTAGACAGCAGCGAGAAACACTTCACTTTTTTCATCTCTTTTATTTTGTAAACCCTAGATCCGAGCTCCCTCTCTCTCTACACACCTTCTCTCTAGGGTTCCATCTCCTATTAGTGTGTTCCTACCCTAAGTCCTTTATAAGAAAGATAGATGGTGGCTTGGGCTTCGTTTTAATCTAAAAAATCTTTGATTTGGAGCACTTTGGATTTTGGTCATCTTCTCCTTTGGGCTTCTAACTTCGAGGTAGGGATATCCTACCCCTTCTTATGAGCTTTGTCTTTAAATTTTGGCATTTTGATATGTTGGGGTTGTTGGGTAATTTTGAAAAAGTTAAGGTTTGTTATGTAATTAACAAAAGAGGGGTTTTATGATATTAAATTCCATGTGAATGTAAGGTTTGAAAAATGGAACTATTGTTGTTAAATTGTTGAATTTGAGCCTTTGGGTTGATATGTGGTAAATGGGGGAGAATGCCCTAATTATAATGATAAATTAAATTGTATAATTAATTTTGGGGAAACGAGAAATTGAGTTGAGAATATTGAAATTGGAAAATTACGGAATTAAATGGTGTAGTTGGATTAATTTATCACTCACTATAAAAATGTTGATATTATATCTGTTTAAGCATTTATGTTCTGTTTAGAAATATCTGCTTTGGACTATCGGTGGAGGATAGTCTTGATTGTTGTAGACATTGCATGTTGATTAGGAAAAACCGAAACTAATCACATTGAATGTGTCATAGAATATGGTGGTTGGCATAATACATCCAATATGTGTATTGTTTGATCCTTGTATATGATAATTGCTTATATACTTGGAATGTATGTATTGTGTGGGAGGAGATAGGGGATGTACTCCATGGTTTGAGGGAAGATAGGGGATGGACTCTCAAACTTGTTTGGGAGGAGATAGGGGATGGACTCCATAGATACAACAAATATGTGTATCAGATTGAAGTGTTAATACAGCAAATATGTGTATTAAATGGAAGTGTTAATACAACAAATATATGTGTATTACCTGAAGTATGGAAGTGGTTAAATATGAGATGAAATCTCATTTACGAATTGTGAAGTATGGAATTGTTTTAATATGAGTTTTAATCTCATTGTAGTGTTTGTCCAGGTTCTGAGCCATGTGAAATGAAATGATTTTGATAAGTAAAGGAACAATGGAATGTAACATGGACATGTCCGTCATGGAATTGTATTGTGAGTTAAATTGGTTTATAATCGTTAACCATCTATCTAATGCTATCGTTTTAGTCATTGCTTATATTTGGCTTAGTATATCTCTACTGGGCTTTGGCTCACCCTATATGGGACATCATTTTCAGGTACAGATGGTATGCCACCTCCAAGAACGTAGCTTGAGAGGCTAGAAGCTGATAGACTTTTTGTGTTATCTTTTATGTATTACATGTAAATTGAGCCAAGGGCTTACTTTGTTCAAAATAGTTAGTACTCTTCTTTCGTTGTACCCAAGTGTTGGCTTGGAAAGTTGTAAGCTCGTAGGGCATTTACTTTTGTTGTCAACATGTAATATCTTTTGTAAGAATACTCTGATAAATGGAAGAATGTCTTATTCTCTTATATTAATGTATGTCGAAATGGTTGGGTTTTATGTGTTTTTTTTTTTTTTTTTTTTTTTTGAGGGCGTTACAAACAACTAGTAACAATTAAAAACCACAGTTCATAGGCACAATAGCCTGTTCATTGGAAAACTTACATATTCACATGTGGTAATTCATTGATAACTATCATAATTTAGCAGTGTATATATAACTTATTACACTAATTAACTAATTAAATTTAAAATACACCAACAATGACATAACAAATTGTGAGGGTTAATTCCTAACCACACAATTAATCAAGTAATTCAGCTGGAGAGCACCGATAGAATAGATTGAGCTAACAAGAAGATGAGAATACCGGTAATTCAGCTGGATAGTACCGATAGAATAGATTGAACCAACTACTTGCCAAGAAAAAGATGAGAATACCACGGCGGTTCATCCATCTGGGGCACTTCAACGATCAAATCATTAAATCTTATCTCTCACATATATCAAAACAGTGCTTAAACTCACAAAATATACCTTCCTTTTCTTTTTTTTTGATCAACACAAAACATACCTTAGACTCACGAAGGTGTCTCATTTTTATAACCAACAGTGACCTAATCACCTAGAAGCCTCACTTCATTGAACTTAGACTTAATGCTCGTATTGGGCTCTTGGCTGGATAGGGATAAACTCCTTATGAGCCTTATCCTTATCCAAACTGGGAGTCTCTTCTATTCTAAGACTCTTGTCCCATATCTAAATACTTTGGCATTTCGGCATTAACGCATAACATCTCGGCAAATGCTATAGTCACCTTGACAACATGACTCATCCACGTGGCATCTTAGTCGACATCTCAGGGCTATCTCGGCCACGTGACGTCATTCGCAAAATACTTCCCCACACAAACTAATTTTGTTTCCAAAGAGCCATTTAAGGCTTTTTAACTATTGAATATATACACATAATCTAAATAAATTAAATGTAAACAAATATTTTACATATAAAAAATATATAATATAATTTTATGTGGTAATTTATTTTACCTTTAATGATAAATTCATTAGTATATTCAATTACACATTATTTTCCAATCATATTGTATCAAAACGGCATACATACTAGTATATTATATAAACAAAATGGGGTTTCTAACTCATAAGCCTTGTAGGAGCTTCAATATCTCAGTCTTAAGTTTTTAATTTTTTGATTTTAAAAAAAATAACCTCAGCATTTGTTGACTTCTCTTAACTCACAAGTCTTTTTGATTTCTCTCATAATCACTGTAACACCCTTTTCAACTTTTCTCATACACTATGGTTAGTGATGAAATTGTTAAATTAATTTTATAAAAAATCTAAAAAAAATTAATTTGTATATTAAAAAAATATCTAAAACAAATATAAATATCTATATCTATATCTATATATATATTATACAAGGAAAAAAGAGGTTTCTAATAAGAAGCCTCTTAAAAGTTCCAAACTCTCATTTTAAAATTATTAATTTTTCAATTTATAAGATAGATTAAAAAAACCTATTGGATGATTTATTTGTTTAATTATTTTAGAAATAATAATAATTTATTAATTTATGGATTTCAAATGAGAAGATAACAAAAATATTTCATAATCTCTCCATCATAATCTCTCTCACCAATTTTCAAAAAAAATAAAAATAAAAAATAAAACTTGCATTCATTTTCTCTTCTCCAAAAAATCAGATAATATTTTTCATGAAAGTTGTGGGCATCTATCTATATGTTATAATTTATTTTATAACATAACAAAAAAAAATTAAAAATCAAATATACAAATAGATAAAATTAATAAATTTGATTTTTATTTATTCAATTCAAATATTTTTTTGCCTCTCAATATTCAATTGTAAATTTTAAAAATTTATAAAGTCTATCTAAACAAATTTGATTTGAAAATATCTCCTACTAGGCTACTATCATATTTTAAATCAATAAAAATCATATATCTATTACATATTTAACTCACATCATAACTTATCTAAATATTAATAATTAAAAACAAATAGAAATCACAAATAAATTAAACTTAAAAAAAATAGAAACCCACAAAAAAACAAAAAAAAAAAAATAGAAACCAAACAAAAATAAAGAAGATAAGAATTTAGATATGGATATCAAAATGATATAACAATATCTAAATTTGAATTATGATTTAGTAATATAATTATCTATTTTCTTGGTTCCGTGGAGTTGGTAGTTGTATCCATCTTATTGTCATCCTTTGATTCCTTTTATTTGAATTTTAGTATGTGTTGGGCGTGTTTCGAGCGAGGGGGTTGAGCCTTGGACAAATTTCTTGTTGCTCAGTTTTTGGTCTCTACGCTCTAGCGGACGTTCCTACGCTCGAGCGGAGTTCACATCATTCCGGCATCTCGCGTCCCTGCAAAACCTCTGCAGGTGTGATTATTGCGCTCGAGCGGGTTTCCTGCGCTCGAGCGGGATTGTTGGCGCTCGAGCGGGAAGTGTATTTTTTTTGTGTGAGTTCTGGGAGGGGGAAACTTGCGCTCGAGCGGACTGGTTTTCGCGCTCGAGCGAAGGTGCTTTATTCGTGTGTGTTGGCGCTCGAGCGTACCTTCTTGCGCTCGAGCGGACCATGTCTTTTGTTCTTTACGCTCGAGCTCTCTGTTTTCCGCTCGAGCGGACCTGTCGTATATCAGACGACTTTTAGGCAGTTTTGAATCACTTTTCACTTTTCTTTCTCTTTCTTACTTTCTAAAAAGTTATTTTGAGAGCTCCTCTCTCTAGAAACTCCCTTCTCTCTAGGGTTTGATCTAGTTAGAGGGTGTTCTTTACCTTTGGCCTTTGCAAAAAGGTTGTTGATTGTCGAGCGCTGCTTTTGATCCAAAAAGTTTGGAGTTTGGAGCACGTTGGGTTTTGGCCTTCACCCCGTTGGAGCTCTAACTTCGAGGTAGGGATAACCTACTCCATCTTATGAGCTTTGTCTTTGAATTTTAGCATTTTGATATGTTGGGGGTTGTTGGGTAAATTTGGAGAAAGTTTGGGCCTTTGTGCAATTTTACAAAAGTTGGGGTTTTATTTATATAAACCTATATGCAAGTTAGGCATAGAGAAATGAGGTTGAAGTTAGAACATTGATGGATATGGAACCTTAGGGTTCTTTTGTGAATTATGGTAAGTTGCCCTAATTGGTTTAATTAATTAATGTATGTGATTAATTAAAGAAAATGAGGAATTGAATTGAGACTGTTGTAAGTGGGAATGTATGGGACTAAAGGGTGTAGTCAAATCATTTATTGCTCACCTAGTTGAAATGTTGATATATTATCCATTTGTGCATTTATTTCCTGTTTAGAAATAATTGCTTTGGGCTACTGGTGGAGGGTAGTGTTGATTGTTGTAGACAATGCATGATGATTAGGCAAACTAAAACTAATCAATTGGATGTGTCATAGAGTATGACGGTTGATAGAATACATTAACTTTATGTATAGGTTGATTGTGCATATGACTTATATGTTTATGTGCATTATGTGTAGACGGTTGATAGAATACATTAACTTTATGTATTGATTAATTGTGTATATGATTTTGTGTTTATATGCATTGCTTGTGTATGGGAGGAGATGGGGGATGTACTCCACGGTTTAGGGGAAGATGGGGGATGTACCTCTAAACCGGTTAATAGTTATGGGAAGATGGGGGATGGATCCAGGGATGCAGCTCATAGGCTCTCCCATTGTAGTAGTGATACAGCTCATATGCTTATCAATTGAAGTGTTGATATAGCTCATACGCTTATCTATTGGAATGTTGATATAGCTCATATGCTTATCTGTTGTAGTAGTGATATAGCTCATATGCTTATCGATTGAAAAGTTTGTTTGATATAGCTCATATGCCTATCGATTGAAAAGTTTGTTTGATTTGATATAGCACTAAAATGTATATCATCATCGTTGGTGAAGTATGGAAGTGGTTTAGGTACTATTGATACAACACCAAAATGTGTATCCGCCTTGGATTTCGAATGTGTTCTAATAATGAACTATAATTTCATCAAAGGTTTTGGCCAGAGTACTGAGGCCTCGTTTGGCAAGAGGCTAAAATAGCCAATTAGCCAAAAAGTTACCTTTTTAGCCAAAAAGCCAACAACCCATACCAAAAAGTCAAAGATTCCATTTTCTCTCTACTTTTTGCACGTCGTTTCGTAATTAGCCAAAAAGTTGGCCCAAACATACAGGTTTTTCTTACCAACCTTTTTAGCCAATTAGCCAAAAAGTTACTAAATTAGCCTGTTCCCAAACGAGGCCTGAGCCTTGTTTTCAAACTCAATATTGAATAAGAAATGGAAAGTGAATTGTAACAAAGACTTGATTGTCATGGAATTGTAATAAGATGTAAATGGATGTGTGAGTATTGACCTTGTATCAATTGCTAATCTTTTAGTCATTGTTCATAGTTGGTTTAGTGTATTTCTACTGGGCTGTGGCTCACCCTATATGGGACACCATTTTCAAGTACAGGAAGTATGCCACCTCCAAGGACGTCGCTTGGGAGGCTAGAGGCAGACAGACGTTTGTGGTTTTGGTTATCTATGGTTGTATTACATGTAATTTCAAGCTAAGGGCTTAATGTGAATTTGAGTTAATACTCTCCTCTTTGTGACCAAGTGTTAGCTTGGAAAGCTGTAAGCCCATAGGGCATTTGATTCTGTTATTAATATGTAATGTCTTTTGTAAAGAATTACTCTGTGGAATAGAATGATGTTCGTCTCTTATATCAATGCACGTCTAAATTGATGGGTTTAATGTTATTATTTTGAGGGCGTGACAGGTTTGCATGGTGGAGAAGAATTATTATTGATTATGATTACAATTGAAATATCTATGTCCGTTTTGTGCCAATGATTTTGATCAAATTTTGTTTTCTTCAATAAATACCATAAAATTGAAGTAAAAAAAATTGGGTATCAAATTTTTTATTTTTTATTGGCATTTTATTTTATAAAAAATGTGAAAATTTATTGAAAATTCAAGATTTTACTATAACATTAGATTTTTGTATAACTAGATAAATTTAAAACTTTTAAATATTATTGTGTTCTATATTTTCATCATCTTTCTATCCTATTATACCATTATTGTTATTTGTTAGTTTGTTAATTATAATTCAATTAATTGAAAATGAAATCTTAATATAACTTTTCATATATATTATAATTAATTTGTTACAGCTATAGTTATATATAATAGCATAATATATAGAGATAATCTCTAAATATAATTTATATTTTTTTATGTGATTAAATAGTCCATCTTAAATAGTATATAGAAGAGTTAGATGGCTTCTTCTATCTCTAAAAAACTCAATCTATTTTTTTTTACTTTTTAATTTTTAAATTGAAACATCAATTGTTTATGTCCATAAAACAAAACTGATAAACACATATCCAAAAGTTACACACTTTTTTTTCTTTTTCTTTTTTTTCTTCTTTTTTTAATATATAGGATATTTACAAATGGAAATGCTTCACACCTCAAAATTTTTCCATAATCTGGCTTATAATGATGTAATTGTAAGTGTCAATTTTTATATAAATATGATAAGAGAATTAATTAAATTATACATGTCAACCAACCGCATACTCAAATTTTGACTATTTTAAGATGTTATTTCACTATAATTTCAATTAAGAGAATCTTTAACCCTTAATATTTTTTTAATCAAATTATAATTTGATAAAAATTTAAAAAGATAAAATCAAAATTGGTGACAAGAAGAAAAAAAAATTGGGATAAGAATGAAATTTTTTTTAAAAATTGATAAAAATTTAATGAAAAAGTTAAAGTAATTCATATCAAATTAAAATTTTTATTCAAATCTAAAATCAAATTAGATAAAATAAATTAAAAGAAAATAATGAAAGTTTAAAAATATTTTGAAACTTTCTTATTCTTAAAAATTAGAAATCCGTATGTGTATTATATTCATATTGTATTTTTAGTTATGAAATTGAAATCAAAAGAAATATAGCTGAAATTATTGGATTAATAATAGAAACATTATATTAATTATTATTAAATATCACTTCACTTCACATTTAATAATAAAATTGTATATTTGTCTTAATTATAACATTTAAATTTGTATATTTTCATAATAAGAAGAGATATGTTATAACTCATTTAATCGCATTTAATTATGTTTAACTTTTTTTTTTAATACAAATTGTCAATATATATATATAATTTTTTTAAACTAATAATTTTAAAAGTTATAAACATAAATGTTAATTCATAAATTTAATGGATATCATAACACAAAATATTAAATTACTTCAAGATAATTATAATAATTTTTTTTTTAAAATTTATAAAGTCTTGTGCATAGTACGGGTTACCACTAGTTAAAACCAAATTGAAAACGTAGGAAAATGAATAAATTAAATCAATAACCTCAATAATTTCTTACAAATTCTAATTTAGTTCTTCTAATTTCGTACGTTTTGTATTTCTTTTCAAAATATTAATAACAATGGTTGAAAAATCATATTAAAACCAAATTAAAAACGTGAGAGGTAAATTAATAAAATAAAAATTAAAAAAAGCAATAAGCAGTAATATGTAATTTACCCTTATTCAGTGTAATATACTCTCAATTTTTTTATTTATTTTTTATTTTTTTATTTTATTCTTCCTAATATTCAAAGTCACATGAAACCTTACGCAAGCAATTACACCATAACTCCTTTTTTTCTCTCTCTCTCTCTCTCTCTCTCTCTCTCTCTCCAAATTAACCAACCACTAGAATATTCCCTCAGATCACCTCCTCCTCTCTCTTTGCTTACCTTTTTTTTTTTGGAAAAAAAAAATTAGAGTGGCTCTTAGCTTCCTTTATTTGAGAGAAAAATAATTTATATTTGATTAATGGAAAACGAAATTTATAAAAAAAATTATTCCGTGATCAATAAAAAATAAACATATTTGATTGAATATTTTATTTTTTTTACTGTTAAAAGATATGAAATATTTTTTAAACTAAAATTTTATTAATGTTATCATCACCATCATCACCGGAACTTGTGCTTGAATCTTTATAAAAAATCTTCAATCGAGTGGTCCTATAATTTCTTACAAATTTCACTTTAATTTTCTAATTTTGCACCTTTTTTTTCTTTTAAAATGTTAATGGCAATTAATGAAAAATTATATTAAAATAAAATTAAAAGTGTAAAACACAAATTAATAAAACTAAAATTAAAAATTTAATTAAAATTTTTATCAAACTAAATGGACAAATAATATAATTCAACCTCACCATATATACATAACATCCTCTCAATATTATTATTTCAAATTTATAAATGAATTATTAATTATTAATTGATAAATATTAAGTAAAATATTTGATGATTCATTTTAAAATTATTTTGATAAAAATTCTCTCCAAGTATAAATTCACACACTACATCTGACGCGAGCAATTACACAGCGCGGAGGACCTCTCTCTCTTTCCCGTTCTCTAAAAACTACTAAGGCGAATATTCCCTCAGTATACTCTTTTTCTCTCTCTTATAAAACTCTCTCGTCTTTTTGAAACAACACTAGATTCAACAGGTAGAAAAAACAGGGAAATGTGCGAGACGTTAAACGAGGATTACCAATTGTGCGAAGAGATCGGCCGCGGCCGATTCGGCGTCGTCTACCGCTGTTTCTCCGCCGTCTCCGGCGGCGACACCTTCGCCTGCAAATCCATCGACAAACGCCTCCTCTCCGACCCCACCGACCGCGACTGCCTCGACAATGAACCCAAAATCCTCCACCACCTCTCCGCCACCAACCACCCCAACATCCTCCACCTCCACAACCTCTACGAAGATGACCACTACCTCCACATCATCACCGATCTCTGCGACTCCGCCTCCCTCTACGACCGCCTCACCACCCCCTTATCGGAACCCTCGGCCGCTGCGATCTTCCACCAACTCATCTCCGCCGTCAACCACTGTCACCGCATGGGTATAGCGCACAGAGACATCAAGCCCGATAATGTGTTTTTCGATTCACGGAATAAGTTAAAATTGGGGGATTTTGGGTCGGCGGAGTGGTTTTGTGGAGAGAGGGCGGCGATGAGGGGGGTGGTGGGGACGCCGTACTATGTGGCGCCGGAGGTGTTGTTAGGGAGGGAGTATAATGAGAAGGTGGATGTGTGGAGTGCGGGTGTGATTCTGTATATAATGCTTGCTGGTGTGCCGCCTTTTTATGGTGAGAATGTGGAGGAGACTTTTGAGGCGGTGATGAGAGGGAATCTTAGGTTTCCGACCAGGATTTTTAGGTCTGTGTCGCCCGAGGCCAAAGATCTGTTGAGGAAGATGATCTGTAAGGATGTTTCGAGTCGGTTTTCAGCCGAACAGGTTCTCAGTAAGTCAATTCTCATCTCTCTGTAATATTTAAATCCCTAAATTGAAGAATCTGAATTTTAACCCTCTGTTTGTTCGCTGAGAAAATAAAGGAAAAATAATAGAGGACAATGTTTGGTCCAACTTTGAATTGGGTTAAAGTTTGTTTACTCTTTCTTAGTTCCTGATTTATAAAAAAAATGGAAGTTTTCAAGCAACATTTTCTTTTTCTTCACTTTCTCTGCAACCAACCAGTGTAATTAGAATTGATTCTGGGTCAAATTTATTTTGAATTTATTTATTTTTTTTTTGTTTTGCATATTCACCCAATACTTTGATTTAATTCGTGTAGATACATGTCTTGACTCGAATTCTTTTGTATTTTGCAGGGCATCCATGGATGATCAATGGAGGAGAGACCAGATCAATGAATGATCCGACCTGAAAATCAAGCTTCAAAACTAACTAGCCTTTGATGTACATATACACCACCCATGAAAGTAGAATGGATAGATGGTCGGTCCCAAGTAACCCAGGTTTCTTTCTTGCAGATTTAGAGAGTCAAGGAAAGAAAGAAAGTGAAAGAGTCTTCTGCTGCACCCATGGGAGACTAGAGGGTCTTCACTTTTTGTGATGTTTTTGCAGAGAATCTTGAGGGAGTATAATAGTAGTAGTATTATGTGAGGGTATGGAGAATAAGGGTGGGATATGTATATGAGAGAATGAGAATCAAATCCCTTTTTCTTTTTCTTTTTTTCTGCTTTTGTATGAGGAAGTGATGGAGAAGTGTTTGTTTGGAAGGAAGGAATCTAGAAGTTATATCATGGGCATGAATTTCATGAATCTTGCTTTCTTTCTGAGTAATGGGAATTTGCTAAAGCTTTGGTATTTTTGTATGGGAATAAATCAATGAGAATCATGCTTTCTTTTGTTTGTATGCCTCAGTGGTGGGTAAGGGTGCAACTTTTTTTTTTTTCTTCAAGTTGAAAGTTAATCCAGAAGACCGAAAAAATAGCAAATCGTTTGATTCTAGAAAAGTAAGTGTGGGCATGCACCTGCAAGTGTGTTCTGTAGAGCAATAGAATGAGTTTCAAACAATCATCTAAACTTTTCTTGTTTGAAAAATAATAACATAACGATTGATTTTTTATTTTTTATTTTTAGGAAAACATATTGATTGATGTTTTAATAGATTGTGAGCTACATTTTGTGAGTACATAAATAATGGCAAGTTCTTAGAAACTGTGGTTCTAATTCGAACCATATTGCATTTCACTCGTTCAATTTGGTGTGGTTTCATAATTTGATTTATTAGTTTAAAATTTCATAAAATTGTCGATAGTGGTTAGATATGGAAGGAATTTAGAAGTTATATGAGCATGATATGTCTTTTTATGAGTAAATGGGAAACTGCAAGAAATTTTTAGATTTTGAAATCTTGAGTTAAAACCATCTTTCTAATTTTTGATGAAATTGGAAGGATTTTACTTGCATAATCCTTTTGTGTGTTTGTATGAGAATGAGTCAATATATCAAGTTTTCTTTTGTATGAAGGTGATGGGGAAGTAGTATATATTATTTATGAATTAATGTGGTCCCTTCTTATAACTGATGTTAACTTTAGATTGAAAATGCTGACATGAACTTCATAGTAGTTGATATTCAACTCATATTTTGGATTTAAACAATCCATATTTTTTCTTAAAAAATCCTATTTGGAAAATATTTAATTGAACATAAGCGAATAAATTAATTTTAAGAACTAAAATATATATTGTAATGAGGAATGGAGTCTTCTAATTCTCTCCTATCGCGATAAGAAGTTAATCTTCTATCCATTGTGCTTTTGTTGAGATAATCTTTAAAATTCCTTAAACTTTAAATTTTTGTGTAGTACATTAAAATATACAGAAAAGCTTGGCACCCCCAGCTGGGGGTCGACCCCCAGTGATGTGTCACTGGGAGATTGGCCAAAAAAAACAGTTTTTTTTTTTTTTTTTTTTTCATGTGATTGCAGCGAATCAGGAGCCGCCACCTCACTGGGGGTCGACCCCCAGTGGGGGTCTGAAGCACTTCTGTAAAATATAATATTATACGCATTGATTGTACGCATTGATTGATCAATATTATTTGGCTTAAACAAACCCAGCTTGATGTAAAATGTCAATATTTTCCAAATAAACTTAACAACAATTATAGGAAGGAATCATATTGAATGGTAGTGTAAAATTTATATTTAAAATTTGTTAGTTTTATAGCATTGCTCCAACAAATATATATTGTAATTTAGAAATTGTTCAATAAGTTATAAGTGAAATTAAAAATGAATCTAGAAGTAATATATATATATATATATTTCTTTTTGTTGTTGATAAATTACACTAATTCTATACTTTTGATATAATTACACTGACATTCTTTTATTAAAGTTAAAATAATTGAAATTAATGTGGATGGTGGATAAATATTGAAATAAATAAAATTAAATATATATTATTTTTTATTTATACTACTAACAAATGGCCTATATATCATGTGAATTAAATTTTAAGAGAAATTAGTATAATTATGTCAAATGTAAAATTAATTATGTTTTTTTAAAACTTTAAAGCAGGTAAATGTAATTTACTTTTTTTGTGGGTAAAAATTTCTAGAGAGTTTTGATTGTGGGAATCTTGAAGTAAAAGCAAGAAATTGTTATTTTGATGGAGATTGAGGGAGGTATTAGGCATATTTCTTGCCATCCTTCGTTTAGTTTACTTTTTTTGCTTGAAGCAGAGGATGATGATGTCACTGATTACATCACTATTCCTGCTTACTTTCGGCCCAAGGTTGGGCAGATCGTGTTCTAAAACAAAAAGAGAAGTTGGGCAGATGATTCTCTATTGTATTCCGAAATTTTGCCCAACTTCCAATTTGACTTGCACATCACGCCAATTTTTTTTGGTAGTGTTATTTCTCTAGAACTGATGAATTGACTAATACTAATGACTTGAGAGAGACAAAATAAATGTTTAATTAAATTTTTTTTAAAATTTTGCTTAACTACTTTTCAAGAGTTTTACTCTACAATAAATTTGCAAAAAAGTATTAAAAAAAAAAAGAAAAAAAAAATTTGTAAAAAAATTATTTTAAAAAATTGGCTCAAAACCTTCTTTACTTCTCTACCAACAAATTAAAAATTTGTATCAAAACCCTAGTTAATATTAAAATTATTTTCAAATTCTATACCTAGTCCACCCATAACCTCCTTTTCCGTTATCTTCTCTCGTTGATTGTTGCTGCTATCGCTAGTGCACTACAACTTGCATCCGCTTCTCCTCCATCATATTCTCTTCATTTCCTCCCGTCCTTGTAAAAGTTCCCCATCACTCCTTTGCAACTCCTTCACTTCTCTGGGAGCTTCTATTTACACACACCCATTTCTCTTTTTACACATCTTTTTCAATAAATAATTAATTTAGAAATAGATTTTCGAAAATAAGTAATTGGTTCGGAAGTAGACTTCCGAAAATAAGCAATTGGTTTCGGAAGTAGACTTCCGAAAATAAGCAATTAGTTCGGAAGTAGATTTCCGAATGTGTTTATTTGATGTCTATAATAGTAATTTCACTTGAAAAAAATTTTATAATAAAAATAATTTTTATGAAATATGTGCAAAGGAGAGGAAGTTGGATGTGTAAATAGAAGCTCCCTTTTACATTCCTCTGCAATTCCCCTGCTACCCCTACCCCTTCACTTATCTTAATCGCTACTTTCCCTCCTCGTTCGGACAATCAGTGTCAAACTAGTGATTTGTGTTTGGTTCTTCTTCACCAAAAGCACAGCAAATATCTAGTTATTCTTTGCTAAACGAAACCCCTATCACCTTTCTCTATTCGTGAAGGAAATGGACCAGGGTAGTCATGGCAGCGTAAGGGATGGCGGTGAGGTTGTGGCCTAGAGGGTTGAACGCCATGAAGCGTGGATACTTTAACAAACATGTCGTACTCATATTAGGTATTTACTAGTATATGGTATTTTGTATGGTACTTTTGCATATGTATCTCGATACACGAAACATTTACACAATTTTTTCTTTTTAATTTTTAACGTACCTAGTATATACATAAGTCGTACCATACCTAAGTCGAAACAATATTTTCTTAAACTATAAAGGTAAAATTGTTTTCACTAGATTTTTTTAATTATTTTAGTTTTGTATTTTGTATGATTTTAAAATTAAGTTATGATTTATAAGTTCTTCAATATAATAACGTTTAATTTTGATTTATACCTTTATTTTTGGCATTAAATATTAACAAATTAATGTATTTAATCAATTTTTAAATTATTTTAAATTAAAAATAAATATTTTTTTACAAATGTACCAAAATCATACCTGTATTCTACTTTTTTTTTAATTTTATCATATCAATGTAACTATATTGTATCAGTACCATTGTTAGTGTGATGTGAGTAGCAAATGTCGGCAGAGAATGTGGTGGCAGAGGAGGGGAAAATAATTTAGATTTTGTTATTTTGTGAGTATATTGATAATTTAAAAAAATAAAAAATTATGACATTGTGTGGTCCAAAGTAGTTTGGGGGTAGATTTATGAGTTTTATGTTTGCAATTGATAAAATTACAAAGAGTCTCACTAATAGTAATTTTAATGTTATGTTTGGTTGAGGGATTTGAGGAAGGATTTAGAAAGGGAAAGGAAAAAGGTGTGTGAAACTAGGTGAAATGTAGGTATATTTTATTCATATTTCACCAAATTTTTCCCTTTCCCTTTCCAAATTCCTCTTCAAATCCTCTAACCAAACACAGCGTAGAGTCATCAATAAGAAAAATAAAATAATATTTTTAATATATTTTTTATGCCTTAAAACACTTTTACATATTTTTATTTGTTTAGTATATATTTTAATACATTTTTTACATAATTTTTAACACTAATAACAATCTTAAAAATTGATTTTAGCATTTTTCAGTTACAAAATTGATCCTTCATGGAATATATATATATATATAATGGGCGCATTATCTCATAGTCTAGTTATTTATATTTGAGTGAGAAGTTATTTGATAATCTTAGATTATCTTTAGATGATAATTTAAGAATGATAATTGGTGAAAAAATTATAATTCATGACTTTATGTTAGGTATAGAAAAAAATAAAGAAATTTGGTAGTGATTGATAAAGGTAGAGACACGTGGTCCTCTTGGCTACCTCATAATTTTTATATTTATTTTTGTTGAATAAATAAAAAATATAAATAATTTTTAATATATGTGAAGGTGGGGACCTGTCAAAACGGGCACAATTTCCGCCAAGGTCGATGTTGGGTAGGTCTTAGGTAAACTGACGTTACGAGGAAGAAACTTTATATTAGATTAGTGCAGTAGCATATCAATCAAATTATCAATCAGGTACGTTTGTGGTCTGTTTGACTCACTTTCCAATCCGACGGTGCAATGTTGATAAGTCATCGTTCTTTTCTTATTCACAGGAACAGTGGTCTCCTGAGCTGATAGCATCTTTTTCAAAATTGCAATGCTGAACTTTAACAAAAATTTGACAGTTGTCAAAATTTTGACAAAACTCTATTGTCTGGCTACGGGGGTTGGATTAGGTTAAGGACTGGTTTGAAACGGATTATTTTAATAATTTTTTAATTTTTTATGAAAGATGTATAAAAAAATAAAAAAATAATGTGATAATTTATATTGATTTTTTGACTTTTTGATTAAAACAGAATATTGCCAAACGTGGCCTAAGGTTGAAATTAAATTAATTATTAAAAGATAAAATAGATTAAAAAATTAATAAAATAAAATATTATATTTAAATTATAATTATTTATTTTTTACTATAAAAATAAAAATACTAATCCAAACGAACTTTTTAGTTAAAAATTAAAAAAATCTCAACTCCAAAAAGTCAAATAAAAAAGTTTTTGTTAGCATAAGTCTACAGGATTAAAATAATCATAAAAAATAAAATAGATTAAAAAAATAATAATACAAAATATAACATCTAAATCGTAATCATTTCATTTTTTTCTTTACAAAAGTTAAAAAAATCAAAAAGTCTATTACATACGAGAACTTTTAACTCCAAGTTAAAATAGTCAAAAAATTAAAAAACCAATTCACATCCTAAATGAATCCTATATCTTATACTCATAGGATTCACAAATAATATTTTTATTTGATATTTTTGTAGGAAAAAAAACATTTTATGAAATATGATTGTCAAATAATATTTTGACATAATACATTATTATCAAATTTTAGCATTGATATTGTCATTTTCGCATTCAACTATTGATCAAAATGTCATAATTTAGCAATATAATCAATTAATGGTGCAACCACCATTTTCTCCATCTATTCACAAAAAGTAAAAAACCAAAAATAAAATTATTTCTCCATAATTGTTTAAAATAAAAATAAAAATTAAAATCCCTTAAAAATCTGTAATTTTAGCAAAAATCACTATAAATAAATAAAAATCATATTTTGAACACAAATTAAAATATCTAAATTTAGTAACAGTAATGATATATAAATAAAAGGATAAATTATGCAAATGGTACTTGTAATTTACACAATATGTCAATTTGGACCTTATTATTTTGTTTTGTTCGATTTTGTCCCTTAATTTAACAGATTGTGTCATATTGGTCCAATAAATAACAACCGTTAGGTTTGGTGGACGAAAAATTGGCACGTGCTTAAAAAATGTGTTAATTTGGTCCCTATTATTTTAATTTGTTCGATTTTGACATGGACTAAATTGACACATCATATAAATTAAAAGGACCAAATTAACACATCGTTTGAGTTTCCATTCACCAAACCTAATGATTATTATTTATTGGACCAATATGATACAATCTATTAAATTAATAGATAAAATTAAATAAATTAAAATAATATAGATCAAATTGACATATCGTATAAACTATAAAAATCATTTATATAATTCACCCTAAATAAAATGATATCTCAAAGAGGACCTTCCACTTTAACCCATGAGCACGAATTTGATTTACAAAAATAATATTATCATATACTTTTTATTCTTCGTATAAATTTATAGAGTTGTAAGAAAAAATATATATATATATATATATATAAGTGAGAGGGGCACTCCTCTAAAGTCAATTTTAACTCCGTCTCTGTTAATATTAAGGGTAAATTTAATTCATTTTATTTGAAATTTAAGAAAATACAATTAGTTATATTGACCACCTTCAAAGTTTGGGTTTGGTTATAGTGTGCAACTTACACCTTACACCTTATACTTACACCTTACACTTACACCTTTTGTGAAAAATTAAACCTTACACTTACACATTTTTTGAGGTTGCACACCATATGCAACCCACTTACACCTTACACCTTACACTTACACCTTATACTTATACTTACACCTTATACTTACACTTTTTGTGTAAGTGGCACATGATGTGCAATTGCACACTTAAGAAAAGTCCTCAAAGTTTTAATTCATATTACGTTATTTTTATCAGTAATTCATTAGTTCTATGAATAGAAATTGATATTATGATTCTTACCTATTAACATATATATATATATATATATATCTTTGTTTATTTAGGTATTTATTTACCATTAACATTAATTTCAATAACTTTAATCATACTAAAAGAAATTTTAATGTATTATATCAAAATATAATACTAGCTATACTTTCTTTAAATTTAAAGAGAGATTAGTGTAATTTATTCTAATATTAATGTCAAATGGCAAAAGATTGGACTTTTAAAAAAGAGTTAAGTTAGGAATACCAAAATTTCTATAAAATATTTGATCAAATATCTCACATGGATGTAAGTCCTACATAAGTGTGCGATACACATTCATTTGAAACATTTGATCAAATATTTAATAAAATTTTTAAAACCTCTAACATTTTTATCTAAAAAAATCATTTAATTAAAATATCATTTCACATATAGCCGTTTAGGGTCTGTTTCAAAATTATTCTAGAACACGATTGCGCGGTGTCCCCAAGTGAGTTATAATTTATTGAGAGGGTACGATTTATAATTTTGTATTGAGTGATTAAAAATATGAGAGATTATGATAAATTATGAACAAAAATGCTATGGTCTCAAAATTTGAGATTCAGAATTTACTCAAAAATAGATATATATAGTGGAGATTAAATTTTTAAAGTAAACGATTTACATATGAAATAAATATGAGACATTGAAGTAGAATTTTAAATAATTTTTAAATTTGTATATTTGAATCCGTAGTATTACTAAAAGGTTGTTTAGAATAATTTAAATAAATATATTTTTTAATTTTTTTATGAAAAGATATATATAAAAAAAATAAATATGATTAAAAAAATAAAAAATAAAAAATAAATAATAAATATACTTTTTAATTCATGAGAAACAAAACTCTGAATTCTGAATGACCAGAGCAGATCACGTGGTGCCATTTGACTACTCCTACTTCGGAGGAGGGAAGGCGTGGTTCATCTCGTCAGCAAGCACCAAAGCAAGCAGGAGCACCTGCTCTGTCACTTTGATTAGAAACTTGTCCCATTATCGCCTTCAATGCTATGCCTTCTTGAGTGACAACTTTTTTTCATTTGTTTTTCAAAAATTATTTTTAGATAAATTTTTTTAAAAGGTGATTTTTTAGAAAGTCATATTCTTAATTGTTTTATTCCATTTAATCTATCTTTTTTTAAAAATATTTTATTAGGTTCTGTTTAGAATAATATGATCAAATCACCTTTCTAACTTTTTGTGCAAATTTTTATTTTGAAATTAATACACAATAAAAATAATAATAACAGTCTCTCATTCTGTGGAAAAATCTTTCCTTATTTTAGGGAGAATCTCTACATTAATAAAATCTTTCTCTTATTTCATAAAGAAAATATTTCTCTCATTTTATGAAGAAAATCTCTTATTTATTCTATAGAAAAAATCTCTCACATTCCTACAACCATAAATCTCTCACTATATATTAACGTGAACTTTCATATTACAAATGCATGTTAGTAAATAATATTCCCTCATAGAACCATACACTGTGAACATTCACATTGTTTGTGCTAGTGTATGACTATTTTTTTTAATGTGAATATTAACATCAATTGTGATTTGTTGTGAGTAATACATGGTTAATGTTGTCATGTTATTTTGGTATTATAGAGACATTGTAAATATTCACATTATTAGTGATTTGTTTGCTATTGTTTGCATATAACCATTCACAAATGTTGATATGAACATTCACATCTCTATGTTATATTATTAAGATGCACAATATGTTCTGACCAAAATATCACAATGTTATTTATGCTTATATGACTTTCTAAATGTAAATATTAACATTGATTAAAAATACTAATTACAACACCAATGCAAACTTTCACATCATGTAATAATCATGTAAAAATCATAAGATCTCATACAATAATCAGTAATATATGAATGTGAACATTCACATTATGTAACAATCATGCAATCATCAATTTACATTGTACATCATGCAACCATCACATGTTTCTAATGTTACAGTTCACGTTACCAAATTCAAAACATTAAAATCTAATAATCCACAATAATAATGACTTTAGTGGATGTGCACGTTCACATTCACAAAAATACCTAATTAATAAGCATACCATATCAACTTATTTCGAAACAAAAAGTCGAATCTAACTTTAATAAATTATTAAACAATTTTGAACATACATGCTTCCCAATACATACTTATATATAGTTGCAAAACAAAAGCAATGCTAACTTTGCCCCTACGATAAAGTTTCGAACTACAACAATAGAAAAACATAGAGTTTTGAACTGTAACAATGAAAGAACACAGAGTTTGATGACGATAATGATGATGATGATGATGAGCTTCTTTATGGGTTTCTTTTATTTTGTTTCTTTCTTTGATGATCATCACCCGATTCATCTCTATGAGATTGTTTTTTTGTGATTTTCCCCAATTCTCAAATAAGCAAATGAGAGAGAGAGAGAGAGAGAGAGAGAGAGAGAGAGAGAGAGAGAGAGAGAGAGATTCTTGTGACGCAAGATTTTTTTTCAACCATGTTTTCTTGTCAATGTTATAATTTAATAATATATATTTAGTTTTTAAAGAAATCTATCCCACTAATTTCAAAATAGTCAAAATAGAAATAGGAAATAAGAAGATTACAATTGTGTGTAATACTTATAATTAAATATTATAAATAAGGAAAAAATGACGTCCTAGGATACAAGTCTATATATGTGCCTAGATGGAACACAAGAAAATTTTATGAACTTATTGGGTTATAAGTCCTCTAAATGAGATTTATAAATAAATCTCTCTTTTTTAAATTATATTTTAGGTTTCTTTTAATTTTTTTTAAATACATCAAAATTAAATTCATCTAAAAAGTAAAAAAAATAACAAAAATATCAAAAAAATTACTAAAAACAAACAAAAATCTGAACAAAAATGCATACAAATTTGTTTTTAGTATTTTTAAAATATTTTTAGTCAATTTATTTTATTTTTTAGATGTATCATGATTATCTAAAAAATAGAAAAAATTAATTAAAATATTAAAAACTAATTAATAAAAATAAATGAGAAATCATGTAAAAAACAATTTAAAAAATTGAACCAAACATTTGGTATTGATATAATTTTGCGATTTGGCACTACATAAATTTAAAAAAAAAAAAATTTAAATTTTTGCCAGGAAAACAACATGGGTAACCTTTGAAATTTCCAGTCATTTATTTCAGCTCAAGATATGTTTTAATCAAAAATATTTTTTAAGATTTTTTTTTTAATGTTTGATTGCGATTTTAAAATTAATGTATTAGTGGTTATATTAATTGTGGTAATGTGGTGGCACCATAAAATTTTAGTCTAAAAATATTTTACTCTTTAAAGTAGAAAATATCTTATCAAATAACAAATAAATAAATATTTTATTTTTAAATAAATTTATTTTCTATGATCTCGGAATCATTTTCAATCATATCAAACATCAAAAAAAATATGGATAATATATATATATATATATTTACCCGAACAAACAGACCATCAACATAGAATAAAGTCGATGGTAAACAAAGTATATAATTTAAATTTACCAAAAAAAATAATATAATTAATACACTACTAAAAAAATTACTTTTTGCGACCGTTACAAATCGTCGCAAATAATAAAAAAACAGTCACAAAAGACTTTTTGCGACGGCCCATGCGACGGCAAATGAGGATCGCAAATGTGGGGGTGGCAAATACTTTTATGATCAAGAAAATAGCAACAAAACTATTTGCGACCGCCTAACCTGCTTATAGCGACTGAAATTTTGCCGTCGCAAAAGAGTTTAAAAAAGGCCTACAATGTATTAGCGACCATCTTCTTACCGTCGCAAAAAATATTAAAAAAAAATAAAAAAAAATACCTATATCATATATATATATATTCAAATATCATATAAAATAAACATAAAGACATATTTGCAAAAATCTCAACATTCAGGCATTATTTTTCATTTCTTCCCTTAATAAAATTCTCTTTCTTCAACAAAAAAAAAAAGAAGAGAGTATGCAACAATAACGAAGAGGAAAACGCGCCACTTCAACCTCAAACGGCCTGCTTTTGGGATCAGCCAATCTACATTACCAACAAAGAAAATTTTCTTCTTGTCAGTTAAAAACAGGAACCACGTGGACTCCTTACTTTGAAAATAAAATAAAACATAATTTTCATTCAAAATTTCTTGAAGGAAAACCAAACAAAGAATCAAATTTCAAGCAGTGAAATGTTAACTATAAATACTGTTGGCACCTAAGATTAGCTTCACAACCCTTCTGTAGAAGGCATGCCAACCACTTGTACCATTCTAACTCTGAGTCTAGTGTTTAGATCAATTAACCGATTTGATCATACAAGCACTAGTGATGCTACACAGTAACCAAAATTGGGTATCAAAATTTTCAATACCATTTAAAATGTCACCAATTCATTTGTGTGAGACATGAAAGATGGGATCCATTAAATTAATGCATTAGTGATCCATCATATGGCATTCAAAATTTGGTTGCACTAAATATATGAAAGATCGGTCTGTGATGCTTGTCTAAGGTGGTAGCTGCATTTTGCAATCTCAGAATTTTGAGAAAAAGCTAGTTGACATAATTGATAGTCCTAATAGCAACTCTGGTGTAGTATTTAGGTGTAACAATGCTAAAATAGCACAACATAACATAAAACACTCATTCCAACAGTTTAGTATATGCAATAGCACTGTGCTATATCCTATGCCAACAGCAGATAACACAGTGCTATTATATATTACGCCAATAGAGAAGCATGTAGTAAATCCGTATAAAGTGTGCCTTTGATGTGCTAAAATAGCACAAAAAACACTACACCAATGGAGAATGCTACAAAACTGGCCCAATGCTAAACAGAATCAATTCTGAGATTCAACACTGACATGACACGCACATAAGTGATGAAAAAGATCAGACTTAAACAACTTTCAAAGCTGTAAAGCTTTCTTAAGAGAAACTTGATCACATTAAATAAGATACATATATATGTGTGTATATAAAAAAATTGAGCTTGTTTTGAAACACGCGAAATTTACTAGTTGTCATGATTGCAGATTTGATAGCAGATGGAGACTGAATGTTAGACTGCAATTTTCCAATTGCTGGCGACCAGCCTGCTAGGATATTTAATCCAGGAGCTGCGACATCGGGCTACAAGGAAGAACAATCAGAAACAAAGCATGATAAGAAATGGAAAAAAAAAAAGAAATGTAACATGGATTGCTAGAACCAAAATTCACCTTCAGAATTTCTGGGGTTAAGGCATTTGGGCCTTTTGAAGAAAATGCTGCAATTTGAGGAGCAGGTTGAGATCCTAAGACAGTCTTCGCAGAGAAAATCCTAGCCATTGCCTTGCTGTTCATGATGAAAGAATAGCTTAGCATAAAGAGAAAAAATAAGAAAAATGAATACTGATGAATCTATGTCATGGTTAAGTACAAAACCAACCATGTATGTTGCAGAACCCCGGTTTCCCTCATTTCCAACTGAGGAAACCACCACAATTCCATGGCTAGCAGCATGGAACGACCCCACTGATATGGCATTGCTAAAATAATCTCCCTGAGGAGAGTCAGGACCCAGAGACAGAGATAAAATATGAATCCCATCTATGATAGCCTCATCGAATGTAGCCAATAAATCAACATCGTAGCAGCCAGAGTCCCAATATGTCTTGTACACTGTAATTCTAGCCATTGGTGCACCTCCTCTAGCTCCACCAACTGCCAAACCTTTATAGTTCATGTTTGTCACGAAGCAGCCAGCAGCTATGGATGCTTTGTGGCTACCGTGACCAGAGTTGTCCCTCAGGGACCTGAATGACATTGTCTTGATCGGATCTTCTTCAGCCTCATACCCACTTAAATAAAATCTTGCTCCTATTATTTTCCTATATCATGACAATTTTAGCTTGAGGGTTGGGGTCCAACAAACAAACAAACTCCAAGATTCACAAATTTGGGTACCAAAAAAAATCGAATAAAATACCTGTTGCAAGTTGAAGCATTGAATCCTTCTCCTGATTCGCATTTCCCTTTCCATTTAGCCAAGACTTTGGAGGCATGTGAGCATCACAAACTTGGGGATTCAGCCAAATTCACTTTAGCGGTGCTTAAAATTAATTGCAATTTCATACAGTGTGAGAGAGATTCGTTTCAATTCAATATGTTTCACAACAATTTGAGAGTTGTGTGTGTGAAGAAGAACTCTACTACAATCTTAATAGTGGCAAGAGAGACCGACACGCCTTTGTTAGCAAAAAAAGTGACAAAGAGAGGATTAAAAAGAAAAGTGGACTAGAATGAAGAGTGTTTTTTGATTAAACAAATGAACCTATAATTTCTGAAATCATAATGAAAAGTCTCATTTTCGTTCGAAAGCATAATGAAGAGTGAGGAAGGGCATTGTTAGCTCACGTACTTGTGACTTCAAACAAACAGTGCATCAAAGAAAATGATAATGGGTACTCATTAAAGAATGAAGTGTTGTATTCAATGAGCACAGAGAGTCAGTTTGTTTTCTACTCCTAATCCTAGGAAGAGCCTAGAGGTCATGTCTCCATAATGAACTAATAAATGAACATTGTCTAATTTGTGCATACACATACAGTGATACTAATCAATGAAACCAATTGTTCTTGATAGAAAGGGAAAGACAACTAACCGGTATCAATGAAGCCGATAACGACATTAACTTGGTTCTTGGTGGAATACCCAGGGATTTCCATGGTTTCTTCTCCCAAAAGACCCATGAAATCCCATGAATGAGTCGTGTGAAGCCTCATGCGGTTGTTTGGAAACATCGACACCACTCCAGGCATCTCTGTGTTTCAATTTTTAAAACCATGACATTGCTGAGTCCACTAATCCTATTAGCTATATGATATAGCATTATCTAAAAATCTAAAGACCACAACAAATTTCAATATTTGAACCTGCACCGTCAGTTTACTATAATAGCCAAACACATGAGCTATATTTGGCGGTAATCTTTGACCCTTGTTTTAGTCTCTTTACAAGCAGATTAAAGAAAATAAGCAGATGCTGATTTATAGCAATAAAAGAGCAGCATTAACCATGTCATATATGAACTACACAATTCACGCAGATTAAAAAAAAAAAACTAAAGACGGGTCTAGAAACCATACACAATCTTGAATGCTCCTCTCCCCAACAAAAAACTACTAAACAATGTTGAGACCATACATACACCCAAAAAGAATTGATTTAAAATGCTCTACAATGATGCTCCAAAAACGCAGTGTCAATAACCTATAAGCTTGAAAAGGCTATTTTGTAAACATTCATTCATTTAAGGTCATTGGCACTCAAACTAACAAAAGCAATTAAAAAATAAATAAATAAGCAGAAGCAATTTATCAATTCAATAGTCAAACAACAAAATTTTATATTTATAGAAAACTTACCAAAAGAAAAATGTTTGTTGCTTAGGATCAGCACCATTTGCAACAATCTGAGCATAACATAATGGGAAAAAAAAATCAATAAACATAGTAAATTCCTTTCAAGCTCACATCATAATAAAACATTTACCTTGCAGAAGAAATGGTGGCAACACTAGTTTGGCCTGCTGAGTGTGCAAAAGATGCTAGGGTTTCAGCTTGAATTTCGATTGAATGTTTACCGTAGAACTTGAACTCGAACTCAAAGTCTGCAAACCTAAGGATGCACAGAGAGATCATAAATGATCCAAAATCATAGATAGAATATGAGAAAGCTAGATAAGTTTAGAGAGATTGAAGCAACCAAATATAAATATTCAAAATCGCATTTTCCATTTTTTCCTTCAATTTCTGAGCCAACAGACAAATTAATAGAGAGATTGAAGCAACAGATATCAAAAAAGAGCTAACAAATCCAGAAATTAGTCCAACATATCATCACAAACTTCCACTCAATCACATATAATACGTACCAAATCACTCCAAAATCTATACACAGGTATTTGAAATACAAATAAATAAGAGAATAATTGAATTAAATCAAAGCGATTCAATCAAATAGCAAGAGTTCAAACGCATGAGAGGTGAGCTCACTCTGCTGCATCTGAGTGCTCCGAGAGAACTTTTCCATGGCAGAGTTAGGGTTTCTCTGTGACGAATCGCGCAAATTGCAGAGAGAGAAAGTAGATAATATATATGCAAATACAAAGAGAGCAAGATAGTGTGTGTGTGTGTGTGTGTGTGTGTGTGTGTGTGTGTGTGTGTGTGTGTGACAGAGATTGAGAGATCGAGAGAGGAAGAGAGATTGAGATAGAGAGATAGAGAGATCAATCGATTGAGATCAAGAGGGATAGAGAGATTCATACCGATGAGCGAGAGCAGGAGATAGAGGTTGAGCGAGCCAAGCTAGGGCAAAACTAAGAAAATGGAGCAAATAAATAAAAGAAAATAGGAGAAATAAATGTTAAATATAAATTAGAGATTTTTTTTTTTTTTTTTTTTTTTTTTGTGCGACGGCCAAACAAGCAGTCGCAAAAAAGTAGTCGCAAAAAGCCAAATTTCTAGTAGTGATATTGTCACGACCCAAACCCGGCCCTATGGGTTTAGCATCAGAATCGCCAAGAATCCGAGATTATCAAGGCCCGCTATGATAATCTGATAAAAAGCGAGTTCAGAACTGGTGGAAGCCAATACTGATAAATAAATAATGTCCATTGAGTCAGGATAACAGTATGCCAAAAAGATTTTTCATGCATTCACACGTAGAACAAGATGCAGTCTATACAAAATTTACAACAGACAAAGACAGGACCTAATCCCTTGGTAACAAAGATGAAGAAAGCAGAATAATGATCTATACAAAATAGTGAGACAGTACATAAGGGGAAATGCTAAAACACCCCTAAGCCTTAGCATGGCAACTCGGAACCTCGCAGTGAGGCACAAAGGCTGGCTTGACAAAACTGGAGTCTAACCCATGCTCCTAGCTCCGATCTGGTGGCTGAGCTCCTACATATATATATAAACAGTGAGCTAAAGCCCAGTGAATAACATAATGTGTAAAGAGGTTAAGAATGAAATGTCCTTACAGTAATGAAAACAGTTCATTAAACAGTATTTCAGTCTTTCAGTCAGAACAGTTATTCAGTCATATGTGGTACATCCATTAGCATAGCAGTAAACAGTAGGTCTTAAAGACCGAACAGTAATGATGGCCATCAATCAGTAAACAGTAGTGGTTCCACGAGGGAACCGACAGAGATCTCTGTAACAGTAGCAGTAACAGTATACAGTAGTTGCTAAGGATGCCACAATACATTTCAGAATATAGGACATACATTCAATCAAATAACAATAATCATTTCAGAAAACAGTTCCGTAAACAGTCAGAAAACATTCTCAGTTGAACATATCTTTACACAATTGTTACTCACAGAGTTTGGGCTACAGTATGCTAGAGCGTGTCTCCCCAGTCGCCAACCTTACACAGTTCACAGGTTGAACACACACTAAGCTACACAGTTGGGAAGTACCATAACTTAATTCTTAATTTGCCTTGGTGTGTTCTACATCTATATCGTCATTAAGATGCCTTAAACTAGGCCTAAGAATGCTTAGAATGGGATGAGGATGCAAAAATACACTTACAAAATATTTTGCAAAATTTGCTGAAAAGAGGATCCTCGCTCGAGCGAGCCTTCCTTCGCTCGAGCGAGCTTCCAAAATCAAAGGCTTCGCTCGAGCGAGATATCCTTCGCTCGAGCTGTCGTCAAACAAGAAAAGTCGATCTTTGCAATTTTACGCTCGACCCACCAATTCTACGCTCGAGCGTAGCTTCGAACAAAGGTTGGTCGCCCGAGCGAAGAAGCCAAATTTTGGAATTTCCAGATTTGTCTCCTAAGCTCAAACCAAGCATTCTTTCACTCAAAACTCGACCTCTTAGGCCCAAATTCTGGAAACACATCTAAATTCACTATATAACAAGTTTCAAAGCTCAATTTGTGAATTCAAAGCCCAAGAGTGAGTCAATTAAAACCATTTTTCAAACCCATTTTTCATGAACATGGAGAATAGGTAACATGCATGGATTCAAACCAAATTCAACCTTCAAAGCTTGTCCAAATTAGGGATGTAATCGGTTCGGGACGGTCGGTGTTTAGGTGAAATTTTGCACCGAACCGATAATGTCGGTTTTATTATATTGAAAACCAATACAGACCAAATTTTTTATCAAACCGCACCAAACCGCACCGATTCAATCGGTTCGGTTCCATGCGGTTTAATCGGTTTAAATGCTTTCAAAATTAAGTCATTTCTTAAATTTATAGTATAATAAATAATTTATATAAAAATATTAAATTAGCCATTTGTACACAATTTTAATCATATCTAATCTAACCATTCACAAAAATACAAATAAAAAATTAATAAATACTAAGGCTTGAAGCTTTTAGTGAATTAGAATTAGAAACAAAATATAATTTCAGAATCAAAGTCTTGACATCAAAACAAAACCAAAACTTAAAACAATCATCCCATAAGTCTAAACCACAAGTCTATCAAATAGAGTCAAAATATTCATTATATATTTAATATATATTATATGTAAATATATTCGGTCGGTTTCGGTGCAAATCGGTGTATAGTATACCAAAACCAGCACCGAACCGAAAACTAAAAAAAATTAATTTCCAAAACCGAACAAACCGATTCATATTAAAACACCGACCAAATATGACCGGTTCGATCGGTTTAGTTGGTTTTTTTGATTTTTCTTACATCCCTGGTCCAAATGGACTCATTTCTTCAAGAACATGATGAATTCATGGACTCAAGCCTAATTATGAACATGCATGTACAATTTTATCCTGAAAACACCTTAAGAATCAACAATACAAGCATGCATGCATGAATTATGCTCTAACTCAACATGTATAAACTAATTCATGACTTAATTTTACAATGAAGCATAAACCATGCAAGACTTAGCTCAAACTCACAATTAGAGGGATGAATTCTCTTACCTAAGTCTTGTATTCAAGGTTTAGGAGTCCAATTTGACAATTTACACTTCAATTCCAAGCAATTCAAGTCAATTCAACAAAATGAACTCAATTCTCTCCTATTTCCTCTCTTGGTCGGCTAGAGCAAGCAAAGGGGCTGAACAAGTGTTGTCTCCAAGTGTGTAAGGCTCAAACAATATTAGACTAAGTGGCCCACTAAGTGGTCTAATTGGTAAATAAGTCCAAGTTAGCGATTTATCACTATTTAATCTAATTTAATCATACCTAATCACCTTTTAGATAAATATACCATTAAATCACAAAAATTCTATGGATCATGAAACACTAAACAATTTCCAGTTCGGTCGCCGATAAGGCCTTCAATTTGCAGTTTAAAAATAAACACGAACAGATAATCAAATAATCGAACAGATAAAAATGCAATACAATAGATATGCTTAGTCAATTCAGTTCCAGTTTTCAATCAGTCAGATTCGCTTGATTAGTTCAATTATCGGTCATAAGCGATCGATTCGTGAAGAATCGGTAGGTAATTCAGTGATTTATCGGTAAACAGTATGGGGGTTGTTACAGTCCCCCTTCCTTATAAAGAGTTTAGTCCTCTAAACTCGAGTTACCTTCATTCTGGAAGAAAACAGGATCCAGTGGGAACAAATCAGGATACCTCCTAGCCATGTCATCTTCCCTTTCCCAAATGGCATACACACCACCATGGTTCTGCCAGTTAACTTTCACCAACGAGATCTCTTTGTTTCTCAGTTTCTTTATCCGTCTATTTACAATCTGTATAGGGCGTTCTTCGTAAGTGTAGTCATCACTCAACACGATACGAGTAGGCTCAATCACATGGAAGGGATCCCGGAGATAATCTCTCAACATCGAAATGTGGAAAACATTATGCATATGCTCCATTTCAGGAGGAAGCGCAACTTGATACGCCACCGGATTGATTTTCTCAATAATCTCATACGGTCCAACATATCTTGGCGCTAACTTGCCTTTGACTCCAAAACGAGTCTGGCCTTTCATTGATGTCACTTTCACAAAAACGTGATCACCCACTTCATACTTTCTGTCCCGTCTTCTGACATCGGCATAACTTTTCTGTCGGCTCTGTGCAGTTTTCAGTTTTTGTTGAATTAGTTTCACTTTTTCAGTCGTTTCATACACAATCTTGGGCTCAAGCAAAGGCCCATCTCCAACTTCTGCCCAGCAAATCGGAGATCGACATTTCCTGCTATACAATGCCTCGAAATGCGCCATACCAATACTCGAATGGTAGCTGTTATTGTAGACAAATTCAACTAAGGGCAAATGACTTTCCCAGTCTCCCTGAAAATCAAGGACACACATTCTCAGTAAATCCTCCAGAGTCTGGATGGTCCTTTCTGACTGTCCATCTGTCTGAGGATGATAGGCACTACTCAGTCTCAATTCAGTACCCAATGCAGTCTGTTGGCTTTGCCAAAACCTCGATGTAAACTTTGAATCCCTGTCAGAAACAATAGACACAGGCACTCCATGCAGTCTCACAATTTCATCAATATAGATAACAGCCAATTTGTCCGCATTATAGATTGTCTTGACAGGTAAGAAGTGAGCAGATTTGGTTAGTCTATCAACAATAACCCAAATTGAATCCATACCTTTTCTGGAGCGAGGTAACACAATGATAAAATCCATTGTGACATGCTCCCATTTCCACTCTGGTATGGGCAAGGGTTCCAATAATCCGGCAGGTCGTTGATGTTCAACTTTAACTTGTTGGCAATGAAGACATTTGGACACAAAGTCGGCAATTTCTTTCTTCATTCCCGGCCACCAGAAATTCTGTTTCAGATCTTGGTACATTTTCGTATTCCCCGGGTAGATAGACAATTTTGAATTGTGGCCCTCTTGCAGAACTCTTCTTTTCAGTTCAGTGTCATTCGGTACACACAGTCTTTCTTGAAATCTCAGTACATTGTTCTCAAATTTGAAACCCGGTCTCGGCTTTGACTCTCTTTCTTCGATGATCTTTTTCAAAAAGTCATCAAGTTGCTGTTTCTCTTTAACTTCTTCAATCAATGCCGGTTGAGCAGAAATAGCAGCTAGCGTTCCACCTTGTTCTCTCAAAACAACTTAAATTCCAAATTTTTCAAGGTCACAAAGCAGCTCTTTCTGTCCGGTGAGCAAACAAGCTAGGTTGGCAATTGACTTTCGGCTCAATGCGCTAAGATGTGTTGGCTTTTCTGGATGGTATGTAATCAGAGGTCGTAGTCTTTGATCAGTTCTAGCCATTTGCGCTGTCTCATATTTAGCTCTTTCTGTGTGAAGAAATATTTCAAACTCTTGTGGTCGGTGTATACTTCACATGTCGGCCCATAAAGGTAGTGACGCCAGATTTTCAGTGCAAACACTACTGCAGCCAGTTCCAAATCATGGGTCGGGTAGTTCTTTTCATGTGGTCTCAACTGTCGGGAAGCATAAGCAATAACTCTCCCATTCTGCATTAAAACACACCCCAAACCCTTATGAGAAGCATCACTAAATACAGTATAACCATCCGTACCTGAAGGTAAAGTCAAAACCGGTGCAGTCACAAGTCGAGTTTTCAACTCTTGGAATGCTGATTCCCTCTGGTCAGTCCAGTCAAATGATGTCCCCTTCTGAGTTAGCTGAGTCAATGGTAGGGCAATTTTGGAGAAGTCTTTGACAAATCTTCTGTAATATCCAGCCAATCCCAAAAAGCTTCGGACTTCAGTCACATTTGTTGGTCTAGGCCAGTTCACTACAGCTTCAATTTTCTACGGATCGACAGAAATTCCATCTTTGCTAACAACATGCCCCAAAAACATAACATGATCAAGCCAGAACTCACATTTAGACAATTTAGCATACAGTTTCTGTTCCCTTAAGGTCTGCAGGGCAAGTCTCGGATGGTGTTCATGTTCTTCTCTACTTTTTGAATAAATCAATATGTCATCAATAAATACTACAATGAAATCATCAAGGTATGGTTTAAAAATTCTGTTCATAAGGTCCATAAAGGCAGCAGGGGCATTCGTGACTCCAAATAGCATAACTAAAAATTCATAATGACCATACCTCGTTCTAAAAGCAGTTTTATCAATATCTTCCGGTTTAACCTTCAGTTGATGATACCCCGATCTGAGATCAATCTTGGAAAACACTTGTGCACCCTGTAACTGATCAAATAAATCATCAATACATGGCAATAGGTATTTATTTTTCACAGTTACCTTGTTCAATTCACGGTAATCAATGCACAGTCTCAGTGAGCCATCTTTCTTCTTTACAAACAAAACAGGTGCACCCCACGGTGAAGTACTGGGCCTGATAAACTTCTTGTCTAACAGTTCTTGCAATTGCACTTTCAATTCCTTCAGTTCAGTTGGGGCCATTCTGTAGGGAGCTTTAGATATTGGCTGTGTACCCGGAACCACATCCACAGTAAATTCGATTTCCCTGTCAATCAAATCCCCTGGCAGATCATCTGGAAATACATCTGGGAATTCTCTGACTATAGGAATACAATTCACGTCAGTTTTAATACTATCATCAGTAGACACAGTCAGCACAGAACACAAATATCCTTTACACCCCTTTCTAATTAGTTTAACAGCTTTCACAGAAGAAATCAGATACGGAGGAGGTACTATTCCACTCGCATTAAACACAAATTCAGGCAAACTAGGTGGACGGAAAACAACTTGTTTGGTCACACAATCAATAGTGGCATGATATTTTTGTAACCAATCCATCCCCAATATTACATCAAAATGATCAATGTTCAATGGCAGTAAATCAATAAACAGATGCATATCCCCAACAATAATCTCACAAGTAGGATACATATATGCACATGTCATGGATCCCCCAATAGGTGATGATATAGCAAACAGGTAATTCATGGGTTCTAAGGGTCTATTCAATTTTCGTGAGAAAGCATGCGATATATATGAGTGTGTAGACCCCGAATCAATCAATACATATGCATTTTGTGTACAAATAGAGAGGATACCTGTGTAACAACCTCGCATCGACTTGATTAGTTAAACCATCAATTATCTCTTGACATCGCTAAACCGAATCGATAATGACCGATAATCAAGCATCGAATGGACCGATTGAAATCGAAACTGAAATTGAATAAGTTTGTCTGTTATATTGCATATTGTATCTGTTTGCTTGAATGACTATCTGTTTGCATTTATGTGTTTAAACTGCTAATTGAAAGCCTTATCGGCGGCCGATTTAGAAACCGTTTGATGTTTTAGAATCAGTAGAATATTTCTGATTTTATGGTATATTTATCTAAAACTCGATTAGGAATGATTAAATTAGATTTAAACGAATTAATTGCCTAGATTGACTTAATTACCAAATTGCCACCTTGAGTGGACCATTGTTTATTATTATCACTTGAGCCTACACACACTTGATCAAACATTGCTCAGCCTTTTCTTCTCCTTCCAACCGACCAAAGAAGAGGTTAGAGAGAGAGAGAGAATTATTCTTGTTGAAAACCTTGGAGAATTGCTTGAGAAATTGAAGGGTAGTTGCTAATTGAACTCATAAACCTTGTAATTGAGACTTAGGTAAGGATCTTGCCTTCTTAATGTTGTGTTTGAGCAAATTCTTGCATGACCCATGCTTCATTGTAGAGCTAAGTTATGAAATTGTCCATATATGTTGAATTGAAGCCTAGTTGTTGCATGCATGTTGAATTTAGTGAGTTTGGAGTTGGTTTCATGGTCAAATGTCACATGCATGTTTATAATCATGTTTAAACCCATGTTTTCATTTTTGTTTTCCAACTATTGAGCTCAATAGAGCAAGATTTGAAGTTTGATTTTGGCCTAAAACTCATGCATGTCATGTTTGCATGTTGTTCTTGAAAACTAGTTTGAAATTGGGTTTAATTGAAACACCCTTGGGCCTTGATTTCTTAAATTGAGTTTTAAAACTTGTTATTCTATGTGTTTGAAAGAGTTTTTCAAAAAATGGGCCCAAGAGGATCGAATTTGGAGCATCAAAACTTGATTTGGAACTTGGAGGTTGAATCTGGATTTTCCAGATTTTGGCCGTCCGAAGGAAGTGCCGCCGAGGGAATTCATGCTCCCAGCATTTTCTTTGAATTGTTTTACAGTCCGCTCGAGCGGAGAGTCTCACGCTCGAGCGGAGAAATCGCAAGATCCAAGATTTTGTTTTGCATGCCCGCCGAAGCGGGAACTTCTTCGGCGGGGACCTGTTTCATTGAAAATTTCAACCGATTTACGGCACATTTTTGCATCCTCATCCCATCCTAGGCATTCTTAGGCCTAGTTTAAGGCATCTTAATGAGAATTTAGACATAGAACCACATCGAGGAAATTTAGGGATTTAAATTATATCCTTCCGACTGTGAACTTAGTATGTGTTCTATTTGTTAACTATTTAGGGTTGGCTCTCGGGGACGCGCTCTAGCTGCTATTAGTCCAATCTCTGTGAGTAACAATTGTGTAAAGATATATTCAAATGGTTATCTTTTGAATACTGAACTGAATTGTTTATTGAACTGATATTGTTTACTGAATGAATGTATGTCATGTATTCTGAACTGTATTGTGGCATCCTTAGCATTGTTATTCTTTACTGAGCTCACGGTTTCTTTATGAACCATACTGCCATCGATTGATGATCATCATTCTTGTTGGTCTCATAAGACCCGTCCTTTTGGACCTCTTGTTTATAGGCTAATGGATGTACCACATATGACCGATTGATGAAATCTTGAAGATCAAATATCTTGTTTAATGAATCGATTTCATTATCGTAAGGACATTCATTCATAACCTCTTTCTGTTGTATGTTATTCACCGGGTTTTAGCTCATCGCTTATATATATATGTAGGTTCTCGAACTGCATCGAGCTAGGAGCGTGGGTCGGTCCCCAGTTTTGTCAAGCCAGCCTATGTGTCTCACTGCGAGGTTCCGAGTTGCCATGTTATGGCTTGGGGTGTTTTTGTGTCCCCTATCGGTCTCCTTACTGTATTGTACTTTTGTATAGACTGTCATACTGTAATGTTATCAAAGGGGATTTGATCCCTGTACTGACTGATTGTAAATGATTGTATAGACTGCATATAGATTATACTGTTTGAACTGTATGAATGCATAAAAATATTTTTGGCATACAGATTTACATAGCTCAATGGACACTAGTTATTTATCAGATATTCCGCCAGCCCTCAGATTGCTTTTATCAGACATCGTTTCAAAGAGCCTTCAGAATCTTGACATCGCTGCCATTCGGTGCTAAACCCATAGGGCCGGGTTTGGGTCGTGACAACCTGACACAACGACTTCAGTATTTTACACGTCTCCTGGTACTAGGGTGAACACTCGGCCCTGCCTCATAGGCTCTTTCCCCATAGCTTTGGGGTTAGGCTTTGGTGTTACAATTGACGCTGCTGCGCTTGGTGTAGCTTTGTTACTAACTTGCGGAGTAGAGGGACAGTCTCTAACCATGTGGCCCACTTTACCACATCTGTAACAGGCTCCGGATATTTTGTGACAAATCCCTTTGTGCTTGTTACAGAGCAGGGTGGAATGAACCCACTCCCTTGACTGGGGCTAGTTGTTGACCCTGTATTCTGTTTCTTGTTGGCCGGGTTGTGCTTGCCTTTCTTGAATTTGAAACCCTGCCTTTTACCATGCCATTCAGTTGTTGGTGTTTCAGATTGTTTCACTGCTGCAATGTTCGACTCGGCCATCAATGCCCGGTCGAGAACACCCACAAAAGTCGGTAGTTTCAAAACACTTATTCGGTCAAGTATTGCAACATTAAGGCCGCCCTCAAATTTTCTGGCCTTCTTGTAGTCAGTGTCCACCATATGTGGTGCATACCTGGCAAGCTCAGTGAACCTTGCTTCATATTCAGCCACAGACATTGTACCCTGTCTCAGTTGTTCAAATTCAATTACTTTCCTATCCCTGACGCACTGTGGGAAGTACTTTTCAAAGAAGGACTCCTTGAACTGAGCCCAAGTCATAACAGTATTTGTATGACGGATCAATATCTACTACCTTCTAGCTTCTTCTTGTAGGGTGAAGGTAGCTAACAGTACTTTATTCGCTTCTGAGCACGGAAACACTTCAAATAGTTTTTCTGTTTCAAGCACCCAAGCTTCAGCCTTTAGCGGTTCAAGGCCTCCCTGAAAGGATGGCGGTTTCATCTTGCTGAATTTATGGGTGAGAGCAATAATATCCCCATCATTCACATTTGCATTGGGTTCTGGCTGTACCGGAGGAGGAGGAGGAGGAGGAGGAGGAGGAGGTGGGGGCTGTTGGTTTTGGTGTTGCTCAAGTCTAGCAGTTATCAGTTCCATCATTCTTTCCATTCTTTTCATTCTTGCCTCGATAGATGAGGATTCAGGTTCATTTGCATTGTCCATTTCACTATAAGCAGTTATAACAGTTATAGCAATTATAACACAAACAGTTGCATATTTAGACAGTTATCACATTAACATGTATCCAGTCATAACATAGTTACACACTTTTCAAGTTCATGAAATGCCCTAATCACTTTTCTAGGACACCCTATAGCTCATTTGGACACGTGTGTGGAGTATAACTCGTGGTTAAGTATCGCTCTGATACCACTCTGTCACGACCCTAACCCGTCCCTATGGGTTTAGCATCAGAATCGCCAAGAATCCGAGTTACCAAGGCCTGCTTAATAGTAGTACAAGAAAACAGAAGTTCGTAATGGCGGAAGCCAATACAAGAATAAATAATGTCCATTGAGTGCGGATAACATGCCAAAAAAGATTTTTCATGCATTCACACGTGTAGAAACGATCTGATCTATACAAAATTTACAACAGATAATACAGGGACCTAATCCCTTGGTAGCAGTGACAAGAAAGATAGCAATGCCTATACAAAATAGTGAGACAGTACATAAGGGGAAATGCTAAAACACCCATAAGCCTTAGCATGGCAACTCGGAACCTCGTAGTGAGGCACAAAGGCTGGCTTGACAAAACTGGAGTCTAACCCATGCTCCTAGCTCCGATCTGGTGGCTGAGCTCCTATATATATATATATATAAACAGTGAGCTAAAGCCCAGTGAATAACATAATGCGTAAAGAGGTTAAGAATGAAATGTCCTTACAGTAATGAAAACAGTTCATTAAACAGTATTTCAGTCTTTCAATCAGAACAATTATTCAGTCATATGTGATACATCTATTAGCATAGTAGTAAACAATAGGTCTTAAAGACCGAACAGTAATGATGGCCATCAATCAGTAAACAGTAGTGGTTCCACGAGGGAACCGATAGAGATCTCTGAATAAAGAATAAAGATACTGAGAGTTGCTAAGGATGCCACAATACATTTCAGAATATAGGACATACATTCAATCAAATAACAATAATCATTGCAAAAAACAGTTCCGTAAACAGTCAGAAAACATTCTCAGTTGAACATATCTTTACACAATTGTTACTCACAGAGTTTGGGCTACAGTATGCTAGAGCGTGACTCCCTAGTCGCCAACCCTACACAGTTCATAGGTTGAACACACACTAAGCTACACAGTTGGGAAGTACCATAACTTAATTCTTAATTTGCCTTGGTGTGTTCTACATCTATATCCTCATTAAGATGCCTTAAACTAGGCCTAAGAATGCTTAGAATGGGATGAGGATGCAAAAATACACTTAGAAAATATTTTGCAAAATTTGCTGAAAAGAGGATCCTCGCTCGAGCGAGCCTTCCTTCGCTCGAGCGGGCTTCCAAAAAAGGCTTCGCCGGCGAGATATCTTTCGCCGAGCGTCCGTCAAACAAAGAAAAGTACTGGATGCTGCAATTTTACGCTCGAGCCACCAATTCTACGCTCGAGCGTAGCTTCGAACAAAGGTTGGTCGCCCGAGTGAAGAAGCCAAATTCTAGAATTTCCAGATTTGTCTCCAAGCATTCTTTCACTCAAAACTCGACCTCTTGGGCCCAAATTCTGGAAAACACATCTAAATTCACTATATAACAAGTTTCAAAGCTCAATTTGTGAATTCAAAGCCCAAGAGTGAGTCAATTAAAACCATTTTTCAAACCCATTTTTCATGAACATGGAGAATAGGCAACATGCATGGATTCAAACCAAATTCAACCTTCAAAGCTTGTCCAATTGGACTCATTTCTTCAAGAACATGATGAATTCAAGCCTAATTATGAACATGCATGTACAATTTTACCCTGAAAACACCTTAAGAATCAACAATACAAGCATGCATGCATGAGTTATGCTCTAACTCAACATGTATGAACTAATTCATGACTTAATTTTACAATGAAGCATAAATCATGCAAGACTTAGCTCAAACTCACAATTAGAGGGATGAATTCTCTTACCTAAGTCTTGTATTCAAGGTTTAGGAGTCTAATTTGACAATTTACACTTCAATTCCAAGCAATTCAAGTCAATTCAACAAAATGAACTCAATTCTCTCCTATTTCCTCTCTTGGTCGGCTAGAGCAAGCAAAGGGGCTGAACAAGTGTTGTCTCCAAGTGTGTAAGGCTCAAACAATATTAGACTAAGTGGCCCACTAAGTGGTCTAATTGGTAAATAAGTCCAAGTTAGCGATTTATCACTATTTAATCTAATTTAATCATACCTAATCACCTTTTAGATAAATATACCATTAAATCACAAAAATTCTATGGATCATGAAACACTAAACAATTTCCAGTTCGGTCGCCGATAAGGCCTTCAATTTGCAGTTTAAAAATAAACACGAACAGATAATCAAATAATCGAACAGATAAAAATGCAATATAATAGATATGCTTAGTCAATTCAGCTTTTCAATCATCTGCTCAAAGACTTGATTAGTTCAATTATCATCATAAGCGGTCGGTTTAGCAAAGAATCGAGGTAATTCAGTGATTTATCGGTAAACAGTATGAGGGTTATTACAGATATATATATATATATATATTTACCCCAACAAATAGACCATCAATATAGAAGAAAGTCAATGGTAAACAAAGTATATAATTTAAATTTACCAAAAAAAAAAAAATAATATAATTGAATGATAGTAATATTTGGGGCATTTATTTATAAATTCCTTTTTACTTATGTTTCTCTTAATTTAAATTATTTTTTATATTTTAATAAGTCATATGGATGATATAATTATCAAAATATCTGTAATAATAATATGGTGAAGCGCATTAATATTCACATTAATAATGTAAATATTTATAGAATAATACTATATGTACTAATTAATATACTAACTAGTATACTAATAGGTGATGTGATATCATTTTAGAGGTTTTAGGTATTTATAATGTGTATAATAAATATGGTTAATAATAATGTCATAATACTAGTTGGTACACTAATTAGTATACTAATTGGTGCATGTAGTACTACCGATATTCATATCAATGTTTCATGATGTGAACATTCACACTGTCAAATTTATTTAATGTAAATATTCACATCATCAAATTGTTAAGGGTTCAAAAAATATTTATAAAGGTAAAACTGTCTATAAAATATTTTAAATGTGAAAATTAAGATTTAATAGATCAAATGTCCAAAATAATATAATTTATTAAAATATAAAAATATCTTAGAATACACCCACTTAAAAAAAATTCTAATAAATTTTCTTTAATATTTATCGTTTCTTTGACCAGTCAAAACGTAATTATATAAGGAGAAATTATTTGATAGTTGTAAAGAAATGCTCCACACTATTTACGGTGGTACTGCATACATCAATTAGTATACATATTAGTGTACCAATTAATATTATGATATTATTATTGACCACATTTATTATACAAGTTATAAATATCAAAACTATACAAATGATATAACATTATCTGTTAGTATACTAATATATATATTAATTAGTACATATAACATTATTTCACTATTTATGTTGTCATCTTATTGTCTGGTGTGAAAAATTTAAGTTAGAGGGGTTTTACATCACTTATATAAGGTATTTATTTAGATAAGTGTAATTATTTGGGTTATATAACTTTTTTATATTTTTTACATCTTTTTATGAAAAGTAAAGTAGTATATTTATTTAGATTACCTTAAATACTTCTTAAACTAATAAAATATAAGTTATAACACCATATGTAACCCAAAAGTACCATATAATTTTTCCTATATAAACCATTTTCCAAAATTTTTAGTTTGGCCATTTTGTTTATCTCTTGTATATATCAAAAATGTAGTACGACTTATGAGAGTTTATTATATAGTTTATAAGTCATTGCACTGTTCTGCTTGGGTATGTGAAAGTGTTGAAAATGTCGTTGCTCGCATGTGACCATGTGCCTGTTTTGGGGAATCTAAATGAAGCATCAATGAGAAGTCACTTTAACCTTTGCCCCAAAAGAGAAATGAATAGTGATGTAGTCAAGACCAGAGCAAGTCTTGTTTGTTTGTCCACTATGCATGTGACCATGTGCCTGTTTGTCCACCTGCCTTCCTTCTTCTCTCCCCTATCTCTCTCAGGTAGATGCGAAGAAGTGTGAAAAATCTAAAATTTATTAGGTTTTGATTTGTGATTATATTTTAATTTTAAAATATGAATATTAATTTTAATTAAATAATTAAAAATAAATTGATATAATCATTTTATGTGAAAAATTATAATTGGAATGCTTCTAATTATGATAAAAAAAATTAAGAGCAAAAGTTATAAAACAATCTACTAAGAAAATAAAAAGAAATTACATAAGTGTATCCTCAATTATATAACGAATCCATGTCCGAATTGAACCGACACAAATGTGCTTCTTCCATTACCCTTTTCACCTTAGAATTATCTTACCTAACGTTAAATTCATAACGTTGATGTCGAATTCACGATGATTAGCCACTCCAGAATCTGTCAAAATTTCAAGCTCAAATTTTTTGGAATCCACCAAAGAGTACCTCTCTCTTTTGTGAACGAAATAATAAGAACACCCCTTGATGTTAGACAATTTGTAGTTTGTTGATCAATCGATCACTTTCTATGCACCAAGGAAATTCATAAAAAATAGTTTCCAATAGAAAATACATTGTCTTTTCTTTCTCACTAAGATTCTGGACAGCTTAAACCTTAAAAATCGTGAACGATACACTTTATAGGCACTACAAAAAAATTAAGGTTTTAGGGACGAAATTATTTTTTAGGAACCAAATAATTTTGTTACAAAAAGTGTCGTTATTATATTTTTAGCAACAAAAAATGGATATTAGTGATGAATCATTATCCTTTTGGGACCAAATTTTTTGTCTAAAAAAATAAACCATTTTGAGATAAAATTATTTTGTCCTTAAAAGTCTATTTATTAGTGACATTTTTAAAATTTTGTCGTTAAAAGTCTTGTTTTTGACTTTTCGGGACGACTTTTTAGCATGACAATGGAAATTAGTTCCTAAATTTCTTTTGCAACAAAATTTTCACTTTTAGAGACCAAAATATTTGGTTTGTAGTGAGGAAACAGAGTCGCGATGATCGATCGAGTGCACCCTTCACTACTCGAGTGGTGCGAGTAAAGACGGGGCGAAATATATAAGGGCGACCGCTTAAGCGCAACTTTTTCACTGCTTGAGTGGTAAAATTTTCTTCCTAGAAGTTCAGCGCTTTGTAAAAATACTGGATGATCCTTTTTTCGCTCGAGCGCACAAATGATCCCTCACGCGGTCAAATAACTTTGACTGCATTTTTACTTCCCATACACAGTCAGCAAAGTGACAAATATGAAAAGATTAAGATCACAAACTCCTCTACATAAACACAATTTATGTTGGATTCAACCTAAACACTCATAACCTTATTGAAACAAAAAGAACGAATAAAATTACAATTGAAAGAAATTTTGCTAAACGAGATTGTCAATTACAAAAATCCTAATAACAAAGTGTTTTATAGTTATTGTTTAATATTAGAAAATAAGTAAAATTATTTATAAAAATATGTAAAAATATTAAAAAAAAATATATTGATTTTATTAAAAATATATCAAAATTAGAGCAATTGTATTATATTCCACAAATATTTTATCTTTTACTTGTAGCCCCGCAATACCATTTGTTCAATAAGTTGCTCAATTAGTATTTTTTAAAAATATATTCATATTATAATAACTCAATAAATTATAATTTTAACAAAAATTAAATACAACTTATAATGATATTAAAAAAATTCTCAAAGTGAGAAACAATTCTAAACAAATACACAACGAAAACAGGCATACAGATGGAAAAATTTAAATTTCTAACCTTTAGTAAAATGCAAGAATTTTGATATAACCTTGTTGATTAATTATTTGGCTCTCTTTTAATAGACAATTTGCTCTTGCTGGTCCTTATATATTCATATTGATAAATTTAGTTGTATAATTAACGGAGAAATATATAAAACATATCAATTTTTGAAGAGTATCCTATGAAATAGTTGATGGTTAATATTGAATAAATGTAATTGTTTTGAAAATTATTGTATGTGACATAATTAGGAGTAAGATTGAATATATGTAAGAGTTAGTATTGTGTCTCAAATAATGTTACGCCTTGTGCAATTTTACTACCCCTCGCGTGTGCGTGCGCGCACACACATATATACAAGGAAAATTTTACAATACACTTTTTATTTTTAAGTGTACCATATTTAATTTATGACTTTTTGTGATACTACTTTTTTTATATTGAAATCACTTTCAATCATAACTAAAAGTACCGTAATGGATTATCGAACATCAGTTGAAACAAAATCAAAGACTATTTTAATCCTAACTAATATCACAATGAATTATAATATAAAAATATATATATATATATATATATATAAACTTGTATGCCAACCTGGCTTATTTCGAGAAGTAGGTTAAAAGTTAATTTTTAAATTTTTTTTTTTAAAATGCAAAAAAATATAGAGGTAATGTGACTAAAAAAAGTCAAAAAATTAAATTTTAACCCAGATGCCAAAATAGGACAAAAAGTCATAATTAGACATATATAATACACAAAAATTAAAAAAAAAAATGTGTATTGTAGAATTTGTATAGTTTTTCTCCTTGTAAGAATTGAAGTTTGAAGGCTAAAAAAGTATAATTTTGCTTATATTAGATGATGTGGATTGTTTTGGAAGTAAGTTAAAAATTAACTTTTTTTAAAAAAAAATTTTTTTGTTGAAAAAACGTGCATAAAAAATAAAAAAATGGTTTGACTTAAAAGAGGCTAAAAATTAAAATAGTGACTTTTAATCTCTTGCCAAAAGAGACTTCTCATATGTTTTGGGTGTTGTTAAAAAAACTGTTTTTTGTTTTTTGCAATAAGTTAAAATATATATTAAAAAAAAACTTGTTTGTCATTAATTAAGAAAATTAAAAATAATTTAATTTTAAGAAAATAAAAAACTACTTTAAAAAATCAATGCCAAACAAGCTCTATTGTGTACTGCCATGAATGTGGGGTTCCAACTTTCAACCAAGTTAGCTACTCTGGTTATACAGTTATTGTCAACGTTTGCATTTATGCCTTAGAAACTAAGCAAAGCATCTGTGAAATTTGACAGAGAAAGGCATATGCTTTGGTTTATGCTCTATTTTTCCATGTTTGCAAAGTCAATGGAGAGAAAAAGCACTCGTCATATGACCCATTGGTCATGCTGTTTTGCCTTGATGATCAGCAAAGATTATGGTTATAGTTTCATGAGGCTATCAAATCAACGCACATGATATTTCACGAAAAGTACTTTTTTGGTTAGGCTTGGAAGGTGAGGTGGGGGGTGAAATAATTAATAAAAATAAAATAGATTAAAATAATTAATAAGATAAAATGTTATATTTAAATTATAATTATTTTTTTTTACAATTATCAAATTAATTATAAAAAAATTTAACTATATTTTTAAACATAACTTTTTTACTCAGGTTAAAATAATTAAAAAAATTAAAAAGTCAACTAAAATAGTCAAATTACCAAGTAAGATTTTTGTTTATTTTTTTCCAAGAGTAATACCACGAACCCACCTTATCAATCCACAAATTATTTAGAATCTTCATCTTATGGTTCAAATTTAATCTATATATGGACTCTACACTGCACAAATTTAGGCCTTGTTTGTCATAAGCTAAAAAAGTTAAAAAGTTAAAAAGTCACTATCCTATTTAAGTTACATCACCTCTCTACCACATCACTTCAAACCTAACTCATATTTCAAAGTCAAAAAGTATATTTATTTAGATCATCCCAAACTACCCCTAAGAGTTTTTCTTTTTCAAACCATACTTTGGCATTGTTTGAGAAGAGGGTTGGGCTAAAGTAATCCACTAAAAGATAAAAATAGGCTAAGTTAGCTAATAAGACCAAATGTCACATTTAACCCATAATTATTTTACTTTTTCTCTCACAACCAACAAATCAACTACAAAAAAAAGCTAACCAACTTCTTAAACATAACTATTTTAGTTAACTAAAATAGTCAAAAAGTCAAATAGTCAACTTTCCAAACAAGGCTTTTGAGAATAAGCCAATTTGATAAAAGGAGCTCTCTCTAGACTTCACATGATCGGATCTATAAAATTAGCACTAGCTTTCTTCAAGGAGGAGAAGTTATTTGGTCATGGCTACGTGGTGTCCTAAGTGAGTTGTGATTGGTTAAGAGAGTGAAACTTATAATTTTGTGTTGAATGATTATGAAACATAAGAGAGCATGATAAATTATAATTGGTCAAGAACAGATTCACGTGGTGCCTCTAGACCACAATATAATTTGGGAGACTTATATGTAAGTCCTAATAGGTAGACTTATTGTCAAATAGATCCTGTAAGAATTAATGGCATTTTTCATCAAACTCTATTAAAAAAAAGTCATTAATTGTTAATTTTTAGTGGCAATTTGAAAATTGTCACAAAACATATCACAAATTATAAGTTTTAGCAACAGTTTAAAAAATATCACACACAAAAAAAAAAGTTACTAATTTTTAACTTTTAGCGACAGTTTGCAAAAATCATCACATAAAAAAATCACTAATTATAAGTGTTAGCAAAAATTTATAAAAATCATGACCAAAAAAAAAAAAAAAAAAAAAAATCACTAATTGTCAATTTTTAGAGACATACGTAAAAATTTGTCATAAAAAAAATATTTTTATTTTTTACGATTTTATTAAGAATTATTTTCAATAGGACTTGATGGGAATTAAGTCAAATTATTAGGACATATTAGTAGTTTATCCCTATAATTGTTCCTCCTCTAGATGTGCATCTGAATAAGAGGGTATTGTTAGGGATTGTAGAGTTTATTGCTGATTAAGGCCAAATTATGCAACATTGAGGCCGTTAATTAGGATCTCTTAACTTTATTTGCTTGTTAAACTATATATTTTATGTTTGTTTAATGTCAATCAGGTTGTACATAGTGGGAGCATAAAATGAGCAAAAATGCAAGATTTGTGAAGAAAAGTACTTCTTGCACGTGCGTTGACTTTTTCTTGCACGTGTGTTGACTTTTCCGCATGTAAGGCCAAAGACCTCGTAAATCGTGTCGTTATTTTAAACCTGTTTGAAAGACAGCAGAGGTATAAAAAGAAGAAAGAGAGGTTGGATTAGGGTTTTGAAATTTGGAAGGAAAAAAAGGAGGCTAGGGTTTGGAAAAAAGTGATTCTCAATCTTCAAAGCAAATTCCCATGGAGGGTTCCATCTCTTCCACCTCTTCCCACTCCTCCATGAGTGGCTAGGCTCTTCTTTTCTAGTGTTTTGATGAAACCCCACCTGTAGAGAAGTGGTTTGGAAATACTCTTCAGATCTTGGGAGGCACTGGTGATCCTCAGCTAGTCACCTGAAAAGAGGAAAACTCCTGTCGGGGGTGCCGGAATTAGCACTCCGACGGACAAGTTAGTTCAGACACTCAAGATAACTTTTTCTTTAAGTTCAGTGAAGTTATTCTTACATACCTTTCTGAATTCGCGGTTCTCATATTTATACTCACTTCCTGGTTCTCGGGGCTTGAGCCTACTTTTATCTTATTCACCTTACATTCATTCGGATCTACTGACCCTTGTCTATTCGCCTCTGTTAACGTATTCAGCACCCTAGTTACGCAATACGAAGCTGAGTAGTACCCAGTTTCTGGGGTATGCGTTCCCCGACTCTTCCAATTATTCGGCTCCCACAATTGCCCCCCGAACTCCCTATTGATGGTAGTTAATCGGCTTGTCTGGTCTTGAATTGGAAAAGTTGGAGATGGTCAGGCGTCTTCACGTATCCCAATATAAATGTCAGGGCGTGCACACTTTTTCGTTTATCGTTATGCTTTCTTGCCTAAATCGTGCATTTCGCATTTATTGTGATTTGAAACTTCGGTCTTTTCGAATGCAGAGTTCGTCGAGTATTTGAGACTCTTAGACCGCCAACGGATATCCCTTCTTTGATTCGCACGCTCTGCAACTTTTCTCCGTCTACCCTCGTCTCCGTTTAATCTTCGTAAGTCTTCTTCTCCCTTCTTTACGATCCTATTTTGTGTTTTGTCATTTTGATTCCGGCGAAACCTTAAATTCCTGTGAACATGGCTAAACACTTGAAAGACCTCATTTTCGAGGGTTGTATTGCCGGATTCCGGAGACATTTTTCCATTCCTGACGACGTCCACTTATCTCTTGTAACGGACAGTTCCCTTGACATAGAGAGGGAAGATCAGAATACGATTGTTTTCCCTCTCCTATCCATAACGAAGGGCAGAGTCCGTTTTCCCCTACACCCTCTGCTCAGGGCCGTCCTTCGCTATTGGCGTCTGATTCCTTCTCAACTCAACGTCAATTTCTTTCGAATCATCATGAGGGTGATTGAGCTGAATCGGCGTCTTAGGATCAACCTTGGCATTCCGGCGATTCGGCACTGCTACGCTTTGGCCAAATCTTCCGGTCGGCTGGGGCAATACTTTCTGAAGGCCAAGGACACTGACCATCACTTGATAACCATGCTTACCAGCTCTGGTAAGAGGGTTGACGACGTAATGGTCAATGTTCAAGGCAACTGGAAGTTCGGTGAAGGCGAAGACCGCCTAGATCCTATTCCTAGACGAAAGGGTGATCCAGGTTACTGTGCAACGTCTTGTTGTTTGTTGACTTGCCCTTCACTCGGCTACTTTCGCTTTAATCACTCTCCGTTCTTTGTAGGTAACAGTTTGAAGAAAATTCTCCTGTCGACCGACAAGGCGGTTCTTGAGGAGATCAAATCTGCGCTCAGATACTTCGGCCGTCCAAACGTACAAAAGTAAGGGAGAGCGGCTCACATACTACTCCGATATGAACCGACTTATACTACATACTCGGCTGTGGAAGGCATTCCAATTCCGTCTGGCGACCAACGCCTTTCGGCTCTTATCTTTCCCAGCTTTAAGAACCTTAGGCAAATTGGCCTCGAAGATTCGGATCCGAGGGCAGAGGCTGATCCGGAGGTAGAGGTAGTTGCCGAACCAACCGGAGAGGCTGCTGAGAGGGCCAAAGAGGTCGACGAAGCACGCTTCGGCTGCTTGAAGTCATGGGCTTAATCGGCCTTCACCGTCCACTTCAGGTAGGGCAGAGTTTTCGTCTGAAGATATTTTTGCAAAATTGGGGGACCTACCTGGCGATATTTTTGAAGCTATGGCTGGAGAGAGCCTTACGCAGATGGCGCGAAGGAAAAATGCCGAGCGAATGGCTGCTCGAAAGAAGGCCGAGGCCGCCCATTCTGAGCCCACCTTGAGTGAAAATTTCATACCCGCTATTGAAGGGACGATTCAGGTCACTGAGACCAAAACGGGGGAAAAGGTTGAGGAACAGGTCATTGAAGAACGGCTGGTCTCGAGGCCGAGTCGAAAATTAGCCTTACTTCCAAACGGCCTCGTTTAGAAGAGTCGGGTGTGGCTGCACCTTTTATTGTTCGGCCTAAGATCAAAGATACACCGATCTCTTTTGATGCTTCGGTTATTGAGGATCCAGCCATGGCGTTGAGCCTTACGGCTTCAATTTCCTTGCCGGCTGACGTCGCAGCCTTTCGCGCCGTGCTAGATATTATGGTCAGTCTCTGTCAAGGCATTGCTGTCGGTTAGTGACCATCTCAAATTCTTTTGACTTTGCTTTCATTAAAGATATTTGACAGTCCCAACTTGTTTTACAGGCTGTTGGTAGGATAGCGGACCTAGGTTGCTGCCTCCATAATGCCCTCGGCAGAGTTGATCGTTTGCAAGCGGAAGTGGACGGTCAAAGAAGTAGGGCCGATTTTGAAGGTATGAGAGCCGCAATGGAGGGTGCGCGAGCTGAAGCAGAAAAAGAGATGGCTCACTCAGCTGAGCAGCTCTACTCTGAGGCTAAGGGTAGAGCAAATGTGAGCAAAGAATCGCTCAAGTTAGCCAGAGAGGCGCTGGCCAAGGCGGAGGTTTAGTTAGTAGAGCTTAAGGCCGCCAAGGAGAAAGCCGATTCTGAAGCTTTTGCAGCATTTGAGGCAGGAAAAGGCGCCGCCCTTATGGAATATGTAGATGAAGTCCCCAGATTCGAGAATCGAGGGTTCAAACATGGATGGCTCAAAGCCCTGGCTGCCACTGGAGTTACATTGGCATTGCCAATTCCCTACGAGCAAGTGGACGTGGAGCCACTTGAGTCTGACCCCGAGTGTTGATCTAGGAATCATCTCTTTTGATTTTGATTTAAACTTTCGTTTGGTAGATTTTTGACTTTAATGTAAGTTTTTGTTTGGCTAGTCTTCATGTATAAATTGGTTACTATTTGCGCTAATTTTATTAATGAAAACTGCCTTGGTATTTCTCCACTATTTTGTTCGTGGTTTATGAAGCTACGTTAATGAAGAATACTTTACTTTTCACGAATTTGGGTAAAATCATCGCTGTGTTTCTCCTTATGACAATATTGAATTATCAGTTGTGTGCCGTGTATTGTGGGTACTGAGCCGAATCGATTAATGAATCTGCCCTTGCCCCAGGCGGTGCATGATCATCCGGGCGCCATATGAATCGACCTTAGGTTTTGTGAAGGATCGATTCGTGGGCCGGCTGGGGTATATAAGCCGAAGAGATTGATGAATCTTTCCTTGCCCCAGGCAGTGCACGATCATTCGGGCGCCATATGAACCGACCTTAAGTTTGGTGAAGGATCGATTCGTGGGCCGGCTGGGGTCATTCGGGCGTTGTATGAACCGACCTTAAGTTTGGTGAAGGATCGATTCGTGGGCCGGTTGGGGTAAATAAGCCGAAGAGATTGATGAATCTGCCCTTGCCCCATGCGGTGCACGATCATCTAGGCGCCGTATGAACCGACCTTAGGTTTGGTGAAGGATCGATTCGTGGACCGGCTGGGGTACATAAGCCAAAGAAATTGATGAATCTTCCCTTGCCCCAGGCGGTGCATGATCATTCGGGCGTCGTATGAACCGACTTTAAGTTTGGTGAAGAATCGATTCGTGGGCCGGTTAGGGTACATAAGCTGAAGAGATTGATGAATCTGCCCTTGCCCCAGGCGGTGTACGATCGTTCGGGCGCCGGGCGTTTGAAGTTTTTCAATTAATGAGATGGCCTTGAGGCTGCTACCTCTTTATAGCATAAATAATTAAAGTTAAAGCTTTTATGAGCATGGCAGACGACTGACTCCAGTGTTTGAGGGTATTGAGTGAATGTCGAGCACTCTTCTTTAACGTGAAGGGAAGCAAAGACGCCGTTTTGGCGGAGACATGAATCGAGGTAGTGACCCTCTGCGTACAGGGAGTAGGAGTTCCAGGGATCGAGAGAGGCGTTAGTCTCCTCGACGTCGAAGTAGGTCACCCAGGCGGGACAAGCAGTCGCAGGGCAGAACTTCACAACCTCGAGTTGAGAGGGCACCTGAGACGAATCCGCGCCCATTAAGCTTCGCGGTATTTGTGGGGAATAGACCCATGACGGAGGCGGACTCAATAGTTCGAGACCCAAATGTAGCCGTCGAGTTCGCTCGACAAATTTTCCCGCCGGAGGTTCAGCAATCGATGGTAGGTCGCCAGGACTACGAAGTATTTCGCGAAGGCGTTCATGGGGCGGTGAAGGGGCTGTATACTGCCTATGAAATCGGCATGCGGTTGCGCGCTGCCCGCCGAGAAATGGAGAAGAAGGATGAACGTATTCGAAGTTTGGAGGCCCGCGCGGAGACGGCTGAGCGGGAGTTGAAGAAGATTAAGGCGGCCCAGGCACAACCCACCGGGCAGGGAAACCCAATCGTGGAGGAGAGGGTGACCAGCCGGCTCATCAGTTCTGCGCTTGCCGATTGTGAGACGGCGAGTATGTTCGCGATGGAGAGCGCGAAGGGAAGGGCCTATGAGAAAGGTTTTCACGAAGGTCGAAGAGTTAGAATCGAGAAGACCAAGGAAAAACTGGCCGAAGAAGTTTGCCGATGCGAGAATCGTGGGTTTAGGCACGGTTGGATCAAGGCATCTCAAGCCGCAGAAGCTCTTCGAGCGGCAGGCATTGAGTCGGCATCTCCACTCTACCACAGGAAACATTTCCTGTTTTCTGCTTTTGAGGTCGAGAAGAGTGATGATGAGGGTGACGCCGTATAGTGATAGTTATTGTAAATATGAAAAGCGGATTACGTTCAAATATATGTAATTTATCGCTTGTTTTGTTGAATAAATGGAGAAAAGCGTTCTGTCACGAATATTTTATTGCAACTTGTATCCGATATGTATGCGTTTCGCTTTACTGGGCTTGAATGAATATATAAGCGTTTGACCAGCAGGGTCAATCCATACGTGATAGCCGTTTTTTCCCGACAGGCTATCGCGACCTGAAGCCAAGAGCCGGCAGGCAAAATGGCCTTGATAGGTTTAACTCGGCTCAGGGCCTAGGTTTGTGGACAATGTACATGCTTCAAAAAGTTGTTTGGATAACTATGCCGTAGGGAATGTCAACCGACGTTTTGTTTATGACATTTAGCATTAGCGAAATCGCCTCGGGATGGAGGCCTCGAGATCGCTGCCAAGACTGAAAACAAAAGGAGTGGGCGCTTTACGTAGACGAACAATCGCGTATGTGAGGTGGGCTAAGTGGGGGTGTTAGTTGGAGGCTGGAGTTCAGCCGATCCTGTTGTTGCCGTGGATCATGGCGGAGGGGTCATTCATATGGGAAGTAGGGCGTTTGATAGTTGGCATGACCCTTCGAACCTTCAAGTCGTCGAAGCAGATCACCTCGAAGGTCATTCATATAGGAAGTAGGGCGTTTGATAGTTGGCATGACCCTTCGAACCTTCAAGTCGTCGAAGCAGATCACCTCGAAAGGAAAGGCAATAACCATTGGATTTATCCCTCCTTGTCCTGGATCTTTGCCTTGACATTGTCAATGGTATCAAGGGAAGATTTGGGCACAGTTAGGTCGAGGCATTGCAATCTGCGGAGGATTTCTGGGTGACAGGAGTTAATTCGGCACTGACGCTCTACCAATGCATCTTCTCCCATTTTTAGCTTCTCAGATTAGAAATGAGTATTGTAAATACGAGTTGCGTTTATGTAACAACTGTCTGATTAAATAAAAAGTTGTATTTAAAACATTTGAGTCTTGTGCTAAATTTGTTTATTTGCGTCTTGCCTTGAACATTGTTAATGAGTGAAAAGTTTTGTTTTATTCGTTCCAATGAGGTTTCCGAATTCGGAGGCTTGATCGGCCCTAAGGTGTCATGCACCAAAGGGGGCTCTGAATCAGGAAACTCAATATGGCCAATCGTGATATCCACGAAGGGCGCTCCGAATCCGGAGACTTAGTCGGCCCTAAGGTGTCATGCACCAAAGGGCGCTCCGAATCCAGAGGTTTAATATGGCCAATCGTGATATCCACGAAGGGCGCTCCGAATCCGGAGACTTAATCGGCCCTAAGGTGTCATGCACCAAAGGGGGCTCCGAATCCGGAGACTTAATCGGCCCTAAGGTGTCATGCACCAAAGGGGGCTCCGAATCCGGAGACTTAATATGGCCAATCGTGATATCCATGAAGGGCGCTCCGAATCCGGAGACTTAATCAGCCCTAAGGTGTCATGCACCAAAGGGGGCTTTGAATCCGGAGAATTAATATGGCCAATCGTGATATCTACGAAGGGTGCTCCGAATCCGGAGACTTAATCGGCCCTAAGGTGTCATGCACCGAAGGGGGCTTTTTCCAGAGACTTAATTGGCCCTAAGGTGTCATGCACCAAAGGGGGCTCCGAATCCGGAGACTTAATATGGCCAATCGTGATATCCACGAAGGGCGCTTCGAATCCGGAGACTTAATCGACCCTAAGGTGTCATGCACCGAAGGGGGCTCCGAATCCGGAGACTTAACCGGCCCTAAGGTGTCATGCACCAAAGGGGGCTCCGAATCCGGAGACTTAATATGGCCAATCATGATATCCACGAATGGCGCTCTAAATCCGGAGACTTAATCGACCCTAAGGTGTCATACACCAAAGGAGGCTCTAAATCCTGAGACTTAATCAGCGCTAAGGTGTCATGCACCAAAGGGGGCTCCGAATCTGGAGACTTAATATGGCCAATCGTGATATCCACGAAGGGTGGCACAATGAGGTTTGTGAAATGAGATGAACGTCAAAGAAAGATTATTTGCATTGCAGAAGTGAAATATATACAGGTATCAAAGCCCACAGGTTGGGTCAGTGATATGATTTTCATGAAATCGCTGCTTATGCCGATTAGAGAGAGCCACGGATTTCTTCGATGCCACGGGTTATTGGGAAGCGCACAAGCTGATGATAAGTGCTTGGAACGGCCTTCATAATATATATCCAGGTTCGCCCCATGATGTCATTATACGGGGAAGCGAGCTTTACAACCAAGAATTCTATTTCGACCGTTCTGGAGCCCGCTTGGACAGGTAGTACAATCTTCCCTATCAGGTATTCGGGATTCATATTAAAGCCGAACAATGGATGCGGCGTCGGACACAGATCTGACTCGTTGAGGCCGAGTTTGATGAAATTTTGGTAATACATAACCTCCGAAGTACTCCCTGGGTCTATGAGAATTCGTTCAATGATGAACCGGTTTATGCGCAGTCTAATAACCAACGGATCAATGTGGGAAGTTGTCGCGCCACTGAGGTCGGAGTCATTGAAAGCAATTATCGGAGTTTCTTTGGGCCAGTCAGTCGGAATACGTCGCCCTTGGAGGATTGGATGCGATTGAATTGTGTGCACGGCCGGGGATGCAGGCAGGCTGTAGATTACATGGATCACGCCAAGCGGAGGAGAGTCCTGCCTCAAGGCTAGTGCCTTGGTTGGCTTTCCCTACTGCTGCAGTCGGCCGTCTTGCACCAGTTCTTCCAGGTGATCTTTTAATGCGTAGCAACTCTCTGTTTTGTGGCCGTGATCTTTGTGATATTTGCACCGCCGGTCCCTTCGTCGTGTGTCGGGCAACCCCACCATCTTTGATGGCCATTTGAAAAATGGATGGTGTTGGACTTTGGTCATTATTGCAGCGATTGGTTCTGACAACTCTGTGTACTTTTTGTCGGCACGTCTCGAACGTCTGCTGTCGACTTGCAGTTGTTCATTTGTTTGGTGGAGACATTGATCGCTTAATCAGCGAGTGTCCCGCTTTTTGTCACGTTTAGTGCGCTGCCGAGGCTCTGGGCTAGGAGGCGGCATAGAACTTATTGGTTGGGCAATTTCAGGGGGGGCCGTTTTGTTGGACATTTGGCTGGCCTTTATTCTTAAGGCATCGTTTTCCACTTTGCAATACTCCTTGACTTTCTTCATCAACGTCCAGACCGTTTTGGGGGGTCTCCTGGTGAGGGAACTGCGAAAGGGACTATCTGGGTGTAGTCCCATTTTGAAGGTGGTGATGGCCATGGAGTCGTTACAAGCGTCGTCGACGAGGTTGAAGCACTCCCAATATCGCGCCGAGTATGCTTTGAGTGTTTTTCTTGACTGAAATTGCATGGCCTAGAGAGAGTCGGCCTGTTTTGGCTGTACCTCTTTGGTTATGAACCTGGCCCTGAAGGATTTCTGTAATTTATGAAAGCTTCTGATGGAGGCCGGCTCCAGCTTATAATACCACCTGACAGCTAATGGCCCCAGGCAGCTGGGGAATATTCGGCATATGAGGGCTTCGTTGTCTGCATGCAAAGTCATGGCCTGTTTGTAATGACGGATATGATCAGTGGGGTCTGACTTTCCATCGTAAAGAGTGAATGACGGCGCTTTGAACTTCTTGGGCAAGGTTGCCCTTGCAATCCGTCGGACAAAAGGATCATGCTGGTCGTTTTCGTCTGAGCTGCTCCTCCTGTGCTTGTTTCTTATACGTAGGCTCTTTTCGGAAGAGCTAGAAGTCTCGGATCGTCCCTTCTTGGTGAGCTCCGTGGATAATGAGTTGGAGTCGCTGTTGGCATCCTTGGGTCGGGCTCGAGGTCGTTGTCCACCAACCCTCGGAGGTCGTTCGGGATCTTGGCGCATGGCTTCTCTCGATTTCGCGACTTCGAGGGCCAAATCTTGACGGAGACGTTCATTTTCAGCGATCATGTTCTCCAGCCTCTGTTCATTCTGCTTTGCTTGTTCCATGATCGCCTGCATTGTCTCTTGCGCTGAAGTCGTTGGTGAATCGAAGTTCAAGGCGCGTCTTGCAGCGATGGTTTCTTTCCCGAGCATATTTGCTGGAGTGAGGTCATCTCCCTGTGCGGTCTCGTCAATGGTTACCGGAGGATCTTCAGTCACGCCTGCCATGGATGTATTTGAGTATTCCCACAGACGGCGCCAATTGTGGAGAAGTGGTTTGGAAATACTCTTCAGATCCTGGGAGGCGCTGGTGATCCTCAGCTAGTCACCTGAAAAGAGGAAAACTCCGATCGGGGGTGCCGGAATTAGCACTCCGACGGACAAGTTAGTTCAGACACTCAAGATAACTTTTTCTTTAAGTTCAGTGAAGTTATTCTTACATACTTTTCTGAATTCGCGGTTCTCATATTTATACTCACTTCCTGGTCCTCGGGGCTTGAGCCTACTTTTATCTTATTCACCTTACATTCATTCGAATCTACTGACCCTCGTCTATTCGCCTCTGTTAACGTATTCGGCACCCTAGTTACGCAATACGAAGCCGAGTAGTACCCAGTTTCTGGGGTATGCGTTCCCCGACTCTTCCAATTATTTGGCTCCCACACCAGCTATGTGATTAGGTTTTCTTTTTGGTTTTTGATTATGTAAAGGTTTGAACAATTGTATAGTGTTTTAGAAGTTTCATATAAATATATATATAATCTACTATTTCTTCGAGTATATTCGGCTTTCTATAATTGTTGAATGCTTTCCATACTATAGTTTTCTATTCTTTCATATTCAAGGTATGAGATGAATCATACTATGAGGGACGAGTCATGTCGCTACCCAAGTTTAGGGCGAACGATTTGTACTACTTGAGATAGTTCATGCTCGTACATTGAACATGATGATTTTCTTGATAAATGCTTCGAACTTGTAGTTGCGAAATATTATTCCGTTCGAACCGTAACATAATTGATTTCATGGTGAAACCTTATTTACATAACTAGTGGTGAACTCATTGCCCTTGGCTTTTTTCCAAATCAGTAAATTCATCTTTATTTATAATTGCTAGTTTATTTGTTTTGTTTAATTTAATTATTATTAGGTTATGAACAATCAATCTTTTTATCAAAATTGATTTACGAATTTAACAATTAAATTAGTTTAATTTCCCATTTGTCCCTATGGATCGATACCTGGACTTGCCATTATTCTAAAAGAATTTGATATAGTTTAGTATTTATATTTGGTGTGTGTAACGACCCACCAAAATTTGGCGCCATTGCTGGGGACTTCTGGCGAATTAATTAATTTAAAGTTATATTCTTATTTTAATTTTTAGTTTAGGATTTTATGTTTTTGTGTTGCTAAGTGTGTAGATTTTTTGTAAGTGGAGCTATCACCGAAGTGTAAGCGGAACGAAACCGAGCTTTAAAAACAAACTGCAGCACCAAAGTGCTAAGATAAAACAGAAGCAAATACTCGCAAGCGAAGCACCAAAGTGCTAAAACTAGAGAGCTCAAGTGAAAATTGGGGATAACGTCTACACATCAAGCACCCGCAAGATGAGTAAAGCATTTTTGTTAAATCACTGTGAGTATATCTCCCTTTGGTATTTTGCTTTCATAATTTAGTGCACAAAGCTGGAACTTAGTGTGTGTATGTGTAAGTAGTGTATGCACGAGTGCTGTTCTTGTCGCCCTGAATTGTGGAGTTTGGACCTTGAACTAGAAAGGACTCTTAGGAAACTTAGAGCCTCTTCCCGTGTTCCTAAGCTTGAATACCCTTATCTATACTTCGAACCAATAGAGATGGCGAACCCGAATGGCCTAAATGGGCCCAACTAGACCCGTAAGGATTACTTCACACCCATTGCATATACATCACCATTATGCATCTAGTTACCTGACACCACTACTGCTTATTATGAGATTAAGTCCAGCACCATCCAAATGCTTCCATCATTCCATGGACTAGCTCATGATGACCCTTACAAACATTTGCATTAATTTTTGGAAATTTGCTTTGTAGTGAGGATCTAGAACTTCACCAATGAGGCCCTAATGTTGTGTCTGTTTCCATTTTCACTAAAGGACAAAGCCAAACATTGGTTGAACTCCTTACCTGCTAATTCTATCACAACTTGGGACCAATTACAGCAGAAGTTTTTGGAGAAGTACTTTCCAATTGGTAAGACAAACCAACTCAGGTGAGCCATCACCAATTTTGCTCAAATTGATGGCAAGCAATTTCATGAGACATGAGAGAGACTTCGTGACCTTCTTCAACAGTGTCCCCACCACAAAGTGCTTGATTGGCAACTTGTGTAGACCTTTTATTATGGCTTAACTGAGCCTCACTGCCAAATTGTGGATTCTTCTTATGGTGGGACATTTATGTCCAAAAATGATGCTGAGGCATGGCAATTATTTGAGAACCTAAGTGATTCACCATGCCTCCGCAGCCCGGCAAGTCCGGCAACCAGTAGTTGGAACCTTAAAAAGAGGGGGCATTTATGAGGTAGGGCAAAACCTAGAGTTAGCCCAACAAGTAGAGGCATTGTCCTATAAGATGGACCAACTATTAGCTTCAGGACATGCCCCTACACAGTAAGATCAGCCTCAATTTCACAAGGCATGTGTTCTTTGCGCGAGCTCGGCTCATGACTTAAGTGAGTGCCCTTCGGCATCACAATTTTCGAAATTAGTCCAAGAGCATGTGAACGCGGCTCCAAGATTCTCTAACTTGGGTAATGACCCATATTCCAATACATATAATCCGAGATGGAGAAATCACCCTAATTTTTCATGAAGACCTTCTTTACAAGGCACTTCTTACAATCCTCCACCACCAAGGTAGAGTTTTAATAATTTTGCCAACCGATTTTCCTACTAGCCACCACAACCTTATCGGCAACCACAACCCCCACATGTTCCACAAGGTAACTCTGCCTTTGAGGCACAGGTGTTAGAAGTTCTCTCAAAATTTAAGGGGTTAGCGCCAATAATTCACTTATATACTCACTCCATTATCAAGCTAGAGGCCCAATTGGGTCAAATAGCTAATAACATGAATAGGAGAGAAGAGGGAAAATTACCGAGTCAGACTGTGGCCAACCCTAAGGGTCAATATAGGGCAGAGGGGTTGGGTAGGAATGGAAAACACCATGAGTTGGTGCAAGCGGTGATCACTTTGAGAAGTGGGAAAGAGTTAGAGCCTTAGCTAGTTGTGTCTGATGCAACTAAGGCTAAGAAGGGTGATCACAGTGGTCAACCCAAATAGAGCAAGGGTGAGAGAGAAATACCTAAAGGGGATGACTTAGCCCCTAGCACTTCACATGAGCCTAAGGCACCATTTCCCCAATGCCTTAATACACTGTCCCCTTTTAATAAAAATGTGGCATCTGTGGAAGCGATAATGGAGGTTTTTAAAGAAGTGAAAATCAACCTCCCCCTGTTGGAGGCGATTAAGCACGTACCCTCCTATGCTAAATTTCTGAAGGATCTTTGTACGCAAAAGCTTAAATCTAGGACACAAGTGTCTGAAAAGGTCATACTCACGGAGCAAGTAAGCTCCATTTTATTGAGCGACACCCTCCCTAAGCTTAAAGACCTGAGTGCCCCAACCATTGCATGCATTATAGGGGACCATTCATTGATATGGCCTTATTATATTTAGGGGCTAGAGTCAATTTGTTGTCGTACTCTGTGTTTGAAGAATTTGGGCTTGGCGAGTTGAAGCCCACTACTATTACTCTCCAGTTGGTTGACTGATCTCTTAAAGTGCCATGTGGCATAATTGAGGATGTGCTAGTAAAGGTCGATAGGTTTTATTTTCCTGTTGACTTTTTGGTCTTAGATAGGGAACTGGTAGCCAGCTCTAGGAAGCAAATCTCGGTGATCTTAGGTCGACCTTTCTTGGCTACGGTCAATGCTTGCATAAATTGTCGTACCGGGGTTATGGAAGTTTCATTTGGAAACATGCAAGTGAAACTCAATGTTTTCCAAGCATCCCAACCACCCCATGAGAGAGAAGAGTGCTTATTTGTAGATGTTGTGGATGGGATTGTGGAGGAGGCTTTACCCTCCATTCTTGTAGAGGATCCTCTAGAGGTTTGTCTAGCTCATTTTGGGTTTGAAAATTTTGATATTGACGAGTCGGTTGAGGAGGTGAATGCTTTACTTGATTCTTTTTCTACACCGGATTTTCCTTCGTGGAAAGCTCGGTTTGAGTCCCTTCTTCCTCTGTCTAGAGAGCCTGCCATAACATCCTTAGTCACATTACCTACACGAGTTGAAACCACTTTCGACTACACTTAAGTATGTATTTTTAGGGCCTTAGGATACTTTACCTGTCGTCATTGCATCTGACTTAACTGCACAGCAGGAAAGTCAATTAATGAGTGTTCTTGTGGCATATCGGAGTGCTATAGGGTGGTCGGTGGCTGATTTGAAAGGGATAGATCCCTCCGTGTGCATGTATTATATACATTTATAGGAGGATGCCAAACATTCTGGTGAAATGCAACGGAGACTTAATCCCAACATGAAGGAGGTTGTGAACAAGGAGGTGTTAAAATTGTTGAATGCGGGTATTATATAACCTATTTTGGATAGCAAGTGGGTGAGTCCCGCGAAAGTGGTACCCAAGAAATCGAGCATCACTGTTGTAGAGCATGAGCAAAGAGAGTTTGTCCCTGCACGAACCACTATTGGGTGGCGACTGCATATTGATTATAGGAGATTGAATTCCATGACTATGAAGGATCATTTTCCTTTGCCATTTATTGATCAAATTCTTGAGAGGTTAGCGAGGCAAGGTTTTTGTTGTTTTCTTGATAGCTACTCAAGGTATAATCAAGTCTCGGTGTACCCCGCTGACCAAGAAAAAACCACGTTCACTTGCCCTTTTGGCACTTTTGCTTACAGGCGCATGCCCTTTGGGCTATATAATGCATCGGTGGTTTTTCAATGGTGTATGATGGCCATTTTCTCTGACATGGTGGAGAAATTTTTAGAGGTTTTCATGGATGACTTCTTCGTGTTTGGGCCGTCTTTTGAGGAATGTCTCTAGAACTTAACCAAAGTCCTTATTCGTTGTGTAGAGACAAACCTGATTTTGAGTTGGGAAAAAAGCCATTTTATGGTTTGTAAGGGTATAGTGTTGGGACACATTGTGTCCCCTCGAGGCATAGAGGTTGGCAAAGCTAAGGTTGACCTCATTGCAGGCCTTCCTCCATCCAATTCTGTGCATCAAATTATGTCTTTCCTAGGGTATGCAGGTTTTTACCATAGGTTCATCAAAAACTTTAGTAAAATATCACGTCGTTTGTGTAGTTTACTTGTTAAGGACGCACCTTTTATTTTTGATGAGGCATGTTTGAAATCCTTTGAAACACTGAGAGTGGCCTTTATTACTGCCCTAATCATGAAATCACCAAATTGGTCGCTTCTATTTGAAATCATGTGTGATGCCTCAGATTATGTTGTTGGGACTGTGTTGGGCCAAAGGGTCAATAGGGCACCATGTGCTATATACTATGCTAGTCACACTATCTTGGATGCACAATTGAATTACACTACTATTGAGAAAGAGTTGCTAGCTGTGGTCTTTGCCTTAGATAATTCTAGTCCTATCTCCTAGGCTCCAAGGTCATAGTTTTCACTGATCATGCCATTTTGCAGTATTTACTATCAAAGAAAGAAACCAAACCTAGGTTAATTAGATGGATATTTTTGCTTCGGGAATTTAACTTAGAGATCCGAGATAAGAAAGGATCTAAGAATGTGGTGGCAGATCACCTCTCTCAAGTCCTTGTTGAGTATACTAATGACCCTTTAACTTTGCATGATTTGTTTCCTGATGAACAACTTTTTCTGGTGTCACAAGCGAGCCCCTCGTGATTTGTACATATTGTGAATTACTCTGTCATTGGGTAAATTCCTCAAAATTGGTCTAAGCAAGACAAAGACCGATTCTTTTCGCAGGTCAAGTATTATTTTTGGAAGGATCCGGAGTTGTTTAAATATTGCTTCGACCAAGTGATCCGACGATGTGTATTGGAGAGTGAGGTGCATAGCATTCTTACATTTTGTCATTCTTCTGCATGTGGCAGTCATTTTAGTGGGCATAAAACGGCTGCCAAGGTTTTACAAAGCGGGTTTTATTGGCCTACCATTTTTAAAGATGCTTATCAATTTTGTAGAACTTGTTTGCACTGTCAGCAAACGGGTTCGATATCTCGTCGTGATATAATGCCAATGTCCCCTATTCTTGTGGTAGAGATCTTTGATGTTTGAGGAATTGATTTTATGGGCCCTTTCCCGTCGTCGTTCGGGTTTGAGTATATTCTTTTGGCAGTGGATTATGTGTCAAGTGGGTGGAGACAATAGCTACCCCGATCAAACAATCATAAAGTAGTAATCAAATTCTTATATGAAAACATCTTTAGTCGTTTTGGGTTTCCTAGGGCCATAATAAGTGATCAAGGTACGCATTTTTGTAACTAGTTCTTTGAGTTAGTAGTTAAGAAATACTCTATCACTCATAAAGTGGGCACTCCATACCACCCTCAAACTAGTGGTCAAGTGGAAGTCTCTAATAGGGAGGCGAAGCACATAATAAAGAAAACGGCGAGGCCAGATAGGAAAGATTGGTCAAAATGCTTGTTTGATGCATTATGGGCCTACTGTACTGCTTATAAGACACCCATTGGGATGTCACCAAATAGGGCGGTGTTTGGCAAAGCTTGCCACCTCCCGAATGAACTTGAGCACCGAGTGTTGTGGGCTATAAAGAAGTTTAACTTCGATATGGCCGCGGCTGGGCTCAACGAGAAATTGTAACTCAATGAGTTGGAGGAAATTCGAAATGATGCACATGTGAGTTCAAAAATTTTTAAAGCCCGAACTAAGGAATTCTATGATAAGCACATTAATAGAAAATCCTTTAAATCCGGCCAAAAAGTATGGCTTTTTAACTCAAAATTGAGTCTCTTTCCAAGTAAGCTTAGATCAAGATGGGATGGTCCCTTTGTGGTTGTAGAGGCATTTATTTATGGCGCCGTTGAGGTGTAAGATCCAAGGAATGGCCACACTTTTAAGGTGAATAGCCAAAGCCTGAAGCCATATATAGTGGAGATTGAGAATAGGGATATGATTGAGTCCACTGCTTTGATAGACCCTTTTTACTTTGACTGAGAGATTAATGTCCTGTTCTTTTTTCTTTCCTTTCTACTATATTATAATTTTCTTTATTCTTGCTTTGCTTTATTTGATGTTTAGGAGACTTTAAATCCTCTAAAGGTGTAATTCATTTGGTGTTAGCTATGTTCGAACAGCATCTAATGGTTTGGTATTGCTACCTAACTGTGTTTGTAGTGAGTTCCTAGGGGACCAACTTAGATGGTGGAAACTAGAGTTCAAACGGCAAAACCTAAAATGCAAATGTTTGGAATTTCCGAGACTAGAGTCTGGTTTAAATACACAAGGGTGTAGCAACCCGAAAATTTAAGTTGTCCATTAAATTTTATAGTAATATTATTTAATTATAAATGATTTCAAAAAAAAAATAATTTTAAGTTTATATTATTATTTGATATTATTTTCTGAGTATTATGGTGTTTTTATTATATTTTTTAAAATATTTTTCTAAACCAAAATACACTGAAATATATCATTTTCTGTACAACACCTTGCGTGCCCTCCTAGTCGTCTTGCGCAGTACGCCTTCTCTTCGCTATATATATATATATATATATATCTCGCTATCCATCATCAACAGGATCATCATTAACTCTCTCTCTCTCTCTCTTTAATTGTTTTTGTTTTATATATCACACTTTGAGTTTAGTTTGGAATATTTAAGATCCGTTTAGGAAGATGGTTTATGGGTTTTTTTTGGCTCTTTTAGCCACAAAAGAAAAAAAAAAAAGGCTATTTTAGCCACAATAAACAAAATGTCACATCTAACCCATAATCATTACACTATTTTCTCACAAAAAAAAAGCCAAAAAACCCTTCCTGAACCAAGCTTTTTAGCCTAGGCTAAAAAAGTCAAAAAGCCAACCCACTTCCCAAACGAAGCCTCAGTGGGTCACAGTGAACGAAAGGTAACCATTGGAATTAACATTAAGGTAAGTTATATTATACCTTGAGTTACCATAATATATTTTACGTATGTTTTAATTTACCATAATTTATTTTATACAAGTTATGTTTTATAAATTATATTAATATTTCAATTAAGTGGGTTATTTTCTGAACTTTATTTGTTTAAAATGAAACTCATGGATATGTTTGTTTATATTTTAAAGAATATTTGGCAATGACCTTATAAATAATTATGTTTCGTAAGTATCACCACGGGAGTCCCATGCCTTGGGGGACTTAAATAACCATTGGTCTCTGTTTGGTCACTTTGTGACCCTCTGTCTGTCATGGATCTATTGACCCTTTGATTTCTGGTGTGGAGCAAAGTGCTGTACGGAGCTAAGTGCTACACTATTGTGGGAGCCACCTCTAGAGTTCGTACGAGCCACCTCTTGAGTCCATGCATCTGTTCTGTACCGTTGTTATGGTTATTTATTTACATAATCTCAGTTTTGCCACCTAAATGGTTATTTGTTCAGACTAAGTTATCTTAAATATTTTAGTTACATACCTATCCATGGTTATTTTGTGTCCCTTATACTCTTGGCATAATATTTCTCACTTTGTCATGTGCTTATAGTTGTTTACTAATTTTCAGGAAACAATACAATTCAGAAATAGCTTTTGAAAAGTCTTAGACGCGGAGTTGCGAAATAAACACACACAACACTTTTATGATATGTTTATATGTAAATATCGGCCTTTTTGGTCAGTAAATTTTGTAATAAAAATAGAAACTTCGATGATTATTTTGGTACCCTCACTTAAATATTTTTTCGCTCGCATTTATTAATTTATTCAAGAATTGGCCGGAGGTAACTTCAGTTATTGGCTATCACGATACTTAACCCTTGGGTACAGGGAGCGAGCCATGACAAGGGGTGTGGAGATTGCTTCAAAACCACCCAGCTTAAACTCTGTATGGCAACCCCATAGGTTCAGTTAGCTTTATGCGCCTTCGATTTTAGATACCGAATCAACCTAGTTTGTCACCCTGTTGGAGAATAGGGAAAGTGACAAACACTGTTAGGGAGAAAAGTAGTACCCGTGGTTTTCACGTGACAATTACGCCTTTGTTAAGCATTATGATATTTTCAAAGTGCTATTTTTATTTCGGATGTGTATTGTAGGTGGAAATGGTTCGAAATGTTTTGGGTGATTCTTGAGTTAAGAAATGGTTTAATCTCCTAAAAAAAAAAAAAAAAAATTCCCGTACGTGCGGCAAAAGTTTCATTTCACAAGTTGAAAACTGCTTTAAAAGCAGGTGTGCAGGGGTAGTGTGGTTCATTCGCTGCACATGCAGCATGAGACCTGCACGTGCGGGAAAAATCTAGGAAAAGTTTTTGAGCTTGCTTTATATGCAGTTGTAGTGATGTGGTGCGAGTGCACGTCCGCACGTGCGATGTGCAGTCAAGCACGTGATGGACGTTAGGAAAAAAAAATTTTTGATTTCTTTGCACAATTTTTTATTATTATTTTTGAAAAAAAAAATAGATTTCTTTGTTCAATTTTTATTTATATATTTATATATTTATTTACTTATTTTATTTTATTTTCATTTTGGAAAAAAAAATTGAATATCTAACCTAGAGACCCACTTTTCCTTTCACTCTCACAGATTCTCTCTCTCTCTCTCTCTCTCTCTCTCTCTCTCTCTCTCTACCTTATCATCTTCTTCATCCCTTTCTCTACCTTATCATTTTCTTCATCCCTTTCTCTTTCACTCAAACCCCACCACTACCACCACCACCACCACCAACACCAACACCAACTTTCTTCATTCTTCTTCCTACCATCACCAACCTTCACCCAAACTCTTCTCACCACCACTCTACCACCAGAGCCTCACTGCCGGCGCCCTATTTCCTCTTCGTTCATCAAATCTCTGGTGACCATCATTTTTTTTCGACAAATCTCTCTTCTTTTTCTCTTTTTCTTCACTATTTAACGGTAACTCCTTACTTTTTGTTTAAACTTTATATTTCTTCTTTCAAACTTCCCTTGTAATGAGGTTTAGAGATCTGTTGTTCATTAAAAAAAAAAAATTGGGTAGCTAAGAAGACGGCCACCACACGTATAGCCATCTCCGGCGCACGTGTCAAACCCCCCTTCCCCCCCCAAAAAAAATTTCTAATGTGTTATTTATTTATTTTCTAATTCATTTTATTTCCCAGGTTATTTATTTAGTTTAATTTTTTTAAAATTTTTTATTATCTCATTATTTTTTGTTAGTTTAATTCATTACTTGTTAGTGTAGTTCATTTTTATTTGTTTAATCATTCAATATTTACACAAAATGTTAATGTGTCTAGTTTATTTTATTTTATTCAATTTTATTTTAGGGTTCATTTATAACACACAAAAAAAATATATATTTATTTAGTTCTTCATTATTATTATTATTATTTATTTTATTTTATTTTGATTATTATTTATTCTATTTATTTTATTATCTCATTAATATTTGTTAGTTTAATTCATTACTTATTAGTGTAGTTCGTTTTTATTTGTTTAGTCATTAGTTTTTAAATAAAATGTTAATGTGTCTAGTTTATTTTAGGTTTCATTTATTCCAAAAAAAAAAAAAAAAAAAAGAAAAGAAAAGCTAAAAGAAAAAAAGAATAAGAAAAAGAAAAATGATGAGAATTGCATGTGGTACATTAATGCGCAGACTTGTGCTTTAATATCTTATTCTTATTCTCATGTTAGTTCCACGGGTATGTGTATATTTGCTTTTGGTGTGTGCAGGATATGAGTAGACGGCTATCCACCCGGGCCTCCAAAAAGGCCAGAGGTTCATCTTTTTCGGCACCATCGCCACCACCCATCACCATCATCTTCGCCACCACCACCGGTTGAGTTGCCACGACCGGAGTGGGCTTCACGCTTGCTTCACAAGCTCACACAGTTCACCTTCAACTATTTTCAGAATGACCCAGTCACCTCTTGGGCAGTTGAGCAGCTCCACTTCTGGCAATAGTTGAGCCTTTGTACTGTTACGGCGCCCACTTATCCTTGTCTGGTACGGCTCTTCTACCAGAACTTGTACGAGTCACTCTCTAAGGTAGGATTGTTGTCCACTATTGATGGCCACCTTGTCAGCATCACAAAATCCATGATTGACCAAGTGTTAGGATTCTTTTCCAAGACGGACCACTAACTCTTCTCGGAAGTTGAGGGCCGACAACCCATACATAGCCTCAATTTGTACAGAACCGAACTTGGCCCTTACCATTTGCCAACTTGCTCACACTTATCTTCAAGCTAAACGGCCTCCCAATTGATTCGACTGAGAAGATTGACACTGCTTATCCGACTTTCGGGTAGCGGGAATGGCAGCATAGCTTATCCCGCAACAAGTTGGTGCCCTATTTGATGAGGCCCATGACCCCATTCACGACCAACCACCTCATCTTGCCTCCCTTATGCCCCACAAGGGGACCCATTTTATATGACTCGCGAGGAGTACTTACAACTTCAACACTCTATGGATCAGGTTCACAGTACTCTTCACGACCACCACTAGATCCTCATGGGGTTGCGCACGGATTTTCAGGTGCATCAAACTATGTTCAGGCGGCTTTCGACCAGCTCAACACTCGCTAGCTCGACATTCAAAGAATCGGTTACATCATCGAACCGACTTTTATACATATTGAGAGTCCAGCTAGCAATGTTTTGATCATCTCGACGCCCGGGTTCAAGACGAAGCATTTGAGACGCGGTCATTGATGAGCGCCTTGTTTGCCCAGTATTTCCCTCCACCGTCACCACCAGATTCTCAATAGTACTAGACTATCGTTTTCTTTGTCTCTTTTATTTATGTATTTACTTTTAGTTGTTTCTCTTTCTAAAAAAAAAAAAAAGAAGTGTGTGTGTGTGTGTTACTATTTGCCTACCTAGATGTGCATCTACAATCTCTAGTAATATTCTCTCTTGCCTATTTACTTAGTATTGCTTCCATTGAGGACAATGCCATATTCAAGTTGGGGGATGAGGGTATTTTCTTTTGTTCATTTCTATTTGGCTCATAATTCATGCTTATACCTACTTCACTTGATTGCACTACTTCACTTGATGTTGATTTGTTGCTAGTAGGGTGATGATATTTGCATATGTTAATTGGGGAGCATAATAGACTTGTATGAAAAGGGTTTATTAGGTAAACACACGCATGTGATGTTTGCACTAAGATAGTTATTTGTGGTTGTGATGTTAGTACACTTATCATGAGTATGCCTTGACTCACATGAACACACTATCATAGCCGTGGTATCTCTATTATAATCTTCGTGTACATCATTGATAATTGCTAGTGTTACAGGAAAGAATAAATGACTAGGCTTGATTCTAAAAAAAAATAAAAAAAATTTGACTCATTTGGGTTCGTAGCCTCTTCAACTCGAGTTTTTAAGTTCGTAGGGGTGTCTTTACACCTAGTGCCCTAAAACCGCCTGGTTTAGGAGTCATTGGGCCAATACTTGCTACATGGGTTAATTAGAAAGCTTAAGGGACCTAGACATTGCACAGTTAAGGAAAATAAGGAAAAAGACTTGTTCGAATTCATAGTTTTTTTAACTCGAGTTATTAAGCCCGTAGGGATGTCGTCACACCGAGCGCCCTAAAACCGTCTGGTTTGGGAGTCATTAGCCCAATGCTTGCTACAAGGGTTGATTAGAAAGCTTAATGGATCAGGACATTTTACAGTCTTTAAAAAAATATATATAAATAAATAAACATTTTGAGAATCCTAGTTACAAAAGTTTAATCTTGTTTGTATATGTTGGGAGTTATTATGAGTTACACTGGGCTATTATAGTGGTCAGTTAATTATTTATGGAGATTGCACGTTACACTGAGGTTACTGATGATGTGTTCTACTAACATTCACAAGTACATAGAACTTGATTTGTGTAATACTAAATTGCGGTCTTTACTCAATAGATTCCTTCATATTTGTCTATTGTGTCTTCAATGACTCATCATGTCTTAATATTGTACTGTAATGGCACATAAGTTAATTCTTGAGTGGTGTAGTGTAACTGATTATTGATGGATAGATGTGAATATGATAATGTTTATGGGTATCATTTTTGGAAACCCTCACGAGACTTTACTCATTCACTGGGGGTAACTTTGTAATTTAAAGACTTGTTGCATGTACTAAATGCAACCGTTCTTCTCACGAAAGAGGAGACAGCTAGATTTTGTTTAATTTTTTTTCTCTTTCATCCTTTATTCCTTGCTTGAGGACTAGCAAGTTGTAAGTTGGGGGATGTAATTAAGGCCGAATTGTGCCACATTGAAGCCGTTAATTAGGATCTCTTAACTTTAGTTGCTTGTCAAACTATATATTTTATGTTTGTTTAATGTCAATTAGGTTGTACATAGTGGGAGCATAAAATGAGCAAAAATGCAAGACTTGTGAAGAAAGTGCTTTACGTGCATGAGTTGACTTTTTTCGCACGTGCGGCAGCACCTCAGAAATTGTGTCATTGTTTTAAACCTGTTTGAAAGACAGCAGATGTATAAAAAGAAGAAAGGAGAATTTGGATTAGGGTTTTGAAATTTGGAAGGAAAAAGATGAGGCTAGGGTTTGGAAAAATGTGATTCTCAATCTTCAAAGAAAATTCTCACGGAGGGTTCCATTTCTTCTACCTCTTCTCACTCCTCCATAAGTGGCTAGGCTCTTCTTTTTTAGGATTTTGATGAAACCCTAGCTATGTAATTAGGTTTTCTTTTTGGTTTTTGATTATGTAAAGGTTTGAACAATTGTATGGTGTTTTAGAAGTTTCATATACATATATATATATATATATATATTCTATTATTTCTTCGAGTATTCGGCTTTCTATGATTATTGAATGCTTTTCATACAATAGTTTTCTATTCTTTCATATTCAAGGTATGAGACGAACCATACTATGAGGGACAAGTCGTGTCGCTACCCTAGTTTAGAGCGAACGATTCGTACTACTTGAGATGGTTCGTGCCCGTACATTGAATGTGATAATTTTCTTAATAAATGTTTCGAACTTGTAGTTGCGAAGTATTATTCCGTTTGTAGACACCCCATTTTTGACCGTCCTCAAGACTTGGACGTCACCGCTTGAACACTCGTTGATTACCCATGTTCATGTTCGTCTTGAGCTCCCGGAGGTCTCGGCTATGCGCCTTGCCTCAGGATCTCTCGACTCGACTGTTTCATGTCTGATTTTGCACCAAACACTTATGTTTTGTCTTGGAGGGGCAGGGTAGGGCTTGTTGACCATCCCCACCCATCACCGGCCATGGCTTGAGCCCACCGGCTGTGTTTTGTTGCCATCGGCCAAATGTTTGGCCGACCGGCACTATAGATGGCCGGCCGGCTATCTTTTTTTTGGTCAATTGCATTTTTGGCGGGCCGACTACTGTGCATCTGCTTTTGCAGATATTTTGGTACAGCTGGCATGCACTTGGCTCCCCTCCATACACGTGTATGGAGGGATCTCTCTCTTTAGAAGCTTGTCTTGTAAGCTTACAAGACTAAAAGCTCTATAAAGAGGAGCCTTCTCTCCCCTTTGGAGGGTTAGACATTTTAGATAGCTTTTTTTTTTAGGGTTTGAGTTCTAGGGTTAGGGTTTGTTTATATCCTTCCTCTATATCTCTCTCTTGTGTGTGTTTTGTCTCGCTTTTGCTCACAAACACCCACTATCACACCATACCTTGGAGCTGAGGCCTTTGAGGGTTGTTTATGGAGCTTTTAGACTGATTTCAACCTAAAGAAGCTGCTGGAGCTCCATTGTTGAAGAGGGTCTTCAAGGGTAAGAAGCTTGTCCCTTTATTCCCCATTTTTGCACACTCCTTTTACCTACCTTGCAACTATTTTTGAGCTTTGTGTATAACATATAAAAGTTCTATTTTTTAGCCCTCTAAATAGTTGGTTAGGGTGCCTTGGCATTTGGGGTTGTTTGACCCCTCTTAAGCCTTGAAAGGCCCCCATTTTGTGCCATTTTGAGTGAGCTCCGGGACCATTGAGTTTGGGCCTCCTCACCACTGAAATCTTGAGGGATTTTAGAGGTGAGGATGATGCCTTGAGGTCCTAGGAAGGAGAGGGGCACCCCCTCTCCTTGTTGTCTTTGAAAAGGACCATTTTTACCTCTTGAGAGAGCACCATATTTAAGTGTGTGTTGGCCATGCCTTAGCTATTTTTCATGCTTATTATGTCATAATATGCCTCTGTTTTTAGTTGGTTTTGGTACACCATGCTTGCTTAGCATACATGCCTTGTAATGCCTTGTTTTAGCCTTAACATGTCTTATGTTTTGAGTCCTTATTCAAGCATGTTTAGGCCTAGCTTTGTGAAGCCTTTATGTTTATTTTGCCATGTTTAAGGTCTGTCCTTGGCCGTTTTGGTCAATCATAACATGTATTGCATAGCTCCTTTGCATTGCTAGCTTGTAGCCTCAAGTATGTGAGTGTGTAGCATGCATTGCTTGCATCATTTCAGTGGTTTGGAACCACTTAACATGCCATTTCAGTCCATTTAACATGCTTGTATGCTTGCCTTTAATGCCTCTTTGATGCTTTGGAAGCTTGTGTTGTATGCTCCATGTTTTGGGCAATTATGCATACTTTTAAATTTGAGTCACTTAGATTCCATCTAGGTGTTCCTTTGGTATTGTCTAGGTCTGCCTTGAACCTATTTTAAGTCCCCTTGGCCGTGTGAGGCTTGGTTGACTTAGTCATGGTTTAAGTCTTCTTGGCTTGCTCCATGTTTTGGACCTCTAATTGCATGCCATGCTTGTCTTGTTCATTTGGTTTGGCACCATTTTAGCATGATTTCAGAGCTTTCTATGCATGCAAATTGTCCATGTTTACCTCCTTTTAAGTGTGCTTAGAAGTTGTCCCTTTATGCTTAGGAATTGGACCATATTCGCATGCATGTGTGTGTGTGTTTTGGACCTCACTTCCATAGCATTGGCCCTTTTTTAGGCTTGTTTGAGGGCTGCCTAATTTAGTTTAAGTCCATCCCCTTGCTTGTTGCATGCTTTGTATGCTTCCTTGCATTACCATGTTGCATATTAGCCAACTTATCTAGGTTGCATTCCATTTGCATGCATGCTTGGCCTCTTGAATTGCTTGTGATAGAGGTTAAGCCCCATTGTTTGATTATGTGCATTGCATTCCATATTAAAATGCACACTTGATTCTTTGGGCCATCATGCATGCAAATGCGTGATTGGTGGTCCGAGAATCGAGGCCCACATCCCTTTGAGTCAAAAACATGATAAGGGATGTGATTGGTGCATACATTGCTTGAAATGCATTGCCATGCCAAGTCTTGCCCTCTGCTGCTGTCAAACACAGATTCTGCAGGAAGATTTGGCCAGCCGGCTATCTTCATTGCCGACCGGCCATCATTGTTGGCCGATGGATCAAATTTGTGGCCGGTGACCATTCTATATGGCCGGTGGTATTCTCCTTCAGCCGGTGGTGTTCCCTAGTATCTAGAGAGCAAACCCTGAGACTTTGGCAGTCATCAGGGGAGCAGAGCAAGGAAAACAGAGGAATCTTGAGCATGGCAGTGGATTTCCGGGTAGAACCGAGCACGCATGCATTGAGCCCTCTGCTGAGGCTGCTGTTTACTGCTTCCTTAGATTAATTAATTTACTTAATTAATTTAATGGTCTGTAATATTTAATTAGCTTGTCAGTTAGTTAAATTGTATTATTCTTTTGGTCCCTCCGAGTGAGGGTGCATTTGTAATAAGTGTGGGTGCATGTGTGCATGTTTTCCAACCCCCACTTCTTTCTCCCTTTTACTTACCTGCTTTGATGGTTAGTATTAGGGCATATTTACTTTAGCACACCTTATTCTATGCATGCGTGCACCCATACATTTGTCTTGCATGCACTGGCTCGGCACATCATGCTAACTGCACAAGCATTTCAAATCTAACTTGAATACATGCTACTTGTGCATTTTCACATGTCTTTTATAAACTAGCCGAGCCTACTTTAGTGACATTCTGTATGCGTTGCATTAGCCATCTTAACATGAACTAGGGTCATGCATTGATTACTAATTAGTTTACCTTTTTTGGCTTGGAGTACTAGGTGAGCTTTTTATGCTTTAGCATCTTACATGAGTGTGAATGTTAACATGATAACATGAATACCATGAGGCTAGATGCTTATTTAATATAATTGTCTGAATGCCTGTGGGTGAAGGTTGGATTGCATAAGTTGGGACAACTCGTTGAAATCCGTATTTTAGCCTACTTGCGAGTAGCAAATTCCAAAGCATTTTCCAAACAAATGGATATGCAATGTTTTGTTCCGATTTAGGCGATTTGGTCTATACTTGTTTGCTGTGCGCATAATATAGTAATTCTAGGCTAATAATCGGAATAAGAACACATAATGTTTTTAAAAACGGATATCACGGTTAGTAGAGGCCGATCTTCGGATCGGGCAAGAGGGGGTGCTCATAGCTGACCTTTCCCAATCGTACCCAAGTTCCCGAGCCGAGACAACTTTGGTGATGACGGACATGTGGCCTTTGGCACGGAGTCAGGGTTTTCTAAATTCTCCCATTAAAAAATATTTAGGTGGCGACTCTGTATCTGGCAAAGCAGTCCATGTTTGGCACTTCTTTCAAAAATTTGTTTTCTCAAAACGATTTGCCGGATTTGGACTCTTTGGTTCAAATTTAGAACCGTGACAAATTTGAGTCTGAGCTGTAGTAGACCATAAGCGAATGAGAGTCATCCTCTCGAGGCGTCTCCTGGCGACTTCTGTTGGGAGTTTAGAGAGCTTGAACTTCGTGATATCTTGTTTTGACTACGTATGTGTTTCTTTGCATTGCATGTGCATTGGTGCGCCTAGGACCGTGTTGGCCATTTGCTATTCTGGCGGTTTGCGGAGGCTTGACTTTGTCAAAGCATGCCATAAGGTTTGACGGTTCTTGAGCTCTGCCAGTATGGGAACACAACCCCCGGTTTTACCGGGGCACCCTTTTGACCATTCGACCTAGTGCATATTCGGAATCCATAGTGACCATTCCAAGTTAGGATAGGTTGCTTACCCGATCATAGGTTGTTTGAAACCACTGCGTGCATAGTGAAACCCTAGCTCCCGACAAAATAGGACAGGGAAACCCTACCCCCAACATAGGGATGCTTTGGCTCTTTTTACTTGCTATGTGCTTTTAGAGTGTATCTCTACATGGAACGCACATATCAGTTTGTAAAGTTTGGGCATCAGGCCTGAGGGCACCAGTATCAGTGTTTTGAGGATCAGTTATATCTGCGGGTATCCGACTCAGTGTTTTGGGGCAATGATTTTTGGGAAACAGTGATCAGTATTAGAGTACAGCTGTTCAGCTACGTCTGTGTTTGTTCTGATTGAGCCGAAATGCTGTGTGTTTTCTCTTTCAGTTCAGAGATTCAGTACAGAATAGCCGGTATTCTCCCTCGCTGAGGCAAGGCAGACATCTGATTCGTCAGTCACCGTTCAGATTAGCGGACTTATCATGACACAGAATTCAGAGGAAATCGTGGTTATGACAGCCGCATTAGATCAAGGAATCACTCTGCAAAGTGAGACCAATGTTGATGTGCGATCCACCTGTGTCGCCATCGCTACCTAACTGGGAACCCCTTGTATATCAGCTCGTGAGCCCACCACATTCGAGTTGGTGGGGATGATAGGTGACCTCCAGAGGTCCGTGGCAGATCTCGCTTACGGAATGCCAGCTTCGCCACCAGCCGCACCATATGCCGGGCATTTTGTACCCCAGGAGCCCCCATTACTGGGACGGATTGTGATCGAGCTTAGCCAACCGGAGATGGCCTCCAACTATAACAATGACATGCCAACATCAACCCAAATCCTCGATCAGGCTGAGGCCAGAGGTAAAGACAAAATGAAGGCAGATGCCGATCCCATTGAGCAACTGCTGTGGGCAGTCAAGGCTTTGAAAGCTGGGGGGATGAGTAAACAGCAAGTATTCGCAGTCTTGACCAAGACGGTAGATGATGTTTTCCCCGCTCCAACTGAAGGCGATACCAGTCAGTTAGAAAATCGGGATAGGCCTCGTCACGCCAGAACAGTTCCTTCCGCTCCCAACCCTGCACCCGGGAAAGATCAGAAAGTCAAGGCAATGCCTGCCGAACCTTTCACTAATGCGTCTAGCAAGAATACTCAGACTTCAAAGTACTTGCCCCGAGGGCGCAGGGTCTTTCACGCTCTTTACATGCCACTGTCCAAGGCACTTCAGATCCTGGCCGAAAGAGGGCACCTTAAACCCCTGGAGCCCAGGCCTCTCCCGAAGAATCTCCCTCCCATGCATGATGTTGCTTTATACTGTGCGTACCACCAGCAAACAGGACATGCTACCAACAATTGTTTTCGCCTCCGTCATGAGGTGCAAGATTTGATTGACAACGAGGTTATCCTCCCGCCCACCTCAGCCAAGTCCGTTACTACTCAGCTATTGGATTTTGAGGATACTGATACTATGAGTATGTAATCAGGAAGTGAACCACCTGCGGGCGACGCTTGGTATATTTTTGGATCTGGCGTCTGGCACGCATTTTTGAGCATCTGCGTCTGCTAGTTTTGTAAATTCTGGCTTGGGTGTCGAGTCAGTCTTTTGTTTCATTTCGAGTCTGTCTCATTGTCGTGAGTCAGTCCTTTTTGCTTAAGGGTCTGTCTTGCTGTAGCAAGTCAGTCCCCCTTGTATAGAATGTTAGGTGATTTTGGGGTTGTCGCCTCGAACACCGTTTTGTTTTGTAATTACTCATTTTGCTTTCTTTTTGAGTCTGTCTCTGCTGTGGAGCCAGTCGCAACCAGGAAATTTGAATGAAACAGCTGTGGCTATCATGTTCCCGTACTTATTGCTATTTTGGGCTCGTTGTGCCAGAGGATTTGGATTGAACGGCAGTACCTTCCACTTGCTCTCTCGTATCCTGAAAATCATTGTAATGACCTTTAGTTTTTCAAAACTATTTTTGAACACTGTGGTGATGAAAACGAAGAGGAAGGAATTCCTCGGGTTTTGCAAAAATTTGATCAATTGAGAGAAAGAGAGGCATGCTAAGCCCTTAATGAAAGAAATCATGCTTGTTAGCGTGAGTACTGAGAAGGACCCTGGCTTGGCCCAGATTGGTTCCACACTATCTTCAGCACGAGCGATTTGTCGCTTTCTTAAAAACTTTTAAAAACAAAATGTTTTGAGCGGTCTTGTGAAGACCTGTGTGGAATCGCTCTTGAGATTGTGCAGCCTAGGATCGCTTTCAGCCTCAAGATTCAATCCATCTGTTTTCAAGCCTAGACCATAATCTGGAGTGTTCAACGACCAACCGTCATGTGAGGCCCATGTGGCCAGGTTTGAAGCAGCCCTCAAACAAGAGGCACCAAAATCAGATCAAGAAGGTCGGATCTCACCGCAAGAAGCTCGTGAAGCAACCGTGATGAATCCTTCTGCAGATCAATACAACAACCACTCTCCTGGATACAGAGGGCTTCAATCTCAAAACCATTTGGCATGGACTTGTCACACTTTTACCCTTTGAGAGGCTCGTTGGGCCGAAAACCCGGAAGGGCGACCCAGGCAAAAGTTAGAGCAAAAAAAAAATGCAAAAGAAAAAGAAAAGAGAAAAATACAAGAAAAAATGCAAAAGAAAAGGAAAAGAAAAAAATAAGTGCAAAAAAGGAAGAGAAAAAAAAAAGAAAAAAAAGCTCGCAAGGTCGAAAACTCACATCGGGTGCCTTGGCAAAAATTAGAGCCTAAAAAGCGAAGGTTAAAATACCCGAGTGTACCTTAATCGGAACTACGTAAGGCTTGATTCCCATGATTGGGATACCTAGGCAACTTCATCCTGAAGTCCAGCCCCCAACGCTTTCATAGCATCTCAGTCCGTGTAATGGTTTTGATCACCTTTGCCTCCTCTAAATCCGTTAGTTCGGTCGTGACAACCGAAACTACGCCATCGACTTCCTCTTGAAGTCCAGCCACCAATGCTCTCACAGTGACTGTGTCCATATATTGGTCCAGACCATCTCCGTCTTCTCTGCATCCGAGAGTTCATTTGCAGTCATCACTGATGAAGACTGTTTACCAAGTACTGCAACATCATCCAAACAAAGGGCAACTTTCTATTGCCAATAAGTTGCTATGAGTCGCCGTTTAAACCAGGGGCAACTTTCCATTGCCACGCACCCCTTTCAAACAAGGGGCAATTTTCCACTGCCTCCGATCCGAGGTTGCGCATCTCGAAGGTAAGTTCCGTGCTGGTTGAGCATCGGCCAGTTGCAAAAATAGTTTTTGAAAATTTTTACTGAGGTTGACTATTTTCTCGAAAACTATTTCATTTTCCAAAACTAGACCATTTTTGGGACCCAGACAGGAAAATTTTCAGTGCTTATAGTCTAACTTGCATGATTTCAAATCAAAAATTGAACAAGCATGTTAATTTAACTCTCATTTTGGTCAAAACTGCTTTAGTAGAAAAACCAAAGAAAATGGTCGAAATGATGAACTAGGGGCACAGTTGAGTCAGGAGTTCTGTCTTTTCCCCGTCATCAACATGTTTGCTAGGAGGGCACTCTATCCACCGGAAGAAGGCACAACTGAAATTGTCTGTGAGGGCTGAAAGCTCTCAACATCTTCCAAACGACGAGATGTCAAGCCAAGTGCGAAGCACGAGTTGAGATGGATCAAGATACACCATTTCCCATCTGGAACATCGGCTAGACGTCACCGGAAGAAATAACCGCGGGCCAATAGTATTGGGCGTGAACCCACAACTTCCTATTCACCTATTAATAACCCTGGGGAGGGACGAAAAATGAGAGAATAAAGAATAGAGAGGTGTAAGTTGAGAGAAAAGTGAGGAAAAGGTTTTGAGAGAAAAACCGAGCTTGAGGGCCGGGTGATGTGAGAATCACAAGTCAGAAAGGGTGGGAAACATACCCGGAGGAATTGGCTCCCCGAGATTTGAGGCCTTTTGTTTTGGTAAACACGTCCGTGTGTCATGTCTTTTGTCTTGTTTACCTCAACTTTCGTTTAGAGTCTTTTCCGAGTGTGTCTCGTTGTGTTTAGGTCGTGCACCTTTTGTTTGAGTCTTTTTCCACTGTGTTCAGTTGTAGGCTCGATACCTCGGTCGAAAAACCCATTTTCAATTTCAAAAAATCGCTTATGCTCAGAGTGCTGTGCCATTCTCTACATTTATGCGAAGCAAAAGAAGAAAAGGGAAAATTTGGGGCATCTGCGTACGCTTCAACTTCAACAGGTTTCAACTTTTGTAGTCCGTCTTGTTAGATTAGGCTATTTGTTCAGGATTTGCTTTGTGCAGAATGAACTGAGTGCTGTATTACGGGCTGTATGTAGTCTAATCCTCAACAGAGTATGGGTTGTGCGTTCAGAATAGAACAGCGGGTTGCTTGGGCTGTTTTTGCCATTAGTGGGTTCGTTATCTGATTATTACAGTGCAAGTGTTCAATTTTTCAAACAACAAATCGATTTCATTTACATTGAGGTGTAATATGGTGTGATGCAATGCAATGTAAAGATATACAAATGTAACACTTTTTCAGACAAAAAGTTTGTTTCATTTCATCATCTTTTCAAGTACAAGTTTTGGGAAACAAAATGCACTGCTTGGCGTACAAAATTACCCAAGCTACCAACAAAAAAGGAAAAAGTGCAGAAAAGAAGAAAAACAACAAAAATCTGTATCAAATGTCAAAATGGCTTCGGGGCTATCAGTCTGTCCTAGTCCTCTTCCTGGACGAAGGTCTAGGAGCATCATCAAGATCGCTATCATCGAGCGAGTCCGAGTCCTCCAGATGACTCCTCCTCCGATGACCCTGCCTCTGCCTCCGCCTCTGACTCATCGTTGTCATCATCTGGAACTAGAGCCCGTGAACTACTCCCGACGTGAGTGCGTCCCGCCTTGGTGCGGGGAATACTCTGCCCTCCTCATCTCTCCCTCGGACGAGAACAGAGGCTGATGGAACACCTCCTCTGATGGGAATCTGGAAGGAGGTTGAAAAGTACAAAAGGCAAATGCATCGGCGATCGTGAGCAGTTTATCGGTCACGAGAATCGATGTATGAGTATAGTGTGTGAATGCCGTGAACAATTTATCGATGTAGAATCACGATGTATGAGTCTGATGCGTGAATCTTTGTGAAATGCAGTGTATGAATACAGTGTATGAATGTTGTGAGATTAGTGTGTCAAGTGTTGTGTTGTGCATCGGATTATGTGAAGCAGTTTATGTATGGTTCGAGGCTGTGGTTGAAAAACATACCGGAATACTGTAGAGGGCTAGAAGGTCGAAAGTCTGCTGCAACATCCCCATCATAGAGGCATTCAGCTCCAAGGACTGCCTGGTGTACTCGGAGGAACCCTGCAAAAGTATTAGATGCATCAGTATTCTGTGGAACATCAAAGAAATGAAATGAAATGAAACGATAATGCAAGATACGAAATACAATAGTACATACCGGCGGCAAGTCGGGGACACCGACCAACTCGTGATCAGCTGGAGGAGGGGCAAAGGGAATCTGATAGGTCGCCCCACCCTGCTCTCTGTATGTCAGTGAGGAAGGCAGTGTGGGCCAACCAACCCGCCGCCCTCTCTGAGCTCCGCCCCTGCCACGAACTGGGGCCCTTCTCAATGCTCCCACTCCAACTCTTGCTCGCCGGCTGCACGCGGGCCTCTCTCCTCGGCTCGGCCGCTCAGAGGCCGCATGATGTACGTCTACACGTACTCTCTGTAATCGTCGATGTCTCTGAAGCGAATCACCTCCCAGCCAATAGTGTACTTGGCCATCTGCTCGGCCTTGAATCTCTCGGTCTCCCTCATGTCCTCCGGAGGATGAACCGGGACTATCTGCTCTGGTAACCCTAGGGTCTGGCGTAGGAAACGCTCGCCCAGGTACCAAGCCTGACAGACCGGGCCCTCCAGCAGAATCCGGAAATGCGAGGTCTCCTCAGCACCGGCAAATCGATCTCGAATCGTCGCTGGCAATGGAGCCCAAGGCTGCCAGGTGATCTGAGAATGAAATACAGTTTGTTATCTACTGTTGTTGGAAATCTGATGTAAGCGAAGCTTAAATGAACTGCAAGTAAAACATACCTCGGCCGGGGTGATGGTGTCAAAATAACGACGGAAGAAGCTAAAAGTCTCCCGGGGCCTCCGCACACACCTCCTGTCGAAGCGTCGCGAGAACGAGATGACGAGAGGGGTCTCTGTGTCTGGCACTGGGGCTAGTCTGGGGAAGTAAGTATAGACCTACAACTGCAGAGCAAATACCAGTATGCTTATCAGATAAAGCAGAATGCAGAATAAAGCAGAAATAACAGAGCCGTGTATCGCGCAGTGTATCATGCAGACAATGTGTTGTGCAGAGTGTACAGTGTGAGCGGTGGACAGTCAGTGTAAAGCAAAGTATAGGTGTGTGCCGTGTGTATACGATTATGACTAGTGTGTAAAGCAAAGTGCGATACAAAATCTGAGATAATAAGCGAGAATGTAAAAGAGCGGAGAAAATGTACCTCCCAAAAGCACGCCCGGTAGCCGTCGCCATGAAGCCGAGCTCATATATCCGTAAAGTGTAGCCAGAGCGGCACCACCCCAATCGTAGTGCAGGATCTAAGTGACACCCACTAAGGCGCTGAGCAAGCAGAGGGGCACGGTGTTCGCCCGGTCGGTGAAGATAGTCGTCCCCAGCAGGAACATGAGAAAGCCGCGCACGTATCTCTCCACGGTCTCCTGAGTCATCGGAGCCTCCTCAACCAAAGCTGGCTGGACCCTGAACTGCACCTTGAACCAGGAATAACAAACGAAGCCTGGACGGGCGAGAGGTGGCACCTTGCCAAGCAGATAGACCTGAGCAGCAGTCCACTTGTCCATGTCGGTGTCGAAGGAGATCGGATCAGCCCCTACCCCGATGCCTGTGAGCATCGAGAAATCATAGGGAGTCATTGTCATGTCTCCCGTCGCAGAAAGATAGAACGAGTCGGTGGTGTCCCACCACCTCTTCGCTAGAGTAGCGAGGAGAGGCCTGCTTGCGATAAGTCTAGATAATCCCCTACAAAAAGCGCCGAAACTAGCCTGGTCCACGATGTGGCGAACTGCATCGGGTAGCTTGGCATACCAATTACGAGCGGCGATGTTCCCATACCCCAGGACGGTATGGGAATCTCCCTGTTTTCAAGAAAACAATTGCGAAGCAATGCTAAATATACTAGTTTTAAAAGGCATTCAGAATTGAGACAGATATAGCATGCGTGTATGTTTTCAGATTCAAACAGATACCGGGTGCCGGTGTGCTTACGGTGAACTACAACATGTGATGTGTCAATGTGTTTGAGTGGTTCAGGACAGATATAGCATGCGTGCATGTTTTCAGATTCAAACAGATAACAGGTGCCGGTGTGCTTACGGTGAACTGCAACGTGTGATATGTTAGCGTGTTTGAGTGGTTCAGGACAGATATAGCATGCGTGCATGTTTTCAGATCCAAGCAGATACTGGGTGCCGGTGTGCTTACGGTGAACTACAACCTGTGATGTGTCAGCGTGTTTGAGTGGTTCAGGACAGATATAGCATGCGTGCATGTTTTCAGATTCAAACAGATGCACGGTCTGTGCTTCTGATGAACGCAACGTGTGATGAGTCAGCGTGTTTGAGTGGTTCAGGACAGATATAGCATGCGTACATGTTTTGATTCAAACAGATCTGGGGTGCGGTGTGCTTACGGTGAACTACAACATGTGATGTATCGGCGTGTTTGCATGGTTCAAGATGAATCTGATGTGTGCAAGTTTTTCAGATTCAAACAGATATCATTTGCAAGAATGGTCACGATCAACCACGATGTACAGTGCATCAGTGTGTGCAAGTTTTTGATTCAAACAGATATCGAATGCACCCCAGTATGATTGCAATAAACTACAGTGTGTGCAGTGTGTACTGTGTCGGTGTATTTGAGTGATTCAGAGCCAGCACAGTGTGTGTGCACGTGTCGGTCTCAAACAGATATCAGTTGCAAGAGTGGTTGCGATCAACTACGGTGTACAATGCATCAGTGTGTCTGAACTAAGCAGTTAAAGAGTATAATTAGCTATGGCAGTTTTATATTCTACATTGCGAAAACAAAAAAAACAGAGGAGGAAATGTCACCTCGGAAGCGCCGAAGGACAGGTGAGATGTAGGCTCACGTAGGAGAAGCTCTGGTGGCATCGCCTTGTCAAAGCTCCGAAACTGGCGAAGTCTATCCGGGGGTAGCACATGGATCGCCGGCCGGTAGGTCGCCGGGTCGAATGGACGCACAGTCAGGGGGAAAAGCTCGACCCCGGGATCCATCTCGTGATCCGGGGGAGTCCCGCCCTGTGGAATATCATCGGCCATGTCAAATGTGTTGAGAAAAATGGTCGGAAAAGGGAAATAAAGCTAGAATACGAAGGGTCAATGAAAAGTCAACCCCCGGGAGGGTAGAAAATGGCTGAAAAAGCCGGAGTATGGGAAATGTGGGAAAATCAAGGGAAACTTGGGGGAAACAAACCCCAAGAGGCGGAAATCGAAAAGGAAGTGCCGAAACGAAGTTTCGATCGGACGAAAATGTTCGAAACGCGAAGGTATATGCGAATCGAACGACGAAACGGAGCGTAAAATGCAAGAAAACGGTGGAAGGAAGAGAGGAAAGTGCTCTAGAGAGAGAGGGGGAGTGTTTTCGGCCAAGGAAAGTGAATAAAATAGGGTTTGAAACCCTATTTTAAAAGACCCAAGCCGAAAGGACAAAATTGCCCCGATTCAGGCATTTTTGGCCGGCCGGCCAAATATTCGGCCGGTGATTTTTTTTGTGGCCGGTGGGTGGCCGGTGGCCTTCCCATGTGGCCGGTGAGTCTCCTACAACCTTGTTTAGGTCAGATGAGTGGTTTGGGGTCTTCATTGCTCAAGATAGTGCAAGAAATGGCATTTCCGAAGCTCAACCGGCCTCCGTTTTGACCTCGGACCGTGTCTTCAGTGTGTGGCACTCGAATTTGTGCGCGGTGTATCCTTTTCGTGTCCTTTTGTCTTTTACAAAACTTGAAAGTTGCCCTTTGTGCATGTATCATGTCCATCGCATTATCTTGTGCACACGCGTTGTCTAACGCATCGCGCTGTCTTGCGCATCTCATTGCATTTGGCATGCATTCAATCGCGCTGTCTAGCGCATCGCACTATCTTGTGCGCTCGCGTTGTCTAATGCATCACGCTGTCTTGCACATCTCATTGCATTTGGCATGCATTCACTCGTGTTGACTAACGCATCGCGCTATGTTGCGCATCTCTTCGCATTTTGCATGGATTCGATCGCGCTATTTTGCGCATCACACCGTCCTATGTACTTCATGGTCTGGCGAGACCTTAAAAACGTATGGTCTGGTGAGACCTTAAACCCGCTTGGTCTAACGAGACCTTAAAACCACTCGCATGCATTGTCATGCATTTCAAAGTCATGCGTTGTCACGCGTTCTAAGTTCATTTGCATTGTTATGCATTTCCCCAGCGTACGGTCTAGGAGACCTTAAATCCTTGGAAGGTGCAAGACCTTCGGTGCATTGGTATGCACAGTTCATTTGCATTTCCATGCATCTCAAACCGGGCATTGTTGCGCATCAAAAAAAAAAAAAAACAAACACATGCATTGTCATGCATCTCATTGTAAATACTGCATATGTCATGCATCGTTGTAAATAATGCATATGTCATGCATCATTGTAAATACTGCATATGTCATGCATTCATTGTAAATACTGCATTGTCATGCATCATTGTAAATACTGTATATGTCATGCATCATTTTAAATACCGCATATGTCATGCATCTAAGCCAAAAAACAAAAAATATTGCATATGTCATGCATTTTCTGTAAACATCCGTTCCAGTGCATATTGCATTATAGCTTGCATGCATCCATTGCATCACTTCCATCCATGGCTCGCACCTTTCCTTGTTGAGCTTGGTTTGGAATGTGCTCATACTTTTCATGTCGAAGCACAGTTCTGCATGTGTACACGCCTATTCCTTGATGAACTTGGTTTGAGGGTGGCGGCACATTTTCTGTGTCAGACGTGGTTCGTTTGTGTACATGCCTTTCCTAGGCAAGATTTGGTTTGGCCTGCGTGCCTTAGCCATCGTATCTATTTCATTCCACTGCATATTGTAAATATTGCATTGTAGCTTGCATGCATTCACTGCATCACCCATTCCACCTATAACTTGCACCTTTTCTTGTTGAGCTTGGTTTGGTATGTGCTCATACTTTTCACATCGAAGCACAGTTCTGCATGTGTACGCGCCTATTCCTTGATGAACTTGGTTTGAGGGTGGCGGCACCTTTTCTGTGTTAGACATGGCTTGTATGTGCACATGCCCTTCCTAGGCAAGATTTGGTTTGGTTGCATGCCATATCCACTGTATATATTACATTGTAGTGTAATTTTTGCATCCAGCATTAGGATCATTGTTCTTTCGTTAGCGGGTTGTTCCCCCCACTTATGTCATTCCACCCAATACTTGTTCTTGCGTCCGTCTACATCACTTATAGTTCTGCATGTGCACGCGCCTATTCCTTGATGAACTTGGTTTGAGGGTGGCGGCACCTTTTCTATGGTAGACGGACTCGTTACTTCCATCAATCTATTTGACATTTGTGTGGTTTTGAACCGCTAATGATTGGATCATGATTCAATTGCATTGCATTTCATTTGCATTATTTTAATTGCATTGTATTTTCATTTGCATCATTATACATAGTTTTGTATATATATTGCATGTCATTTTGCATGTTATGCATGTTGCTAACAATATTGTACATGTTAAGTTTGCTTTCTTTGCAGGCACGATATTGTATGTACAGTTCATTTGAAATTTGGTGCAACTGCATTTAACCGGACAGGTATTGTATCCTCCGAGCGAGACGTATCGAGAATTGCATAATTCTCTTACATCCTTTCTGCATTGTAGTGTAGTTTGGTGTATGATTGGTTAAAACTGTCGCATGTTATGCTTCATTACAGCTTTCTTTGCATGATCATAAGTTATGCTCGGCTTTGTGCATTGTCTTACATTTTGCCCCTGCCTTCGGGCGCATATCTTGTTTGTCTTGCATGCTTTGTCTAAGTCTTCGGCCTTGTCAAAAATGGGTCGTCTCTGGGCTTTGACATTCACTCCCGTCAATGTTATGACTTTTGAGTTCTGTCAAAGAGGGGCAACTGTAGACAGCCCATTTTTGACTGTCCTCAAGACTTGGACGTCACCGCTTGAACACTCGATGATTACCCATGTTCGTGTTCGTCTTGAGCTCCCGGAGGTCTCGGCTATGCGCCTTGCCTTAGGATCTCTTGACTCGACTGTTTCGTGTCTGGTTTTGCACCAAACACTTGTGTTTTGCCTTGAAGGGGCAGAGTAGGGCTTGTTGACCATCCCCACCCATCGTCGGCCATGGCTTAAGGCCACCGGCTGTGTTTTGTGCCACCGGCCAAATGTTTGGCCGATCGGCACTATAGATGGCCGGCCGGCTATCTTTTTTTTGGTCAATTGCATTTTTAGCCGGCCGACTACTGTGCATCTGCTTTTGCAGATATTTTGGTACAGCTGGCATGCACTTGGCTTCCCTCCATACACGTGTATGGAGGGATCTCTCTCTTTAGAAGCTTGTCTTGTAAGCTTACAAGACTAAAAGCTCTATAAAGAGGAGCCTTCTCTCCCCTTTGGAGGGTTAGACATTTTAGACAGCTTTTTTTTTTAGGGTTTGAGTTCTAGGGTTAGGGTTTGTTTATATCCTTTCTCTATATCTCTCTCTTGTGTGTGTTTTGTCTTACTTTTGCTCACAAACACCCACTATCACACCATCCCTTGGAGCTGAGGCCTTTGAGGGTTGTTTTTGGAGCTTTTAGACTGATTTCAACCTAAAGAAGCTGCTGGAGCTCCATTGTTGAAGAGGGTCTTCAAGGGTAAGAAGCTTGTCCCTTTATTCCCCATTTTTGTACACTCTTTTTACCTACCTTGCAACTATTTTTGAGCTTTGTGTATAACATACAAAAGTTTTGTTTTTTATCCCTCTAAATAGTTGGTTAAGGATGCTTTGGCATTTGCGGTTGTTTGACCCCTCTTAAGCCTTGAAAGGCCCCCATTTTGTGCCATTTTGAGTGAGCTCCGGGACCATTGAGTTTGGGCCTCCTCACCACTAAAATCTTGAGGGATTTCAGAGGTGAGGATGGTGTCTTGAGGTCCTAGTAAGGAGAAGGCCACCCCCTCTTCTTGTTGTCCTTGAAAAGGACCATTTTTGCCTCTTGAGAGAGCACCATATTTAAGTGTGTGTTGGCCATGCCTTAGCTATTTTCATGCTTATTATGTCATAATATGCCTCTGTTTTTAGTTGGTTTTGGTACACCATGCTTGCTTAGCATACATGCCTTGTAATGCCTTGTTTTAGCCTTAACATGTCTTATGTTTTGAGTCCTTATTCAAGCATGTTTAGGCCTAGCTTTGTGAAGCCTTTATGTTTATTTTGCCATGTTTAAGGTCTGTCCTTGGCCGTTTTGGTCAATCATAACATGTATTGCATAGCTCCTTTGCATTGCTAGCTTGTAGCCTCAAGTATGTGAGTGTGTAGCATGCATTGCTTGCATCATTTCAGTGGTTTGGAACCACTTAACATGCCATTTCAGTCCATTTAACATGCTTGTATGCTTGCCTTTAATGCCTCTTTGATGCTTTGGAAGCTTGTGTTGTATGCTCCATGTTTTGGGCAATTATGCATACTTTTAAATTTGAGTCACTTAGATTCCATCTAGGTGTTCCTTTGGTATTGTCTAGGTCTGCCTTGAACCTATTTTAAGTCCCCTTGGCCGTGTGAGGCTTGGTTGACTTAGTCATGGTTTAAGTCTTCTTGGCTTGCTCCATGTTTTGGACCTCTAATTGCATGCCATGCTTGTCTTGTTCATTTGGTTTGGCACCATTTTAGCATGATTTCAGAGCTTTCTATGCATGCAAATTGTCCATGTTTACCTCCTTTTAAGTGTGCTTAGAAGTTGTCCCTTTATGCTTAGGAATTGGACCATATTCGCATGCATGTGTGTGTGTGTTTTGGACCTCACTTCCATAGCATTGGCCACTGTTTTAGGCTTGTTTGAGGGCTGCCTAATTTAGTTTAAGTCCATCCCCTTGCTTGTTGCATGCTTTGTATGCTTCCTTGCATTACCATGTTGCATATTAGCCAACTTATCTAGGTTGCATTCCATTTGCATGCATGCTTGGCCTCTTGAATTGCTTGTGATAGAGGTTAAGCCCCATTGTTTGATTATGTGCATTGCATTCCATATTAAAATGCACACTTGATTCTTTGGGCCATCATGCATGCAAATGCGTGATTGGTGGTCCGAGAATCGAGGCCCACATCCCTTTGAGTCAAAAACATGATAAGGGATGTGATTGGTGCATACATTGCTTGAAATGCATTGCCATGCCAAGTCTTGCCCTCTGCTGCTGTCAAACACAGATTCTGCAGGAAGATTTGGCCGGCCAGCTATCTTCATTGCCGACCGGCCATCATTGTTGGCCGATGGATCAAATTTGTGGCCGGTGACCATTCTATATGGCCGGTGGTGTTCCCTAGTATCTAGAGAGCAAACCCTGAGACTTTGGCAGTTATCAGGGGAGCAGAGCAAGGAAAACAGAGGAATCTTGAGCATGGCAGTGGATTTCCGGGCAGAACCGAGCGCGCATGCATTGAGCCCTCTGCTGAGGCTGCTGTTTACTGCTTCCTTAGATTAATTAATTTAATGGTTTGTAATATTTAATTAGCTTGTCAGTTAGTTAAATTGTATTATTCTTTTGGTCCCTCTGAGTGAGGGCGTATTTGTAATAAGTGTGGGTGCGTGTGTGCATGTTTTCCAACCCCCACTTCTTTCTCCCTTTTACTTACCTGCTTTGATGGTTAGTATTAGGGCATATTTACTTTAGCACACCTTATGCTATGCATGCGTGCACCCATACATTTGTCTTGCATGCACCGGGCTCGGCGCATCATGCTAACTGCACAAGCATTTCAAATCTAACTTGAATACATGCTACTTGTGCATTTTCACATGTCTTTTATAGACTAGCCGAGCCTACTCTAGTGACATTCTGTATGCGTTGCATTAGCCATCTTAACATGAACTAGGGTCATGCATTGATTACTAATTAGTTTACCTTTTTTGGCTTGGAGTACTAGGTGAGCTTTTTATGCTTTAGCATCTTACATGAGTGTGAATGTTAACATGATAACATGATTACCATGAGGCTAGATGCTTATTTAATATAATTGTCTGAATGCCTGTGGGTGAAGGTTGGATTGCATAAGTTGGGACAACTCGTTGAAATCCGTATTTTAGCCTACTTGCGAGTAGCAAATTCCGAAGCGTTTTCCAAACAAACGGATATGCAATGTTTTGTTCCGATTTAGGCGATTTGGTCTATACTTGTTTGCTGTGCGCATAACATAGTAATTCTAGGCTAATAACCGGAATAAGAACACGTAATGTTTTTAAAAACGGATATCATGGTTAGTAGAGGCCGATCTTCGGATCGGGCGAGAGGGGGTGCTCATAGCTGACCTTTCCCAATCGTACCCAAGTTCCCGAGCCGAGGCTACTTTGGTGATGACGGACACATGGCCTTTGGCACCGAGTCAGGGTTTCCTAAATTCCCCCATGAAAAAATATTTAGGTGGCGACTCTGTATTTGGCAAAGCAGTCCATGTTTGGCACTTCTTTCAAAAATCTGTTTTCTCAAAACGATTTACCGGATTTGGACTCTTTGGTTCAGATTTAGAACCGTGACAAATTTGAGTCGAAATTTGTAGTAGCCCATAAGCGAGCGAACGGGAGTCATCCTCCCGGGGCGTTCGGGGACGTCTACACCGTTCGAACTGTAACATAATTGATTTCAAATTGAAACCTCATTTACTTAACTAATGGTGAACTCATTGCCCTAGGTTTTTTTTCCCAAATTAGTAAATTCATCTTTATTTATAATTACTAGTTTATTCGCTTTGCCTGATTTAATTATTACTAGGTTATGAACAATCAATTTTTTTTTATCAAAATTGATTTAGGAATTTAACAATTAAATTAGTTAATTTCTCGTTTGTCCCTGTGGATCAATACCTAGACTTGCCATTATTCTAAAAGAATTTGGTATAGTTTAGTGTTTGTATTTAGTGTGTGTAATGACCCACCAATTGCAAGTTTGAGTTTGACAATTTGAATTATTTAGTTTATAAGGTTTTCATGTATATCATTCAACCAAAAAAAAAAAGAAAAAAAGAAAGAAAAGGTATATTCAATAATCGTAATTTAATTAATTTATCACATTTGTCACTAAAAATATATATGGTCTATTTTTAAAAACACATTTTTCGTCTATTTTTTTAGAGACAAATGTGATACATTGAATAGGTTACGATAACCGGATCGATTTAACTTTTTTGTGAGTGATATCTATGACAAACCACACAAAATAAATGATTTAAATTATCAAAAGAAATTCATGGTGGGCTCTATAGGCCCAAATAGCATTCTCTCGAGTCTAGATACATAACTGGAGAGGAGTCTAGAGTGTAAAATTATGTGTTATTAGTGTCTGATAAAAAATGAAAAGAAAAAAAGAAACCTCCACTTTGTGTGTTAAAAATTTATTTAGTAAATGTGTGAGTGTTATAATAGAGATGTTAAGAAGGTGTGTTAAGAAATTGTGAGACTCATTTTAATGTATTTCATCTGGAGAAAATTGTTGAAAATTTCAATCTAAGGAGGGTATATGGTATTAGAATTTAGGTCTCATGGGTATTTTTTTCTTGGTGAGAAGTACACTCTTTGTAAAATATTATGGTGAGAAATATATTTTATTATTTTGGAGGATATTTTGTTTCCAATTTTATCCTTTAATCTATTTATCAAAATTTTTTATCTATTTAATTTTTTTGATTATCTGTTCAAATATTTTCCTATATGTTCATTTTTTTTTTTATCTATTCTATTTTTTTTTCTTCTATTATTCGCTCAAAAAATCAGAGAAACAACATAGAAAACATATCATTAAACAAATTTTTGAGGGACTGTGACAAATTTTTCCCACAAGAAGAACTAGCACAAGCATTTCAAGTGCACAAACAACATAGAAAACATAACATTGAACAAATCTTCTAGAAAATCTACACACAACATATAAAAGCCCTACATAATCTCTTTTTAGAAGCCATGGCTCAGAACCCTACATTCACCTTTGCATTTCTATGCTTCATACTATTTAATATCGAAGCTTAGTCTTCAACTTCTTCTCTAACCAAACTCTGGTGGCTATAGTGACTCATTCTTCACCTCTTGCGACAGTGCCTTCGAAGCCTACATATCTAGCTCCTATGACAACTCCTTGGAAGCCTAAATCTCTGGCTCCTGTGACAACTTCAACTTCCTCACCTCCTAAATTTTTGGTGCCTTTGAAGCTTCCACCGGTTATACTGAAGGTCTTTTTCTTTACTTTGGAGAGATTTGAAGAGATTTAAAGCTGATGCACATAAATTCCTGAGAGTCCTGTTCGAGCACTACAAGAAGATGATCTGAGGAGCTGAGATGGCAGTAGCAGAGCCACAGGAAGCAACAACGAATGTCACCATGTCACGAAGGTTGTTGGCAGCGACGAACTCAGATCAGTTAACTAGTCGATGAGAGAAATTATGAGGGAGGGAGAGTGTGTGTAGAGAGAAAAGAGAGAGAATGAGGGATATAACGATTCTGATTTAAACCTGACCTGTCCATTGTTTTGGATCCAGGATTTCTTGTCTCTATGATTGTTCATGTCTTCTTCCATCTTATTCCTTGTTAAGTTTGGTTATTGTAGTGTCTTGGTTGTATTTGAAATAGGTGTGGAGTTAGTTTTTTTTTAAATTGTTGTTGCCTAGATTTTGGCTTGTTTGCTCGAGCAAACTTTCTTGCGCTTGAGCGAACTTTGAGAACTTTTAGTACTTTTGCAGGTCTACAAAACTATTAGGAGTATGGCATTCTCCGCTCGAGCTATGTTTCTTACGCTCGAGCTGTGTTTCTTACGCTCAAGCAGCCCTTTTTATGCTCAAGCAATTTTTTGGTGCTCTTAATACTTTTGCAGGTCTGCAAAAGTATTGGGAAGGTGGTGTTCTTCGCTTGAGCGGTCTTTCCTTTTATGTCTAGTCACTCGAGCAGTGTTTTGGTTGCTCGAGTGGTCTACACGTACAACAGTCTGTAAAAGTCAGTTTTTGAGTCATTTTTCATATATATATATATATATATCTAAACATTTCAAAATCCTAAATCTAAATATTCTCTTTCTAAACCTCACCTTCAACCTCCAAATACTCTCAATCTGATCTCTATACCCTAGTCCCTTTGTTAAAAAGGTAAAACTCACTTAGTATTTCATTCTAACCAGAGCAAAGTTAGTTTTCAGCTTTGTCGAGGTTTCTCCACTCTTTCTCTCATCTTCTAGCTTTGAGGTAGGGACTTCTCTGCATTTTAGTATGGTTTTTAACTTGGTTGCTTGTCTTTTTAAACAAATCTTGATATTAGGGATTTTTGGAACAAAGCTAGGGTTTTGGTTTGAAATCAAAAGAAGGGTTTTCAAAATAGATTCTTGAATATGAATATGGGTTTGTAAATGTGGTTGAGTTGTGATGAAATTATGGATTTTTAGTCTTGGGGTTGATTTTTAAAGAAAGGGGATTTTTGCCCTAAATTATGAATATTTGATTTTGTAAAGAGAAAATGGAATTGATGTTGATTTTATGGAATTGGAATGATGATGATGATGATGGTGGTGGAGTTGGATATGCATTATCACTCCGATTTTGAGATTTTGGAAAGTATATCTTTATTGAAAATTATTTATCTGTTTAGAGATATTTGTTTTGGGCTATCAGGGGAGAATAGTTATGATTATTGTAGAGATTGCATGAGAATTAGGTGAATTGGAACTAATTTCTTATCCATTTACATTGAGCATTGTAATATATATATATATATATATAATACTTTGAAAATGTTTATTTTTTTGAGAAAAATGGGTGAATACCTCGGTGAATTTGGTTAGAAGTGTTGTTGTGGTATTATGTTGGCCTGTGCATCCTTGGTGAAAATTCAGAAACCTGTGCGGATAGGTGCCGAGCCTTCTGGTTAGTACCGGTAAAAATGACAATTGGTAGTGCTTGTAGCCTACTTGCAGATATGTCCTAGAGATTCCCAGTGTTGTATCCACTGCCCTATTTTCTATTGTAAATAAAATGATTTCATGAATTGTGATATAAATCTGACATTGCATGGTTTTTGGAAAAAGATATAAAATGTTTTGGCATGAGCATTGCATATGCGTTCACCTTATAGCTTTGTTAAGATTCATACACCGTGATAGAGTTTCTCTACTGGGCTTTGGCTTACCATATGTGGAAAACCATTTTCAGGTGCTGATGATATGCCTTGGCCAAGGCAGTAGGTGGGGAGAACTAGGAGCCAAGAGCTTTATTTTTGTTATTGTTGTATCTATTTTTTGTAGCAACCCTAATTTTTCTTAAGTCATTATTTATTATTGTTATTATTACTTTATTTATTTATTTTGGACTTTATTAGTTGTGTGGATACATAAGAATTTTATGTGATATTTAATTATATATAATTAATCTGAATATATATATAAAAGTGTTATATATATTGATCTTATATAGCATATTTATATATGTTGTATTTATGTTGTATTTGTAAAATATAATATACTATAAATTAGGTTAAAAACAAAAGCTATTGTCACTAAGAAAAGAAGAAGAAAAAAAGAAAAGAAAGGGCTGTATGCGGCAAGAGAGAGAGCCGAGAGCGAGCGAGCGAGAGAGAGAGAGAGAGAGAGTGATCATCAAAGAAAGTTGAAAGAGAGAGAGAGAGAGAGAGAGAGAGAGAGAGAGAGAGGCGTGAGAGTTCCGAGAAAGAGGAAAGGGAAAAAAAAAGGTTAGAGTTTTATTTTGGTGACTTCATTAATTCTCCAAGTATTTCTTTGATCTTCAAAAATAATTGTCAGTGCAAAACCCACTTTCCTTGATTTATGCTTATTTTGTTGTTTTTATTTATTTGATGTTGGTTTGATATTGAACTTGCATGTAGGTAATGGATTGATTTCATTTATTTTGGTTAGATGTGTACGTGAGGTTTAGAGGTTTTATATATGTTTATTTTATGGATGTAATCCCACTCATAGATATATGAAATTAATTAAACTAGGAATCCATAAATCAATTCCATATATTCCACCATGACTCCATGAATTGTTGTTTTATATGAGTGCTGGTGAGAAAAAGTGTATATAAAAAAGTGACGATTATGAGATTTATTTGAATGTTTTTAGGCTCGATATTGTTATTTTTGTTTTCATGAGTAGATGAGGGATTGTGTATATATATTTATTGTTGCCTTGTTCTTAGGAGTAGACGAGTGCTTTGATTTACGCGTGTCGTATATGCTAACTGTCCGGTTAGGAATGGCAATGGACCGGGACGAGGCTGAGGATTAAACTCCTCGTCCCTAATCCCCGAAGGTAAAAAATCCCCGTCCCTACCCCCGATCCCCGGCGGGGATCCCATCACCCCCCGCCCTTACCCCTTAACAGGGATTAGGTTTCTCTAACCTCGAAAAATCCTGACCCTTTTTTTTTTTTTTTTGTTGAATTTTGCGTATCCCATTTTGCTATCTGAAGCTAAGATATACCATCAAAGTGCAAATGATATTCAATAGATTTGTGTGTGTGTGTGTGTGTGTGTGTGTGTGTGTGTGTGTGAGAGGTTTGTTTCCATTTTTTTCAAAAAATTAAAACTTTCAACAATAAAAATGGTACCTAACTTTGTTAAAAGTAGTGGTTTAGCTTGGTTGCTGAGAAAATATAGAACTATGGCAATTAAATTAAAATTCTTGAAACCTAGATATTTCATTTAGACACACACACACTCACACACACGAAAAAAAAAACCCTCAAAGGAAGAGAAGAAGAATAAATTAACGAATACAAAAATAAGAATTGTACCAATTTCAAATTTTTTTCCTCTGCTTTTTCAACAATCAAAAGTTGGGTTGGGTTACCAATACATTTGTGAGAAAATTGAAATTCAAGAGAGAGATTCAAACAAACCCAGAAAATTATTGAGGCACCAGAATGGCAAAAAAAAATGTAAATTAATCTAGGAATCAAATAAATGTCATGCAACCAAAGAGATAGACAAAACATCATAAAACCAAAAAAAAAAAAAAATGGAAAACAAAACAAGAAAACATTGAAAATGCTTAACTTCACATACAAAACTCAAACATGCAACAGAATAAAAAACAGATCTAAATGTTAACCCACAAAAACCCAAAAAACTGATCACATCACCTTCAAGTTGGGAGCAAAAATCCATATTTATCCCCATTCTACCCAAAATACACAAAATTGGAACAAAAACTAAACTTCCTAGATCAAACCCAAAAGATTTTTAAAAAAAAAAAAAAAAAAGAAGAAAGAAAATGTGCTTACCAAGTTGAGAAGAATCTGGAAAAGAATTAAATTCAAAAACAAATATACGTATGCACGTATGTATGTATCAGAGAGTCAACATTTTGATCTGCAAACCCTTGTTTTTTTCGCCATGAGAGAGAGGCAAGCCACCATAACCGTAAGAAAGAGGCAGAGCTGAAGGTGAAGAAGGAAGACGTCGGTGAGAGAGAAGGGAGACGCCAGTAAAGGAGGAGCGACGTGGGTGGTGAGAGATGAGCGAGCGAGCGGTGAGATAGCAACAACCAGAGTAGAGAAAGGTGATGTGTTTGTGTGAGTGTGAACCTAACCCTAAAATGAGACAAAAAAATAGAGACACACACATATATATAAATAAGGGTATAATAGTAATTTTACTTCGGGCTCGGGCCAGGGCTGGGAAACATATCACTGTCTTCGGCCCGAAACTTATCGGGGATTCATTTTCGAATGCCATCCCTGGCTCGTCGGGAGTATTTTTCGAGAAAAAAAATTGCTCTAATCAGGGTCAGGTCCCCATTAGGTCGGGTTCAAATTGTCATCCCTACATCTGGGGAGTGTGGGTCAAACTTGGGATGATATTCCCATACAAGTTTGGCTTTAGAGTGGTGTTAGGTATACGGGAGGCATGTGAGATATATGTGTAGGCCTGAAGTGAACGGCCAAAGTGGTGGAGTTAAGGTACAAAGAATTAAATATGAACTTATTGGTATAGTTTGAATTGTTTTGATTTGTACCTCTCGAAAAATAGCAAACAACCTTGGTAAATTATGAAATTTGGGTAGAGACATGTATACGTAATTCTTGACAACTTTTGTATTTTAACTTTTTACTAAAAAGATCGATTAGAACTTGTAATCGAATGATTTTGGTTACAATAGTTTTTATTCATTTTAGCAATATAGATTTTAGATGTTGTTTTAACCCATGAAACAAGCATAAACTGAAGTAAAATATTATTTTGAACACTTTTTGTGTTTTGAATTTTTTCAAAAAAAAATCATCTTAGGACATTTTTTTTTTCATTTTCAGCTTCGGATTTTTCGGTCGAATTTCGTCTAGGTTCTTCTATCAAGTGTTTCTCTCAATCTGTTCAGTTTCTACTAAATTCCTTCACTTTATCTTTTAGGAAATTTGATTCTATACAACTTTTGTTCTTTGAGTTTTGGTTAATTCGAATGATTTAAGTATGAAACAGTATATTTTTATACTTCTTCAATAATTTACTTATGATTAAATTATACTAACTTTATTTTTTTTTTTTGTAGAATGGTGGGACTTACTAACTTTTTATGCAAGGTTAACCCACCATATTATTTTTTTAATATACTCAATTTGTGTTTAATTGTGTACAGGGAAGAAACTAAATGCCACCGTATCTCGGGGAACTACCCCTTCGTCTCGGTATGGGTGGAACTACTTGTCTTGTCCCATAATAAGAATTAAATGTATTTTTATTTGTGTCTGGTGGACATGTGAGTGTCAAATCTTGTACTCATACCAGTATACTTGTATGACTCGTTTTGTCTCTTGGCATTTTAGGTGCGTTCTGTTTGAGCGCAGCCAAGCTTCTTTTGTAGGATTAGTTGAGACTATGGGTGTGACGAAAAATAACTATGGTTGTAGCACATGTCTTTCGGACTCTTTTTTTTTTTTTTTTTCTCCTGGAGTTTAGGGTTGATATTAGTTTATTTATTTATTTATATTTTTTATGACCTTAGTATTTTAATAATTTGGCATTGTGGGTTATTTTCTAACTTTACATTATGTAAGTTGTTTTAACTATTTGTCTCTACTTTAATGTTGGAGGTATTAGATAGTCATGAATTTATGATGGATGGTTTAGTTGGCGTTTGTTTGTTTGTTTGTTTGTTTTTTTGTTTTGGAGCATTGAAATTTACTTAAACCATATGGAGATGAAAACATTTAAATTTTGTTTAACCTTTAGGATTTGTATAGCGATCTCGATTGTCCCTTTACTGTTCAGTTGTATTCCGGAGTCGGTTCCGTGAAGTTGATAGTGGTAATTATCTTGTTTACGCCCTTTACTCTTTGTGTTTGGGTTTTGGGATTGTTTTGGGCGGGTGTGTTACAGGTTGAGTGAGCCTAAGTCTCAATCCTAGTCGTCCCAGGTTTTTTTGGTGTTGCGCTCGAGCGGGTTATTCTACGCTCGAGCGGAGTTTGGTTTTTGGTCGTCCGCTTGAGCGGGCTTTCTTGCGCTCGAGCGGGGTTTACACTCTTCCAGTATTTTGTGTCCCTGCAAAACTTCTGCAGGTGTGTTTTCTACTCTCGAGCGGATTTCCTGCGCTCGAGCGGTCTTGTTGGCGCTCGAGCGGGTAGTACTTTATTATTGTGTCTTGGTGCTCGAGCGGTACTTCTTGCGCTCGAGCAGACCTAGTTATTTGTTCTTTACGCTCGAGCGTTGTGTTCTTCGCTCGAGCGGGAATGTCGTATAACAGAAGGCAGTTGGGCATTTTAAAATCACTTTTTCACTTCTCTTCTCTCTCTTACTTTTCCAAAAACACCATTGTTGAGCTTCTCACTCTAGAGCTCTACCTTCTCTCTATGTATTGATCTAGTAGGAGTGATTTACTCACCTTTGGCCTTTACAAAAAGGTGGTTGATCGTTGAGGGCTATCTTTTGATCCGAGAAATTTGTGATTTGGAGCACTTTTGTTTTTCTTCATCTTCTTCGTTGGGTATCACCTTTGAGGTAGGGATATCCTACTCCTCTTTATGGATTTTGTCTTTAAATTCTAGCATTTTGATATATTAGGTGTTGTTGGGTAATTTTGAGAAAGTTTGGGGCCTTTGTGCAATTTTACAAAAGTTGGGGTTTTAATTATATAAATCTATATGCAAGTTAGGCATAGAGAAATGAGATTAATGTTGGAACATTGATGGAAATGGAACCTTAGGGTTGTTTTGTGAATTATGGCTATTTGCCCTAATTGGTTTAATTAATTAATGTATATAATTAATTAGAAAAAATGAGGAATTGAATTGAGAATGTTGAAATTCGGAATGTATGGGACTAAAGGGTGTAGTTGAATAATTTATTGCTCACCTAGTTGAAATGTTGATATATTATCCATTTGTGCATTTATTTCTTGTTTAGAAATAATTGCTTTGGACTACTGGTGGAGGGTAATATTGATTGTTGTAGACAATGCATGATGATTAGGTAAACTAAAACTAATCAATTGGGTGTGTCATAGAGTATGACGGTTGATAGAATACATTAACTTCATGTATTGATAGATTGTGCATATGACCAATGTGTTTATGTGCATTATGTGTAGACGGTTGATAGAATACATTAACTTTATGTATTGATTGATTGCGTATATGATTCTGTGTTTATATGCATTGCTTGTGTATGGGAGGAGATGGGGGATGTACTCCACGGTTTAGGGGAAGATGGGGGATGTACCTCTAAACCAGTTAATGGTTATAGGAAGATGGGGGATGGACCCAGGGATGCAGCTCATATGCTCTCCTATTGGAGTGATGATACAGCTCATATGCTTATCTATTGAAGTGTTGATATAGCTCATATGCTTATCTATTGAAGTGTTGATATAGCTCATATGCTTATCTGTGGTAGTAATGATACAGCTCATATGCTTATCTATTGAGATGTTTGTTTGAGTTGATATAGCACTAAAATGTATATCATTTATGAAGTATGGAAGTGGTTTATGTGTTATTGATACAACACCAAAATGTGTATCCACTTTGGATTTTGAAAGTGTTCTAGTGATAAACTATAATCTCATCAAAGGTTTTGGCCAGAGTACTGAGCCTTGTTTTCAAACTCAATGTTGAATAAGAAATGGAAAGTGAATTGTAACATAGACCTGATTGTCATGGAATTGTAATAAGATGTAAATGAATGTATAAGTGTTGACCATCTATTAACTGCTAATCTTTTTGTCATTGTTCATAGTTGGTTTAGTATATTTCTACTGGGCTGTGGCTCACCCTATATGGGACACCATTTTCAGGTACATGAAGCATGCCACCTCCAAGGACATCGCTTGGGAGGCTAGAGGCAGGTAGACGTTTGTGGTTTTGGTTATCTTTTATTGTATTACATGTAATTTCAATCCAAGGGCTTAATGTGTATTTGAGTTAGTACTCTCCTCTTTGTAACTAAGTGTTAGCTTGGAAAGCTGTAAGCCCATAGGGCATTTGATCCTGTTGTTAGCATGTAATGTTTCTTAAAAAAGACAAACTACTCTATGGAATAGAAAAATGTTTGTCTCTTATATCAATGTATGTCTAAATTGATGGGTTTAATGTTATTATTTTTTAGGGCGTTACAATTTGGATGATCGAATATTGGTTGGGATTTAGTCTTAATTTATTATTTAATTGTCCAAATTTTGGGGCATGACATTTTTGTATAATCCTAGAGGTTTATATGTATTGAGTTTAAACTCACTTTTGTTGTAACCAAGTACTGACCTGCAAGGTTATAGCCATCAGAGCATTAATTTATCTGTTTTAACTTTTATTTCATATGTTTTGCTTATGACACATGCTATAGATTCAGGGTTAAGGCTTATGAATGTATAGTTGCATGTGTCATCTTTTGTAACCATTGATTAATATGAATGTAAAGATATCATATTCTGATATGTATTGTTAATTAGTAGTTATTGCAAGATGGCATTATTGTTAATTACTTCGGGGCGTTACAACTTGGTATCAGAGCTACCGAGTTTAAATACCTTGGGATTGTGGAAAGTGGTTATTACCACAATGGGTTCCTTTGCTAGATGAGATTAGAAATAACCTGCTATGCTATGTGGTAATATGTTTATGTGACTAAGTGGGTATGCAATTTAATTTCTAAGATATTGATTGGGTCTACGAGTTCCTAGAAGTCTTGTTAGAAGAGTACTTGATCATTTTTATTTCTAACTAGAACTCTGGTAACATTGTGGGACGATCATTGTCTAGAAAAGAAGTTCGTATGTGTTTATGTGACTACGTACTTATGTGGAGTGAATTAATTGTTGTCCACCGCATTAGGATGCAAGTGAGTTAGCTTCGACATATTTGTAAATTTGCTAATCTCTTGTGTTACCTTTATTAGGATGTTAGGACGTGGACGTGGTGGTGGTAGGCATGGCAGGAAAAGACGGCAGGAGGTGCCGTTACCGGATGATATTCCGGCACAGTAGGAAGGGGTTGGTCAGGCCAATGTGGGAGAACCAGATGGTCAGCAAGCCATGGGTGCTTTAGCCCGTGAAATGGCTGGAACTTTGCGGAAATGCATAGACATTCTTAGAGTTGAGAATCAAGTCCAAGCCCATGTTGCTGAGATAGGGCCGTCTTTTCTGAAGATGGAGTTTTTCCAGTTGAATCCAAATAAGTTTTTGGGGGATCCAAAGGAGCTACTAAAGGCAGATAAGTGGCTAAAACTGATGGTGAAGACGTTCGAGATGCTTGGCATCAAGGACGATGGGCTAAGAGTGACCTTAACATCCTTCTAGTTGAAGGGAGATGCAAGTATGTGGTGAAAGTACATGCGTAGGTGCATTGGGGTGACTTGGGAGGCCTTTGTTAATGCCTTCCAGGACAAGTTTTTGTCTCCCACTACTAGAGAGAAGTTGAGAGAGCAGTTTCTAAAGCTCAAGCAATTTAACACACTAGTGGCCAAGTTTGAGGCTGCCTTTACCAGTTTATCGAGGTTTGCACTTGAGCTTGTAGCGACAGAAGAACACTGTTGTTTGGAGTTTGAGAAGAGGTTGAGGACCAGACTCTTTTTCAAGGTGGCTGCGTCCATGAATAGGGATTATGGTCGTCTTGTGAAGATGACAACTTACTTAGAGATCGTGATTTAGACTGAGAATGAGAGAATGAGGGGCTCCAGGAAGAGGAGTTAGGAGGTTCAGGGAGAGACTCATGAAAGCAAGAGGCAGAGAGATACCAACCCACAGTAGTCTTAGAGAGCACAATCTAGGTCCATTTTCTCTGTAACGCCCTCAAATAAATACATATAACCCAACCATTCATGACAACCATAGATATATGAGAATAAAATATATTCATTTATCAGAGTATTCCTTTACAAAAAGTATTACATATTGACAACAAAAGTAAATGCCCTACGGGCTTACAACTTTCCAAGTCAATATTTGGTTACAACAAAAAAGAGTTCTAACTCTTAACACATTAAGCCCTTGGCTTGAATTACATGTAATACAAAATACATCTACAAAAATAAGCCTTCAGCTTCTAAACCTCCCAAGCTACATCCTTAGAGGCGGCATATCATCTGTACCTGAAAATGATATCCCATATAGGGTGAGCCAAAGCCCAGTAGAGATATGCTAAACATAATATGAGAATTAACTAAAATATTAGCATTTGACAAATGGTTAACACTTATAAAACAACGTAAATCTCTTCCAAAACCAATCAACACTTACAACCATGTTTCAATCCATTTCCATTTATTTATCCCAATCAAATCATAATGAGATCTCAACTCATAGAATTAACACTTCAGTCATTAACACTTCAAAATGAGACTACAACTCATAATATTATTAATACTTCAATCATTAACGTCATTCAAATGTAATCAAGGTTTCGGAGCTTTCACCCTGGACACTCCAACCAACTTAGTTATCAATGGAGTCCATTCCCTATCTCCTCCCAAACAATGGAGTACATCCCCTATCTCCTCCTAAACTGTGGAGTACATCCCTTATCTCCTCTTAAACCATGAAGTACATTCCCTATCTCTTCCCAAACCATGGAGTACATCCCCTTTCTTCTCCCAAACAAAATACGTATGCAATGTATTTAAACATCTTGTCATATACAATAATCAATTAAAGCACATATTCAACGTGTAAATCCAACCGTCATATTCAATGACATAAACCAATCGATTAGTTTCAATTTACCTAATCATCATGCAATTTCTACAACAATCATGGCTATCCTCCACCGATAGCCCAAAACAGATAATTCTAAATAGAAAAATAAATCTAACAATAGATAATTTATCAACTTTTCCAAAGGTAAGTAATTCATAAATCCAACCACACCATTTAATCACATGTTCCTTCAATTCCAAAATTTCCGAACCAATCTCGTTATTTATACAAAATAACTTATTTAATCAAATTAGGAAAACTCTTCCCCTTTATCAAATATTATACCAAAGACTAAATTTCATCAATTCCTCTCAAGCCTTAACATATTCAAGACCCCTCATGCCCATAAAGGACTCAAATAGGAAACCCCTCTTTTATATACATAGGAACTAACCAAAAATTTACCAAAAACCTTCTCAAGTCACACCATCTATACAAGATAACAATATCTATGTCAAAACCCATATAGGAGAGTAGAATATCCCTACCTCAAGCTTAGAAGAGGAAGAAGGAAGAAAAACTCAAAAGTCGACGGAGGAGAAACCAAGCTTTGCTCCGATCAAAATGAAGCCCTCGACAAGCTCTACACTTTATCTCGAAGGATCAATGTGAGTAAAGGTCTTCAAGCAAGTAGATCTAAGGATCTTTGAGTGAAAAGTGCCTTTTGAGAGAGAGAGAGAGAGAAGGTGTTTCACGATTTAGAGGGAGGAAATGGTAGAAAAAGTGAAAGAAAATGTCAAGTGAGGGTCTTTATAAAGCACTAGGTCAAAAATAGATATAAGCCCCAAAGTCAACTCAAAATATCTAGTCAAAATATCCTCAAAAAGTAGGCCAAAATCGGTAGAAAAAATCTAGGAAAAAGTCGTAGGTGTCGACCCTTCACAATACAAGTGTCGACACCTAAGAAGAAATCTGGAACACTAAGTGTGACTGCACTGTAGGTGTCGACCCTTCCCTAGACTGGTGTCGACACCAGAATGCAGTGGGTAATTTCAAAACAAGGGTCGATCCTTCCTTAGATTGGTGTCGACCCTTGCGGCCAATAAAAAGAGAAGGTGTCGACACCACCAAGACCGGTGTCGACACCAAAATGCAGTGAACAAATTTAGAACAAGGGTTGACCCTTCCAGCTTTGGTGTCGACCCTTGTGGCAAACAAAAGAGAAGGTGTCAACACCACCAAGACCGGTGTCGACCCCAGAACATGATTTTCAAGTTTCCAAACAACTTTTCAACGCGAACGAGTGTGAACGAGCAATCCCAACAAGTTTAAATTAATTTGTATACCTCCAAAACTAAGGTACAACAACACCAAAGATTTCCAAAATAAAATAGAGGGTTCAAATACATTTACCAAAAGCTTTAAAGGACTCAAGTGCTACATTCTCGATATCAAATTCGGGTTCTAGGAGAGGTGGTCAGGGAGGAATCACTTGTTATAAGTATGGTCAATTGGGCTTTGCCCGCAGAGGGGTGGAGGGCAACAGTCTGTGCGGTTTTCAGCTCATTCTCAGAGCCAGAGACAAGGGAGAGGGCAGTCGCCTACTTGCTTGTTATTAGTGTGAGCAATCAGGACATTTAAGGAGGTTTTGCCCTTAAGCAGGTGGCACATCTAGAGCGTCTAGTTCGAGGCAGATACAGAGCCATTAGCCTACACAGTTAGCTTAGGCCTTAAGGGCCAATCAAGGAGCCTCTTCAGCTCAATCAGTGTATCAGACTCATGTGCTGAGGGGTGAGCAAGTGGAGCAGAGACCTACAGAGCGTGCGTATGCTAGTACCACACCAGATTTGTTGCCAGCACCTTTGGTGGTAAGAGGTAACTTTTTGTTGTGTAATTCTATTGCTAATGTATTGATTGATATTGGTGCATCGCATTTTTTTCATTTCGTCTGCATTCGCGTCAGCATTAGGGTTAGAAGTGGCTCAGTTAGCATCTTCACTTAAGGTAGAGTTACATGTTAGTAGTGAAGTTGTGTTAGACCAGGGTGTTGGGATTATGAGATACAGGTTGTCAGTCATCGACTTTTTTTTGCTTTTGTGTTGATTGATATGTCGAGTTTTGATATCATTTTGGGCATGGATTGGTTGTCATTCTATTGGGCCATTATAGAAAGTTACCGTTAGAGAGTTATAGTGTGTACCTAGAGTGGTGATTGTTTTTATTTCCTATGGGACCGAGTTGATAGAGCCTTGTTGCCAGTGTATGATCCACATAGTCGGGGTGAGCTTAGTCTCTTTTTTGCTACATTCTTGGGTGTTGAGAATGATATGGTCCAAGTTGAGTTGTCGAGGGTAGTTTGTGAATACCCGAATGTCTTTCCCGAGGATCTTACTAGTTTACTACCTTACCGTGAGATTAAGTTCTTTATTGATTTAGTGCCTAGAACGGCATTGATTTCTATGGCACCGTATAGATTTGCACCCGTTGAGTTGAGTGAGTTGAAGATTCAACTTCAAGAATTGTTAGATAAGGGCTTTATTCGCCCTAGTACTTTGCCTTAGAGAGCACCGGCTTTCTTTGCCAAGAAGAAGGATGGCACATAGCAACTTTGTATTGATTACCGGAAGTTGAACTAGGTACCTATTAAGAACAAGTACCCATTGCCTCATATAGATGACTTGGTTGACTAATTGAAGGGGTCTTGTTGCTTTTCTAAGATAGACTTGAGGTTGAGAAGATATGCAGAAGATGACATTTGTGGTATGGCCATCATGAGTTCCTCATTCAGTTAAGAGTGAATGACGAAGATATCCAGAAGATGACATTCATGGTATGGCCATCATGAGTTCCTAGTGATGCCTTTTGGGCTAACTAACGCACCGGTCTTCTTTGTGGATTTGATGAACCGAATCTTCCGTGAGTTCTTAGACTATTTTGTGGTTATTTTTGTTGATGACATCTTGATCTACTCACCCTTTGAGGAGGAACATGATGAACATTTGCAGATTGTACTTGAGTTGCTTAGAGCCCACAAATTGTATGCTAAGTTTGAGAAGTGTGAGTTCTGGTTACAGGAGGTGAAATTCTTAAGCCATGTGGTATCTGGGGAAGGGTGACTGTAGATTGTTCTAAGATAGAGGCTGTGCAAGATTGGGAACAACCTAAGAATACTTTTGAGATCTAGAGTTTCTTGGGGTTAACCGGGTATTATCGAGGTTTTGTGAAGGATTTATCTAGATTAGCCTCACCATTGACTAGACTGATGTGGAAGGGAATTAAGTTTGTTTGGAGTGAGACTTAAGAGAAATTGTTTCAAGAGCTTAAGGTTAGACTTACCATTACTCCGGTGTTGATTATTCCGAAAAGAAGATTGAGCTATTCAGTGTATTGTGATGCGTCTCGGGAAGGTTTGGGTTGTGTCTTGATACAAGAGGGGAAGGAAGTGACATATGGCTCACGGCAGTTGAAAACACACGAGAGAAACTATTCTACTTATGACTTAGAGCTAGCAGCAGTGATCTTTACCTTGAAGATCTGGAGGCATTACTTGTATGGTGAGAGATTTGAATTATTCTCCGATCATAAGAGTTTGAAATATCTGTTTTCACAGAAAGATTTAAATTTGAAGCAAAGAAAATGGATAGGGTTTATGGAGGATTACGACTTTGAGTTATACTATCATTCGAGGAAAGCCAATGTAGTGGCCAATGCCTTGAGTAGGAAATCCATTAGCAACGTAACTAGTATTGCCATCCGAGAATGGGAGATATTAGGCATTATTGGCGAGTTTGACTTGCATCTTGGCGAGTCTGTTGAGTCGGCAACTTTGTTTACTATGGTTGCACAACCTATACTTGTAAGCCGAGTTATAGAAACACAGTGAGGTGATCCTGAGGTAGAATGCATCTGGGAGAAGATATCTAGAGGGAAGGTAGAGAAGGTCTTGAACGTGTATTCTGACTCTAGTGTTAGATATCTTGATCGTCTTTTTGTGTCAAAGTCTTGGAGAGAGAAGGTACTCCGAGAGTTTCACCATTTGCACCTTGCAGTACACCCGGGAGGCAAAAAGATGTATCACGACCTTAGTTGCCGGTTTTGATGGAGGGGGGATGAAGAGAGACATAACCTTGTTTGTTTCGAGGTACCTTACTTGTCAACAAGTGAAGGTAGAGCATCAGAGGCCGGTGGGTTTGTTGCAACCCTTGCCTATAACTGAATGGAAGTGGGGGCATGTCACGATGGATTTTGTTGTAGGTCTTCCAAAGACTCAACGAGATAATGATGCCGTATGAGTTATAGTCGACCAATTAATTTAGTCAGCACACTTTGTACCTATGTGCATGAGTCACTTGGTAGATTATCTTGCCGACCTTTATGTTAGGGACATAGTGCAATTTCACGAGGTCCCTGTAACTATTGTTTTGGATAGAGATCTGCGTTTCACGGCTCGATTATGGCAGAGCCTGCAGAATGCCTTGGGCACTTGATTGACTTTTAGCACAGTTTATCATGTTCAGACTGATGGGCAATTAGAGCGTACCATTCAGATCCTAGAAGATATGCTTTGGGGTTGTGTTCTTGACTTTAAGGGATCGTGGGAGAGACACTTCCCTTTAGTGGATTTTACCTACAACAATAGCTTTCAAGCGAGTATTGACATGGCACCGTTTGAGGCCTTGTATGACCAATTGTGTAGATCTCCTGTGTGTTGGGCCGAGGCGGGTGACGCACCTATGTTAGGTCCTAATTTAGTCTGAAAAATAACGGAGAAGGTTGCACTTATCCGTAAAAGGTTGGTTTCAGCTCAAAGTTGTCAGAAGAGCTATGCCATTATCGTTTGAGGTAGGAGATCACGTCTTCTTGAAGATATCACCAAGACGGGGTTTGATAAGGTTTGGAAGGAATGGAAAGTTATCTCCTAGATTTATTGAGCCTTTTGAGATCTTAGAGCGCATTGGGTAGGTAGCATATCATGTGGCCTTGTCGCCATAACTTTTTGAGGTTCATGACATGTTTCATATATGTATGCTTCGGAAATATAAGCCGGATCCGTCACATGTATTGGATTGGACCGAGTTAGAGGTAGATGAGGATACTTCATACGAGGAGAGACCCGTTAGAGTCCGAGATACACAGGACCAAGTCTTGCGAGGCAAGACAATTCCATTGGTCAAAGTGTTGTAGAGACACTATAGTGTTGAGGAGGCAACTTGGTAGCGTGAGGCGGAAGTCCCTAAGAAGTATATGGACCTTTTTGTTAATGTTTGAAACTTGTAATGAAAATCTTGTTATGTTGATCAAATTTAAACATTGTGTATGTTTTGAAAAAGTGAATTGTATATTAAGTATTAAGAACCTTGTTTATCGTTATTGTAGGAATGAATGACCGGTGGATGGGTCACGGTTATTAGTTATTGTAATTGATTTAAATACAATGGTTATTGTGTTGATTTTAAAATTTCCGGGACAGAATTCCTTAAGAGGGGAGGTTATAATGATTTTGGTTTAAACCCGACCCGTTCATTGTTTTGGATATGGGATTTCTTGTTTTGACGGTTGTTCATGTCTTCTTCCATCTTATTCCTTGTTGAGTTTGGTTATTGGAGTGTCTTGGTTGTGTTTGAAACAGGTTGGGAGTTAGTTATTTTAAAACTGTTACTGCCCAAATTTTGGCTTGTTCACTCGAGCAAACTTTCTTGTGCTCAAGCAAACATTGAGAACTTCCAATATTTTTGCAAGTCTACAAAACTACTAGAAGCATGGCATTCTCCACTTGAGCAGTATTTCTTGCACTCAAGCAGTTTTGGCTTGAGCGGTCCTTTTTGTGCTTGAGCGGTCCTTTTTGTGCTCGAGCGGTCCTTTGGAGCTCTCAGTACTTTTGCAGGTCTGCAAAAGTACTGGGAGGGTGGTGTTCTTTGCTCAAGTGGTACTTTGTTCACTTGAGTGGTCTCTCTTTTTGTATCTGGTCGCTCGATTGGTGCTTTGGCTACTCGAGCGGTCTGAGCGTATATTAGTCCATAAAAATCACTTATATATATATATATCTAAACATTTCAAAACCCTAATCTAGACCATCTCTCTCTAAAACTCACCTTCAACCTCCAAATACTCTCAATCTATTGATCCCTATACCCTAGTCCCTTTGTTAAAAAGGTAAAGCTCACATAGAGCTTCATTCTAATTGACGCAAAGTTAGTTTTTGGCTTCATCAAGGTTTCTCCACTCTCTTTCTCTCTCTCTCTCTCTCTCTCTCTCTCTCTCTCTCTCTCTCTCTCGTCTTCTAGCTTTGAGGTAGGAATTTCTTTGCATTTTAGTATGGTTTTTAACTTGGTTATTTGTCTTTTTACAGAAATCTTGATGTTAGAGATTTTTGGAACAAAGCTAAGGTTTTGGTTTGAAATCAAAAGAGAGGTTTTCAAAATGGGTTCTTGAATATGAATATGGGTTTGTAAATGGATTGAGTTGTGACGAAATGGTGGATTTTTATCCTCGGAGTCGATTTTTAAAGAAATTTTTTTTCCCTAAATTCTGAATATTTAATTTTGTAAAGAGAAAATGGAATTGATGTTGGTTTTATGGAATTAGAACGATGATGATGATGATGATGATGATGGTGGTGGTAGTGGTGGTGGTGGTGGTGGTAGTGGTGGTGTTAGATATGCATTATCACTCTTATTTTGAGATTTTGGAAAGTATGTCTTTATTAAAAATTATCTATCTATTTAGACATATCTATTTTGGGCTATCGGTAGAAAATAACTATGATTGCTGTAGAGATTGCATAAGAATTAGATGAATTGAAACTAATTTCTCATTCATTTGCATCGAGCATTGTAACATATATAACACATTGAAAATGTTTATTGTTTTGAGAAAAATGGGTAAATACCTTGGTGAATCTGAGTAATAGTGTAGTTGTGGTATTATGTTGGCCAGTGTGTCTTTGGTGAAAGTCCAGAAACTCGCACAGATAGATACCGAGCCTTCCGGTTAGTACCAGTAAAAATATTAATTGGCAGTGCTTGTAGCCTACTTGCAGGCACGTCCTAGAGATTCCCAGTTATCACGACCTAAACCTGTCCCTATAGGTTTATCATCGTAACCGGCCAGTAATCCGTGATTACCAAAGGCCTGTTTAACAAAAATGACAATAATACAATATAAAGGGGCTGATGGAAGCCAATCAATAATAATATACATCGTCCAATGAGCTGTGAGGACCTGAATAGAAATAAACTTTCATATACATAGTTATATACACAAACACTTATGTCCATAAAGCTCATATATACAAGACAAAACACAATATAAGCAATTAAATCCCATTATCGAAAACAGTATTAACAAAAGTCATAAAAAATTTATTTCACTTGACCAATATCAAAGGGGTGAATTTGAACCACCCAAAAAGCCTTGACACGGGTTGGTTCGGAACCTCGCGATAAGGCAAAATAGCTGGCTTGACAAAACAAGGGTTCGGGTCGACGCCATTAGCTTTGATCCGGTGCTTGATCACCTACATATATATATTAAACAGTGAGCTAGAGCCCAGTGAATAACAAATGTGCAAAGAGGTTAACAATGATGTCCTTTCGGTCTTTGAAACAATTGATTTCAATCAATATCATTTGTCAATCAATCGTTCAATCATTCGATTCAATCAATCATTTTCAATCATATTCATATTGATATAGGTCATACGTGGTACATCCCATAGCAGCAATACAATACAATGAGTCTTAAAGACCGAACAATCAATTGATGGCCATCAAACAATAACAATAGTTCCAAGATTTGGAACTGACAAAGATCTCTGTAACAATAGCGACATCAATAACAATAACAATAACAATACGCTATGGATGCCATGAATACAATTCAAAAGAAGATCATTATTCAATCGATAAAAAGTAACCGTTTAGAAATGATATAATTTATCATGCAGAAAATAAATACAATTTGAATATATCTTTACAACATTGTTACTCACAGCGGGTTCCTCGGTACATGTACTAATGGTTCGGCATCTGACCTAAACAAATAAAGTTAAGCACAACACAATTACAATCACACTCTTACAATTCTATTCAATTCGATCGTTCGATCTTAATTCATTTTCTCTCATTTGACTCTAATTTTCATTCGATTATTCCTATTTATTTTTCTTCCATTCCTTTTAAATATGGATGACTAGTATTAGGAATAAATTAGATTATTAACCTCCAATTAAAATATGTTTAGCTATGTATTAACCAAACTAATTAAATATAAATAATCTAACTATATACCAACCCTTATAAAGTTCACTAATTACACAATCAAACTTAAATTAGGCTTATACACATTAAATTACAAGTATTCAGTCATGCTTAAATTATTGAATCAAAAACTCATAAATATGTACATTTTGCAATTTCAACTCCATTTTCAAGCAAATCAAGGCCCAAATAATTAATCTTCACATTTATTTCCATAATCTTATGCCTAACTCAATTTCAATTGAATCTAATTAATTCTCAATTAAGGCTTAATTTGACTACATCTAATTTTATGAACCTAAATTAAATTTTTAATTGAATTCTTATAAGGCTCTAAATATCAAATTAAACTCATTCTTTCATTTTTGAAACTCAATTTCATGAAACATCCATTTTCTTGAACCCAAGCTCTAATTCATGTTTAATCTCTTCTCAAACTCTATGAATCATGTTTGAAAATAAGTTTAGAAAACAATTGTTTTGTTCATGGATTCTTGAAAACATTACATTCGTGGAAGGATCATGCAACCTAATAGGTGTTTGAATTAAAATTATGCCATGCATGGTGAATTTAGGAGCTAACTAAGTCAATTCTTCCATACCAAAACATGCATGTATTCAACTCTTGATTACATGAGTAAACCTTCTAATTAGTCATCAATTCATCCTAATTTAAGCTTTAATCTTAAAGATAATGGATGTACAAGTCTCTATATCAAGAAATTAGAAAGAAAAGCCTTGCTTTGATGATTAGAGTGAATTCAAGACAATCTTCTATCTTCTTTCTAAATTCTTCTCCTTTCCTTTCTTTCTTGTTAAATTCTTTCCCTAGAGTCCCCTCTTTCTCTCTCTCTCTCTCTCTACGTGTGTCTCTTTAAAGGTCACCAAAGTCCATTTTACTTCCTTTGTTTCCTATTAGATGAATACAATACTCTAAATAATAATAATAATAATAATAATAATAATAATAATAATAATAATAATAATTCATTTCCTAGATTAAATTGTATTCAATTAACTCAAGTGAAATTAATCTTACCATATTATGATCTTAATTACACTAAATTAAATTATACTAAGGTGAATTAGGCTCTAATTCCTATCCAATTATTTAATTCTAACTTGTTAAAATTAGCAAATCAGACAGGTTTAATTTTCATTCTAACCTATCTGTTCAAACAATACAAGTCAATAAATCTCATAACAATCAATAACACTTAATCACATAATTAACATGTAGGAACATAATTAATAGTTCCAATTAAGACTTAATCAATCAAAGACAATTTAGTAAACTGAATCAATTTTCAATTAAATTTCTCAAATGGCTCTAAAAATTCCCATAAGCTTATCCATGTACTCAATTTCAATTGGTGCACCCAATAAGATTGTCGATTTCAGTTTCAAAGTTGTAACCTTAATAGGTAATTTTTCAATATGGATAGATATGCACAAATTAAATTACTAGGCACTTAGTTCAATTAGAGTTAACACATAATTAATTAATTAAAATCATGATTAGCAAGTATGGGTCATCACACCAATGTCGTATCCACTGCCCTATTTTCTATTGTAAATGAAATGATTTCATGAATTGTGATATAAACCTAGCATTGCATGATTTTTGGAGAGAGATATAAAATGTTTTGGCACAAACATTGCATATGAATTCACCTTATACCTTTGTTAAGATTCATACACCTTGATAGAGTTTCTCTATTGGGTTTTGGTTCACCCTATGTGAAAAACTATTTTCAGGTACTGATAATATGCCTCTGTAACTTTGGAGGATTAGGAACCAAGAGCTTTATTTTTGTTATTTTTGTATAAGCCTAGGGCTTTATATATATTGAGTTTAAACTCACTTTTGTTATAACCAAGCATTGTCTTGGAAAGCTATAGCCATCAGGGCATTAATTTGTTTGTTTTAACTTTTATTTCATATGTTTTGTTTATAACACATGTTATAGATTCAGGGTTAGTGCTTATGAATGTATAGTTGCATGTGTCATCTTTTGTAACCATTGATTCATATGAATGTAAAGATATCATATTCTGAAATGTATTGTTAATTAGAAGTTATTGCGAGATGGCACTATTGTTAATTACTTCAGGTCGTTACGGTGGAAGAGAGAGAGAGGGTTGAGATTTTAATTAGGGTTTGAAATCAGAGTGTATACTATAAGTATGATATATATATATATATAGGTAGTTTGGCCATTTTGCCTAGGCATGTCCTTATGGGCAAAGTAATTTTGTAACATGTAGAAGAAAAGATGGACTGCTTGAGCAATGAAAGAAGGAAACCAGTATATCTCCTTGCAGGTCTAAAATTCTAGGAAAATGCATTTCTGCACGAGTGAAGGAGTAACCGTTCAAGTGGTCTCTACTCTCATGCCACTTAAGCGGTCTATCCGGGTTCAACTGATATAAAATCGAGTTTTTTCCTATTTTCTCTCATTTCTCTTTTTTACTCCTTCATGTCCGAAAACCCTAGCTCTCAAATTATAGATTTCATCTACTTTTACTAAGAGTCCATCCTAGATCTTGTATTAAAAGTGGAGAGCACGTAGAGATTAACACCTTCACTGATTGAATTACGACTTCTTTGAGATTTTCTTCCTAGGTTTTCATATGTTGCTCGTATCTTTGAGGTAAGGGTTTTCTTAGCTTTATATATTTATAAGTTGGTGTGATTATGTAATATTTTATGGTTATGGGTTGATATGAGTTAGAAACTTTTTGAATTAAAAGTCATTAAAGTATCAAATGGTATTTTCATTCAAGTTTTTGAAATGTTTTGGATGTTTTGACATAAAAATGAATAATAGTTGGTGAGTAGGAGATTTTGTGAAACTTCCAATTTTTTGAAACCCTAGATTTGTGAGTTCTGTTTTAAAAGGGGATTTGAACTAATTGGTGTTTTATGTTGGAATTTAAATTGATATTTTATGAAAATATCGGAGTTGGATAAATTTCTAATCTATGATGATATTATTGATGATTTAAGAAAGTCGCGTTAGGTGGAAACTTGGAAATGTTGAAAGAACATAAAGTTTGGATTTTGTATAAAATTATTGTTGATGATGAGGAAGACTTTGAGTTATGAAAATATAAAAATTTTAGTACTTATTTAATTGTTGATTACTTACATGATTGAATTGAACCTTAGGCAAATTATAATATTTGCAAATTCATACATTGCATTACATTCTCATGGTTTGGATCAAATGTCGAGTTATTTAAAAGTGTATGTGGTTTTGAAAACACGTTGTGTGTGTTAAGGTGTCTGATTGCCCTTCCGTGCTCGAAGTTGGAAAATGTGGGAATGCTATCGAGCTGTTGTCGAGGTGCCCAATTGCCCTTCCGTACTTGAAGTTGGTAAATGTGGGGGATACTATGGAATATATTGTTGGGTATCCAATTGCTCTTTTGTACTCGGTAGCCAGTAAATGTGAAAATACTTTCGAAATGTAATGGGTGTTCAATTATCCCTCCGTACTTGGTGGCTAGAAAATGTGAAAGTTTTTTGAAAGATAATGGATGTCCAATTGCCCCTCCATGTTTGATGCCTATAAATGTGGAAATAATTTTTTGGAAAATAGGATAGGTGCCCAATGCCTTTCTGTGCTCAGTGGTCGGTAAATGTGGGATAAATTTTGAGACACACAGAGTGGATTTGCTTTTGTTTCACAAAGGATTTCCAAGTATAATAAATGTTCAAGTGATTGAGTCGACCATTAGGTTTGAAATCATACATCATGCATTGGGTTACAAAAGAAGTAGTAATTTTGTGCATGGCATGGCATTACATTGCATGAACATAATCATAAGAAATATCTATATATATTGTTAAGAGTATTCTTACTGGGCGTCAAAACTCACTCCCTTTTTATGAGTTGGATGTCCAAAATTTTGGGTGACGATGACATGCCTTATTTCCACCAAAGAATTGTGAAAATCTTATCGAAGCATGAGAGCTCCCTTTTGATGATTACATGCTGACAATTACCGAGCTTACTTGTTCAGGATAGGGTTTTATCTTACTTGTGATCAAGGCCCTAGCCTTGAAAGATGTAAGCCCTTAGGGTACTTTTGATGTATTTACCTCCTTTTCATTATATATGTATTTGTTTTACGAGGTTGTGGTATTTCTTTTTCCTATATCCACACGCTACTATGAAATTGGATAACATTTATGGATTGAAAATTATAAAATGGGTTATGAAGATTGGGGTGTGACAATTTTAGAGTGTAAACTTTTGGCCAAACAAAATTCAAATTTGAATTTATGATCCAAGTGCCCTTTTGTCTATCTATCTATCTATCTATCATATTTGTAAATGTTGACGTCTCATTTTTTTTTTATTTTCCAAAAATAGTCTTATAGTAGTTACATGAGCAATTACGTCCTAAATTTAGGAATTTTTTTTTTTTTTTTAAATATCTTAACTATTTTTTTTTTCAAATTCATTTTAATTTTCAAATTTTTAATTCGATCATTGATTATAATCTTTTTTTTTTTTTAAATAAAATAATTATTTGTACATGAATCGCATGCGCTATCACTTCTCATAAGAATAAAACAAATCTTTGCCATTATATATGTGAATGTTAGAGTTGGTATTGACGTTTCATTTTTTGAATTTTTTCGAAACACCTTTATAGCAGTTACATAGATAGTTATACACTAAATTCAAGTTTTGTTTTGAATTTTTTAAATCTCTCAACTTCTTCTTTTTCAAATTCATTGTAGTTTTTAAATTTTTGATTCAATCATAAAATTTAGAGTATACCCTAAATTCAAGTTTTGTTTTGAATTTTTTAAATCTCTCAACTTCTTCTTTTTCAAATTCATTGTAGTTTTTAAATTTTTGATTCAATCATAAAATTTAGAGTATTATTTTTTAAAATAAAATAATCATATACACACTCATCGTATTTGCCGTAACTTCTAATAAAAACAAAAACAAAAACAAAATGCAAACAAAAATTTGTTAACAATCCCGTCTCCCTCTTCTCTCAGTCTCTTATACTTGTTAATTAGTTTTAACATTTGAAAACTACCAAATCTTTTAACACCTCCTTGGAATGGAACAACAAAAAGCCCTACATCTCCTCTTTTGCTAACATCTTACACTAATAGCACCTAACAATATAATTGGAGATGTTCTTAGAGTATCATTATCAAGCACATTAAAGTTTTTTTTTAAAATAATTTTATAGCACAAAATCATAAAAACACACTCCATCAAACTCAATTATTGGTTAATTATTTCAATTGAATATCAAACTACTAGCTACATGTAGTTAGAGAAAGATAACTCAACAAATGAAATAAAAAAATAGAGAGTTTGTTAGAGAATGTATTTAAAAATACAGTTAGCTAAAATAGAAAAGTAGACTTCTAGTTAAAATTTAACTAAAAATTTGAGTTTTTTGATAGAGATGTTGGATGATGAAAAAGTGTATGTAATTTTACAAAATTAAAAAGGGCAAAGGTAACTTATAATTTTATAGGGTGCAAATGTAAGGATCTTTCATTTTCAAATGTCTTTATTCCTCAGGTTATCAGATTTATGTGTTTTGAGTTTTTACATAATTCAATTATTGAAAGTGCATTAAGACTGGAAAGCGGATCTTGTTGTTTTTGTTCTCTCTACACACACTTCCCCCTATACTCATTTAAAATTTTTATTTTTTTCCTATAATTTGGAATATACCCTCATATTTAATATCAAAACATTTGTAAATGAAACGTAGGCCACATTGTTTGATTCTATAGGATAGAGGAGATTAAGAGTACAGTAGAATTGAGTGAAGAGATTATTAATGTGGTGGTATTAGGTTGGAAATGTAGGATAAAGAGGGTTTGGTTTGTATACCACCAAATTAATAATACTATAGATAGTATTAATATATTTCATATTTTTTTAATCTTTAGTATTTTTTTAATATTATAATTCTTATTTTTTGTTTTAAAAAAATACAAATTTTGCTTAAAAATCATTTAAAAATTCATTAATCCCCTCACTGAATTTCCAATCCCAACCCCACCATGGGATTTGTAGTTCTACCAATAGGGTGATTGCTAGTCCAAGGGTTAATCCCCTGTAACGCCCCAAGAAAATATACAATAACAGTGCATCGATCTCTACTCTTTATGATAACACTACGCCAAAATTGGGCTTTAGCGGCGGTTTTTTACTGCCGTTAAAGGCTGTAAAACCGTCGTTAAAGCCTTTAACGGCGGCATTAACAGCGGTTTCGTTACCGCCGTTTATGCGCGTGTCGGAAAAAGTACCACCGTTATAAAAAGGTAAATTACCGTCGTTAAAAGTCGACCAAAAACGACAGTAATATAGGACCAAAAATGGCGGTTTTTTACCACCGTAAATAGGTTCAAATTTTTCAAAAAATAATTCTTTCTTCTTGCACTCCCCAAGTCTTGAACCCTCAACCTCTCATCCACCCACACCAACCACTCTACCATAGCAACTCTTCATGAAATATATTCCCTAAATAAATATTTAAACATTACTTTTACTTTATTGTAGATGGTTTCACGGAGCTCACGGAGTTTACAGAGCTCGCAAGCAAAGACCGCCATTAATGATGGATTAATGAAACTTAACCCGTTAATGATACATTAATGCCCTGTTTTGGCGTAGTGTAACAAAAGTAATTCATCAACATTTGAATACATGATCATAAGGTTTTTACAAAATAGTTCCACATGCGAATATACATTCAATGACTTTTAACACATGAATCTATAGCATGTAGAACATTTAACCAAAATGAATAAGTGCCCTCAAGGGCTACAAATTTCTAAGGTTTAAATCCGGTCACACAAAAATGGTTACTCGAACCCATACAGATATAGCTCTTGGCTTACAAAATATAATCATGACAAAACAAGAGCCTTGTGCTCTCAACATGCATATCCACACCCTTAGTTCAGCGAAATCGCCACATCTTTTCGTGCACTAAAATCTCGTAGGGTGAGCATAAAGCCCAGAAAGAAATTCTTAACAAAGTATATATATTTTATACAAGCCCCATGAAATGAAATGTACGTGTCATGCCGTGCAAAGTATCATTTTCATCATTTGAAAACCAACATGCACAATGGAAACTTGAAATTTCAATAGATTCAATGATTTTAAACCAAGTTCACGGGGCGGTAAATACGACTTAAGTAATCCCTAGGTTGATGTCTGCAAATAGGCATAACTAGCACTACCAAATTCCCATTTTGCCGGTAGCTAACCGGAAAGCGCGTGGTACCTCTTCCATGCGTGTTTTCGGTCTTTCACCTTTGACACTCGGGCCAACTTAATTGATTTCATCTACACCTCCTATCTAGACTTGCCAACGTATTTACTCCAAAACATTTCAATAAAATCTTATTTCATAACATTCCTTTCTCAATGCAAAGTTTCAAATCCTAATTCAATATTTGTAACAAGCAAAAGTATTGAAATGCCAATGCAACAATTATCAATGCCATGAAACACTTTTTCCATTTTCAATTATTCCATACAATGTTCCCATAGTAATTACAACACTCATTTCTCTTTTCAGTGAGATTCCTCATGATAGCCATATGTTCATTTAAATCCTTCAATGAATAATCAACAATCTCACACTTCATGCATTCTCAACGATTTAATCATTTCATAACCACATCAACATTTTGAGCAACGACTTTCAAAAACAACAATTCTCATATTCTATGAAAATTTTCATTTGTTAAATAAAATAAGAGATTTTTCAATCATTCATTCCTTTTAACATGGTAATAGGTAAACACCCATAAATTTTCAACATCTCTCACAAAATCCCAAGTTTCTAGGTTTTTTTTGGCCAAAACTAGGCATTTCTTCATCTTACAAAAAGGAAATCTCTCCAAAGCATTCTTTCTCACAATGTAGTCAAGCTCTCAAGGATTTTAAGAAAAACAAGGTATAAACCCACTTTCAAAATCATCACTACATATGAACCAAAATTAAGTTCCTATACTTTCCAAAAGAGTTCCAAACCAACATAATCTTGCAAAAATATATATATATATATATATAACTCTAAGAAAATTCCTTCCTCAAGTTTTGGAGAAAAAAAGAGATGAAAACCCCAAACTCAACGGTGTCGAAACCTGATCTTCACCACACACAACAAAGCCCTCGCTTAGCTCTCCAAAATTAGTGAAGGATGTTGGGTCAAAATTTCAATGGATTGGAAGAAATCAAGAGTTTTTGGTGTTTGGTGGAGGTTTTTAGACAGAAGGGAAAGGAAATGATATTTTTAGAGAAAAAGAGATTTGTAAAAAGTGAGATTCACTCAGTCCAAGAAGAGAGAAAAGACATAATTTTTGGACTCAGATCCGTCCCGCACGTACGGCACCCATTCCCACACTTGCAGCAACCCTCTCCGCACATGCAGCTCTTATTCCCGCACGTGCGGCACTTCTCCCCCACACTACCCTCCGCACCTGCATATAATGCAGTAGCCAAACCCAAAATCCCTTCCCTCATTGCACGTGCAGCCTCCCTTCCTGCACATGCGACTCTCACCCCGCACGTGCCGCCCTGCTTCCAGACAGAAAATTCAGTAACTCAACCATAGACACCTCGGATCCAACCTCGCACCTCCCGAAGCAAGTGAAACTTGGAATCGAAGTAAATAAGAACGAGAATTTTGAGAGTAAGTTTTCAAAAATAATGAACCCAGCAGTTAACAAAACCTGGCATTAAAACCCTACACTATAACAAGAGTAAACCCAATCATAACTCAAAGAGAACGAGACGAAAAGCATACCCGGTCATCATATCCCCTCACTCATCTCCCCAACCAAACACATTATAAGTGGGTCTCACAAACTATTAATTCAATCCCCAGACCAAAGAGCCAAACAAATATGGTCTTTGGTAGTTTTGGTTCATTAGAATGAAATGATTATTCCATCAAAATATTTATTCTTATGTTTGGTTAGATTAGAAAAATAATGACAAATGTATTACAAATAGAATCAATTTTCATCATTTTAAGAGAATGATCATTCTATAAAAAAGTTTAAAGAATTACCATTCCATTTCATTTTATCTCATTGTAATGAACCAAAAAGAAAGTCCAACGTATTGTCTAAAATAAACTTATAAAAAAATTACTATTAAAAATGTCAGTTTTTTTTTACTCATTCCTATTTTTTTTTTTTAAATTTTTCAATAACATTTTAGAATAGTAAAAGTAAATTTTTTTTTTTGAAACTTTAAAAAAAAATTCTAATGAATTAAGACTTTTTAACAAATGAATTAGTCATTAAAATATTACAGGTAAATTACAAGTAAATGGGTTCTGAAATTTGTTTAAAATATGAATTATTCTCTAGTTTAGAAAACTACAAATATCTCATTGTTGGAATTTTTTATTTAACATAATTAACAAAAAATAAAATAAAATGCCTAACTGCTCTCCTATACTTTAATTAAATTATCTAAATTATTAAATGGAATTTTTTTTTATTAATAAAATAGACCATTTGTAATGAAATAAAAATTTCAAGGGACAGAATGAAATTTACAAAATCACAAGATATAATTCATATTTTAAACAAATCAATAAATGTATTTATAATTTATCCAAATATTAATCTAGTTTGCAAAGCTTTATGTCTTTCCATATAATCCAATAAACTATTCAAATTGAAGGTTCCTTTCGATTTGACTATCGATATAGAAGTAGTATGACTTATGCATGTTAAAATATTTTCATTATTTGGTTTTGCCATTCCCCCCCCCCCCTCCAAAAAAATATTGGTTGAATATATATAGTCTATTATTATGCACATACCACAGAGCTTAATATAAAGAATATGATCTAATAATAAATATTGAATTGTAATTCATTAGATAAGTGTAAGAATTTGTTTTTAATTAGGCTCTTATTGACTATATTTTGTTTGGTTTGTGTAAAACAGGTTGAAAGTGATTTAGACAGATTGGCTGGTATGAGCCTAAAATTATTATTATAATTTATAAAGTTTTGGGACGTGGTCCATATAGCGATCCTGATTTTCCCTCCATTGTTCATTGTATTCCGAACTCGGTTCCGTGGTGTATTGTTGTTGTCTGTATCGCAATTCCATCCTTTATTTCTTGTATTTGAGTTTTGGGATGTGTTGGACAAGTTTGAAACAGGTTGGTTGTGTTTTGAAATAAATAGTTAATGCCCATATTTTGGCCTTCACGCTCGAGCGAGGCTTTTGACCCTCGTGTAGGACCTTTTGCATTTGGCCCTCTGCTTTCGGCCAGACGGTCGGCCTTCGGCGTGATTCTTGATCTTGATATTTTTTTCAAGTCGCCGGACGCCGGCGTCTACTTTCACGCTCAAGCGGGGACCTTCGTCTGCAGAACTTCTGGAAGTGTGCATTCCACGCTCGAGCGACACTTTTCACGCTCGAGCAAGAGTCTGTGTCTGACGCTCGAGCGGGGTGTTCCATGCTCGAGCGGACTGTAATGTATATCAGTCCGAGTTGTAGCATTTTTGAATCACTTTTCGACTCTCTCTCTTTCTCAAACTTTCCAAAACCTAAATTTGAGAGCTCTCTCTAGACTTCATCTTCTCTCTACAAATACATCTAGTTCTAGAGATCTTCTACCCTAGTTCCTTTGTATAAAGTGTGGAGTTCGGCGTGATCTTCGTTTTGATTCCAAAAAGTTGGTGTTTGGCGCATCTTGGGTTTTCACCTTCATCTCCTTTGGGTCTCTTCACTTGAGATAGGGATAACTACTCATATCTATGGACTTTGACATAAACATGTAGTCATTTTGATTTAATGTTGAAGTTGGGAAATTTTGGGTGTTAGGGTTTCAAAACTTGAAATGTATAAAGTGGGATTTTGTTCCTTTTGAATTATACATGTGTATATGGGTCTTAAAATGAAGTTATTGATGTTTATTGATGGTATTTGGGCCTTTGGGTCAATGTTGAGAAAAGGGGAAAATGCCTTAGTTAGGTTTAATCGGGTCATTTGTGTAATTAATGAAATTAATTATGGGAATATGAAATTGGTTTGGAAATAATGAAATTGGGAAATTATAAGGTTAAAAGGTGTAGTTGGATTGATTAATCCCTCACCTATGTAAATGTTGATAATTTATCTGTTGATGAATTTATTATCTATTTAGAAATAACTGCGTTGGGCTATCGGTGGAGGATAGTCATGATTGTTGTAGAACTGCATGATGATTAGGTAAATTAAAACTAATCAATTGAAATATAACAGTGAATATGACGGTTGGATTAACACATTGTACATGTGCTTTAAGTTGATCATTGTATATGATAAGTGTTTAAATACATTGCATATGCATATTTGTTTGGGAGGAGAAAGGGGATGGACTCTGTTGAAAGTAAGTTGGTCGGAGTGTCCTAGGTGAAAGACCCGAAAGAAATATATACATGGGTGCCGATTCCGCAGACGAAATTTCCGTAAAATGATAGTTTTAAAATATATACATAGGTGCCGATCTCGCGGACGAAATTTTCGTAAAATGGAAGTTTTAAAATATATACATGGGTACCGATCTCGCGGACGAAATTTCCATAAAATGGCAGTTTAAAAATAAATATACATGGGTGCCGATCCCGCGGACGAAATTTTCGTGAAATGGTTGTTCGAAGTGTTCATATGTGTTTTGGGATAATTAGGAACCATTGAGTGTATGAGTTGTAGTCTCATTTTGAATTGTTTGAACAAATAACGAATCATGTCTACGAACTGATTTGGATAACTAAATGGAAGTGAGTTGAGATATGGATGTAAGTGTTATTGGACTATAAACAGAATGTATGGTGATTTAAAGGTGTTAACCATTTGTAGAATGCTGATGTTTTAGTTAATTCTCATATTATGTTTAGCATATCTCTACTAGGTTTTGACTTACCCTATATGGGACATCATTTTCAGGTACAGGCGATATGCTGCCTCCAAGGATGTAGCTTGGGAGGTTTTAGAAGCTGAAGGCTTATTTTTATAGTTACTTTTTTGTATTACATGTACTTCAAGCCAAGGGCTTAATGTGTTTAGAGTTAAAACTCTCTATTTTTGAAACCACGTGTTGGCTTGGAAAGTTATAAGCCCGTAGGGCATTTACTTTTGTTGTCAACATGTAACACTTTTGAACTAAATACTCTAATGAATGGAAATATGTTTTATTCTTTCATGTCTATGGATGTCTTGAATGTTCGGTTTATATGTATTATTTTGAGGGCGTTACAACATGGTATCAGAGCATACCGGGTTTGAATACTTTGGATACGTGAGAAGTAGTTAGTACCACAATGGGTTTGTCTCACTTGTTAGAGACTTATGTATGATGTTATGTGTCTATTTGATGACATGCTTATATGACTAAATGGGTATGGAATTTAGTTTCTAGGATGTTGATTGGATCCTTGGGTTTTCTGGGAGTCATGTTGGAAAGGCACTTATCACTGCCGTTTCTAATTAGAACTCTAGTAACACCACGGGACGATCACTATCCGGGAATGAAATTTGTAGGTGCTTATGTGATTATGTGCTTACGTGGAATGAATTATTGTTGTCCATTGCAGTAGGACGTGAGTGAAATAGCTTCGGCACATTTGTGAATGTGCTAATGTCTTGTTACCTTTGTTAGGATGTTTGGACGAGGATGGGGTGGTAGGCCTCGGAGGCAGGAGATGCCTATATTGGATGAGATTTCAGTGTAGGAGGAAGGTATTGGTCAGGCCAACGTAGCCGAGCCAGTAGGTCAGCAGGCCATGGGCGCCTTAGCCCGTGAGATGGCAGGAGCGTTGAGGGAATCCATGGACATCCTCTGAGCTAAGAATCAAGTCGAGGCCCATGTAGTTGAGGCACGGCCATCCTTTCTGAAGAGAGAGTTTTTCCGGTCTAATCCAAACGAGTTTTTGGGTGAACCGAAAGAGCCACTGAAGGCTAATGAGTGGCTTGAATAGATGACGAAGACGTTTGAGATGCTAGGCATCGACGACGGAGGCTTGAGAGTGACCTTGGCGTCCTTCCAGTTGAAGGGAGACGCGGGTCAGTGGTGGAAGTTTGTGCGAGGGCGCATATGAGGGACCTTGGGAGGCTTTCGTTGATGCCTTTCAGAAGAAGTTTATGCCTCTCACAGTCAGGGAGAAGTTGAGAGATCAGTTCTGTCAGCTCAAGCAGCTGAATACACCAGTGGCTGAGTTTAAGGCCGCATTTACCAACTTATCGAGGTTTGCACCTGAGTTGGTGGCGTCTGAGGAACGCCGTTGTCTTGAGTTTGAAAAGAAGTTGAGGACTGGACTCCAGTTTCTAATGACTAGGGAGCATGGGCGCCTGGTGCAGGCCGCAGCCCATCTTGAGACTATCATACAGGCAGAGGAGGAAAGGATGAGGGGCTCCAAGTGGAGTCAGTATGGCCAAGGAGATGGTAGGAGGCAGAGGGGTTCTAACCCTCAGCAGTCCCAGAGTGCGTTTGCGAGATCTACCTTTCCAGTGCCGAGTTCAAGCTCTGAGAGAGGTAGTCAGGGAGACTTTACTTGTTACAAATGTGGTCAGCTGGGCCACAAGTCTCCAGCTTGCCTACAGAGGGGAGGAGGACAGAGAGCAGCTTCATCTTCGGCTCATTCGTAGAGCCAGAGTCAAGGCGGAGGCTTGCCGCTCTCTTGTTACCAGTGTGGTCAGGCAGGGCACCTGAAGAGGTTTTGCCCGCAGTTGAGCGGCACATCTGGTGTATCTGGTTTGAGGCAGACTCAGAGCCACCAGCCAGCTCAGTTAGTTCAGGCCTCGAGGGCCAATTAGGGGGCCTCTTTGGCTCAGTTTGTGCAGCAGTCTTATGCTCCGAGAGGTGAGTAGGTAGATCAGAGACCTACAGCGCGTGTATATGCTGTTACGGCGTCAGACCTTGTACCGACTCCATCTATTGTGAGAGGTACCTTTTTGTTTTGCAACTCGGTTGCTAATGTGTTGATTGATACGGGTGCATCCCATTCTTTTATATCTGCTGCATTTGCATCTGTTTTGAGATTGGAGTTGGTGCAGTTAGCTTCTCTTATTTGTGTTGTATCACCTGTTGTGGGTGAGCTAATTTTGAAACAAGGGTGTAGAGGCTGTGATATAGAGGTTGCCAACCGCCGGCTTCCATTTTCTTTTGTAGTAATGGTTATGTCGGGTTTTGATGTGATTTTAGGTATGGACTGGTTATCGTCATATTAGGCTGTTATTGATTGCTACCGCTAAAGGGTTACTGTATGTACCTTGAGCAGGGATTGTTTTCATTTCTTGGGAGATCGGATTAGTAGAGTCTTGCCACCAGTGTATGATCCACGAGGGCGGAGTGAGCTTAGTTGTCTTCTCGCTAGCTGTATGAGTAGTGAGTGTAATGAGACTGGGACTGAGTTGCCCAGAGTAGTTTGTGAGTACTCGGACGTCTTTCCCGAGGATCTTGTTGATTTACCACCCTATCAAGAGATTGAGTTCTCTATTGACTTAGTGCCTGGCACGACACCAATTTCTATGGCACCGTATCATTTTGCTTCAGTCGAGTTAGGTGAGTTGAAGATTCAACTCCAATAGTTGCTAGATAACGGTTTTATTCGCCCTAGTACTTCACCGTGGACAGCACTGGCACTCTTTTCTAAAAAGAAAGATGGGGCTTTGAGACTTTGTATTGATTACCGGAAGTTGAATCGGGCTACGGTTAAGAACAAGTACCCTATGCCTCGTATAGAGAATATGTTTGACCAGTTGAAAGGGTCCTGTTGTTTCTCTAAGATAAACTTGAGATCGGGTTACCACCAGTTGAGGGTCAAGGAGGAGGATATCCCGAAGACGACATTCCGTACGCGGTATAGCCATTATGAGTTTCTGGTGATGCCTTTCGGGCTCACCAATGCACCGGCTGTGTTTATGGACTTGATGAACCGAATCTTTCAAGAATTCTTAGATTGCTTTGTAGTCATTTTTGTGGACGACATTCTGATTTATTCACCTTCTGAGGAGGAGCATGAGGAACACTTGAGAGTGGTGCTTGAGTTACTTAGAGCCCATAAGCTGTATGCTAAATTTGGGAAGTGTGAGTTCTGGCTAAGAGTGTTTTTGAGATCCGCAGTTTTCTGGGATTGGCCGGTTATTACCGTAGGTTTGTAAAAGATTTCTCCAGGCTAGCTTCACCGTTGACTAGGTTGACGCGGAAAGGGGTCAAATTTGTATGGAGTGAGACTTGTGAGAAGTTGTTCCAAGAACTTAAGGTTAGACTTATCACCGCTCCAGTTTTGATTATTCTGGAGAGGGGTTTGGGTTATGCTGTATATTGTGATGCCTCACGAGAGAGTTTGGGTTGTGTATTGATGCAAGAGGGGAAAGTGGTAGCCTATGGCTCGCGGTAGTTGAAAACACACGAGAGGAATTACCCTACACATGACCTAGAGTTAGCAGTTGTAATTTTTGCCTTGAAGATTTGGAGACACTACCTGTATAGTGAGAGGTTCGAGGTGCTTTCGGATCATAAGAGTCTGAAGTATCTGTTTACACAAAAAGACTTGAACTTAAGGCAGAGGAGGTGGATGGAGTTCATTGAGGATTACGACTTCGAGTTGCATTACCATCCGCGAAAGGCCAATGTTGTGGCCGATGCCTTAAGTAGGAAATTCATTAGTGATGTAGCTTGCATAGCCATCCGAGATTGGGAGATGTTGGGTGCACTTGGCGAGTTTGACTTGCTTCTGAGTGAATTTGTCAAATCTGCGGCCTTGTTTTCTGTAGTGGCACAACCTACACTTGTGAATCAAGTGTTAGAGGCGCAGAAGGGTGACGTGGAGGTAGAATCCCTCCGAGAGAAGATCTCCAATGGGAAGGTTAAGAAGGGTTTGACTGTGTATCCCGACCTAAGTGTGAGATACTAAGACCGCTTGTTTGTGCCGGAGTCTTGCCAAGAGGAAGTACTCTGAGAGTTTTCCCATTTACGCCTTGCGGTGCATCTGGGAGGCACTAAGATGTATCGTGATTTGGGTCGCCAGTTTTGCTGGCGGGGTATGAAGAAAGATGTGACAGTTTTTGTATCTAAGTGCCTTACTTGTCAGCAAGTGAAGGCCGAGCATCAAAGGCCAGCGGGTTTGTTACAATCCTTGCCTATTGCCGAGTGGAAATGGGAGCACATCACGATTGACTTCGTTGTAGGTCTTCCGAGGACTCAACGGGGTAGTGATGCTATTTGGGTGGTAGTAGACCGGTTGACTAAGTCGGCGCACTTTATTCCTATGCGCGTGAGAAATTCGGTAGATCATCTTGCCGACTTGTATATTCGGGACATAGTGAGATTGCACGAGGTCCTGGTGTCGATCATCTCAGATAGAGATCCACATTTTACTGTTAGGTTATGGCAGAGTTTGTAGAGTGCCTTGAGCACTAAGTTGACCTTTAGCACGACTTACCATCCTCAGACTGACGGGCAGTCCGAGCGTACTATTCAGATCCTTGAGGATATGCTTCAAGGCTGTGTCCTTGACTTTAGTGGTTTGTGGGAGAGGCACTTGCCCTTAGTGGAGTTTGCTTATAACAATAGTTTCCAATCGAGCATTGGCATGGCACTGTTTGAGGCCTTGTATGGCCGACCGTGTAGATCTCCAGTTTGTTGGGCCGAGGTGGGTGATGCATCTTTGTTGGGCCCGGAGTTGGTGCGGGAAACGACGGAGAATGTTGAACTTATCCGTAAAAGGCTTGTTACAGCTCAGAGTCGCCAAAAGAGCTATGCCGACCGTAGGCAAAGGCCTTTGTCATTTGAGGTGGGTGATTACGTCTTTCTGCAAAAATCACCTAGGCAGGGTTTGATGAGATTTGGGAAGAGTGAGAAGTTGTCCCCTCGATTTATTGGCCCTTTTGAGATCCTAGAGCGGATTTCGGAGGTTGCATACCATTTAGCTTTACTGCCGTAGTTGTCCGGAGTGCATGACATGTTTCATGTTAGTATGCTTTGGAAATACGAGCCGGATCCGTCACATGTATTAGATTGGACTGGCTTAGAGGTTGATGAGGATGTCGGTCTTGGATAGGCGAGACCAAGTCTTGCGAGACAAGACTATTCCCTTGGTAAAAGTTTTGTAGAAACACCACGGAGTGGAAGAAGCCACTTGGGAACGTGAGTTAGAGGTCCGTGGGAAATACCCGGACTTGTTTGTTAATGTTTAACCATGTATTGGGAATTTTATTTCTTGATGAAATCTAAAAACATTGTATATGTTTTGGCTTATGGAAATTGTTGAATACATTTTGGAACTATGAGTTTAATTTCACATTGTATATGTTGAATGTGGTGTAGAAATGCAAACATATCGTCAACATTGAATATGTTATTGAATTGTGGTATATATGTGTTGAAATGGGTTGATTTCAAGGGAATGCATGTTGATAATGCATGTTGGAAGTTATCTTGTAAGTTGCCTCTTGAAAAGAGATGGAATGACCGGTAATGGGTCAAGTTAATGAATATTGAATTATAATCTTGTCGAGAATTTAAAAATCACAATTTTTGAAACTTATGTTGGTAATTTCGGGGATGAAATTCTTTAAGGGGGGAGGTTATAACGATCCCAGTTTTCTCTCCATTGTTCATTGTATTCCGGACTCGGTTCCGTGGTGTATTGTTGTTGTTTGTATCGCATTTCCATCCTTTATTTCTTGTATTTGAGTTTTGGGATGTGTTGGGCAAGTTTGAAACAGGTTGGTTGTGTTCTGAAACAAATAGTTAATGTCCAGATTTTGGCCTTCACGCTCGAGCGGGAGCTTTTGCATTTGTCCCTTCGCTCGAGCGGACAGTCTGATGCTCGAGTGTGATTCTTCAGTCTTCAATATTTTTCCTGCAAGTCATCGAACGCTCGAGCGTCCATTTTCACACTCTAGCGGAGACCTTCGTCTACAGAACTTCTGGAAGTGTGCATTCCACGCTCGAGCAGCACTTTTTACACTCAAGCGGGAGTCTGTGTCTGACACTCGAGGGGGGCGTTCCACGCTCGAGCGGACTGTAATGTATATCAATCCGAGTTGTAGCCTTTTTGAATCACTTTTCGACTCTCTCTCTTTCTCTAACTTTCCAAAACCCTAATTTGAGAGCTTCTCTCTCTAGACTTCATCTTCTCTCTACAAATACATCTAATTCTAGAGATCTTCTACCCTAGTTCCTTTGAATAAAGTGTGGAGCTCAGCGTGATCTTCGTTTTGATCTGAAAAAGTTGGTGTTCAGAGCATCTTGGGTTTTCACCTTCATCTCCTTTGGGTCTCTTCACTTGAGGTAGGGATAACTACTTATATCTATGGGCTTTGACATAAACATGTAGTTTTTTTTATTTAATGTTGAAGTTGGGACATTTTTGGTGTTAAGGTTTCAAAACTTGAAATGTATAAAGTGCGGTTTTGTTCCTTTTGAATTATACATGTGTATATGGGTCTTAAAATGAAGTTATTGATATTAATTGATAGTATTTGGACCTTTGGGTCAATGTTGAGAAAATGGAAAAAATGCCTTAGTTGGGTTTAATTGGGTCATTTGTGTAATTAATGAAATTAATTATGGGAATATGAAATTGGTTTGGAAATAATGAAATTGGAAAATTATGAGGTTAAAAGGTGTAGTTGGATTGATTAATCCCTCATCTATGTAAATGTTGATAATTTATATGTTGATGAATTTATTATCTGTTTAGAAATAACTGCGTTGGGCTATCGGTGGAGGATAATCATGATTGTTGTAGAACTGCATAATGATTAGGTAAATTAAAACTAATTAATTGAAATATGTCAGTGAATATGACAGTTGGATTAACACATTGTATATGTGCTTTAAGTTGATCATTGTATATGATAAGTGTTTAAATACATTGCATATGCATATTTGTTTGGGAGGAGAAAGATGATGGACTCTGTTGAAAGCAAGTTGGTTGAAGTGTCCTGGGCAAAAGACCCGAAAGAAATATATACATGTGTGCCGATCCCGCGGACGAAATTTTCATAAAATGACAGTTTTAAAATATATACATGGGTGCCGATCCTGCTGACGAAATTTCCATGAAATGGCAGTTCGAAGTGTTCATATGTGTTTTGGGATAATTGGGAACCATTGAGTGTATGAGTTGTAGTCTCATTTTGAATTGTTTGAACAAATAACGAATCATGTCTACGAACTGATTTGGATAACTAAATGGAAGTGAGTTGAGATATGGATGTAAGTGTTATTGGACTATGAACAGAATGTATGGTGATTTAAAGGTGTTAACCATTTGTAGAATGCTGATGTTTTAGTTAATTCTCATATTATGTTTAGCATATCTATACTGGGTTTTGACTCACTCTATATGGGACACCATTTTCAGGTACAGGTGATATGCCGCCTCCAAGGATGTAGCTTAGAAGGTTTTAGAAGCTGAAGGCTTATTTTTGTAATTACCTTTTTGTATTACATGTACTTCAAGCTAAGGACTTAATGTGTTTAGAGTTAAAACTCTTTATTTTTGTAACTACGTGTTGGTTTGGAAAGTTATAAGCCCGTAGAGCATTGACTTTTGTTGTCAACATGTAATACTTTTGAACTAAACAGTCTGATGAATGAAAATATGTTTTATTCTTTTATGTCTATGGATGTCTTGAATGTTTGGTTTATATGTATTATTTTGAGAGCGTTACAGTCCATCTTAGTGTGTTTATTATTTTATATGTGGATATGTAGTATAGAGGTATAAGGTTTGTTTTAAATTATTTGGATTCTTTAATGAGAGGGCTCAATGATTATTTTATTTAGGCCTGGTCCCCTCTCCTATCTTATTAGGATTTACATATATTTAATATATGTGAATCAAATGGTTATTAACCCTATTGAAAAGACAACATAAAGATTAGGAGAATGAGAAGAAGAGCCGGTGCTATTTCTAATCGTGAAGATTATTTCTCAATATCTCATGATGATAGCATGATTAAACGGCACGTATTTAAATCTATTAAAGTTTAGTTTAATCAAATTATTATGATATTTTAAATCCTGATATATAGATCCTGAAAATCTTACAATAAGCTCTCCTCCATAATTTTATTACTCCATACTTCTCCATACTCATTTTGTATGCCTAAATTTGTATCTGCACTAATGATTCGAATCGTTTATCTCAGAAGATTCGTAATAAAGGTCATCTATGAAAAAAATAAGTTTTATTAAAAAATTATAAATTTGAAAAAAAATATGCATTTTATTTTATAAAATAAATGACAAATGTGATTATAAACTTAAACTATTCATTTTATAAAATAAAATATGTTTTGTTCATATACTTATAATTTTTTCATAAAACTTATTTTGTTTTCATGAATAACTTTTATTATAAAATTTATGAGATAAATAATTCAGCTCACCGACATAAATTTGAATAGAAACTTTAAAAAAAATACGAAATGATCAAAGCACGAACAAGAATCTATTTCATGATTCAGGCACCCTAGCTACACTACTTTTTGGCATTCTCGAGATACGGTGGGGATTGGCTAAGATGCAATGCATGTTTCTAGTTCTTAACATAATTCATATGTATCTTACAATTCAAGCTTCAATTTCATTTATGGTGAAATATCAAAAAAATTTAAAAGTTATGCTACATATCATCATTTATGGATTTAAAAGTTTTATTTTAGTGTGAATTTTGTAATGAGTCAAACATATTTGTATATATATTGTATTGAGAGATAAATATAAGTTTTTTTGTAATATTAAAATTACTAAATATAACGCTTTAAAAAAAATTTATAATGTATTTTTTTAAATGTAACACTCTATAATATAATATACTAAAAATTTATCAGTGTATTTTTCTCAAACGTAACAACGTAACATTCTAAAAAAACTTCTAAATGTATTTTTTTCAAACGTAATACTCCAATCAATGTAACACACAAAAACTTCTTATATTGTGTTTGATTGGGGGATTTGGAAAGGAAAAGGGAAAATGTATGTGAAACTAGGTGAAATATAAGCATGTTTTATTCACATTTCACCTACCTTTTCCATTTCCCTTTCCAAATCCCTCTCTAAATCCCCAAACCAACCATAGCATTAGTGTATTGTTTTAAAACATAATACTTTAATGTAATACTATAATCTAATACCAGAAAATCACACTAATAAAAATGTAAGATTTTACACTCGACAACCAAAATTTCAGCCACCAATTTCCCTAAAAAGAATCTTTCACACCTCACATTTCCATTCCCATTCTAAAAATAAATTAGAAATTTGAAAAAATGAATCACAAAAATATATTCACTTAAATTCAAATTACACCTAATCAAATAAATACAACTTTCTAAAATAAAAATAATTAATTGATTTATAAAAAAATTCTTAAAACTAAATGAACCAATATTTTATATATGAGATTTATGAGTAAATTTTTCTTTTATACTTATTTTTATTTATTTTTTTACTTTTATTTATTTTTGATTGTGTCAGATGTTAAACGTGAACGTGACCATGTGCTTTAGTTTCTGAATATACATTAGCATTCTTCAAAAAACATCAAACGATTGTTTTAGACTAATAATAATAGGGCAAATTACAAACACCCCCTCGAGGTTCGATAAAAATACAGATTTTCTTTTGAGGTTTGAGAAATTACAAATTGTCCCTTGAAGGTCAAATTTTCATAACAAATTAGGGGAAATTATGGGGGAATTTGTATGAAAATAAAAACCTCAGGGGGCAATTTGTTATGGAAATATAAACCTCAGAGGGCGGGATGTAATTTCTCAAACCTCAAGGGAAAATTTGTATTTTCACCAAACCACGAGGGGGTGTTTGTAATTTGTCCATAATAATAAGTGCCTCAAATGTTATAGTTTAACGTTCAAAGTATTTGATTATTTACACGAAGTGGCTACTAAAATAGGGTCTGAAGGGGACCAGATATACAACTTTATTGCATTTCTGAAAGAAGGCCATTAAAAAAAAATATATATATATATTTGTTGTCTGGCTTTCGAAAAACCCTTGAAATGTCCGATAGAGACATTACTTGTTTGTATGTGTGACTAAATTTGTGAGACGTTGCATATGTTTCCATTTCTGTTATCTCTGTAGGCCCGGTTTTGGGGGCCAGTCACAAAGCAGCCGCTTTGGGCCTCTCAAAAAAGGCTGAAAATAGGGTCTTGAAAAAATATATAGCCCTATACTTGTCTATCTAAAAAAGGCCCAATTCAAAATTATCGTTTAAAGTAGTAAATGAATAAAAGGCCCAATCTAAACTAAATGAATAAAAGGCCCAATTTAAAATATGAATTCAAGCTCAAATTAAATTAAATTAAAGGGTAAATTATATTAACACCCTTCTGAGGTTTCTATTTGATACAGTTTTTCTCTCATATTTGAAAAATTACATTTTCCTTCCTGATATTTGTAATCTCATTACAAATTACTCTCTAGATTGTTGATATCATACCTTAAAATTTTTTAAATGACCATGTTGTCATTTTTTCTATCATTTATTCTTCGTATCATAGTGATCTTTCACTTTCAAATAAAGGGTTTTTTTTATTGATAAATCCTATTTAGAAGTGTTCTAACTCAATAAGTCCATCAAAAAAAATTATAACCTAATTAGTCTCATGTATTTATACTTTTATTCTATGATGTCCTTTTTTCCTAATTTATATTGTTTATTGGACTATTATACCCTTATATCTATTGTTGATATGTATTACATAGAAAAATGATATACACATTTTCTTTTTATTGCTACCTCTATTTTAGTAGTTACCATTATTCACGTTTTTCTTTTTGATTAGTTTTATTCACATTTGTGGTATTGTTTCATTGTGTTAGGGTTTCGAAACTCTCTATTTAGTAGGATTTAAAAACTCTAGTTTACACATGGTGGCGAAATAATATTATATTCCTTCATTGTTGTCGGTAAAGTTTTGTATTCCTCCATTGTCACTTTGTGTTCGATGTTCTATGTTCGTCCATTGTTGCTCTGTGTTCGAAACTCTATATTTCTCTATTGTTGTAAGTTGAAACACTGTTTATGTCTAGTCAATTTTGTTATAAACATATTCTTCAGAAGTGGGTTTGGTTTGATTTGGATTGGTAGAATGGTGAAATTGCATAGATTATTAATGATAGTGATAATAATAAAGATAATGATGAATATGAGGATGTAGGTGATATTTTTTTGTTTTTAGAGTGATTGAGTTTTTTTTTTTTTTTTTTTTTGGATTTCTAATTCTATTGCTGCCATTGTTTTTATTTTTTTGTCAATCAGTGTGAATGTTCATATTGTTTGAAAGTCCACATTGTTTGAAAGTCTAAAAAATAAGTGTTGAAATATCGATATAGACATAATTATATATTTTGCAAGATTTAAATTTTCACATATTATTAGTTATTTATTACTATACTTATTATTTGAATAATCATTTTTTGTTACTATTAAACAATTGAAATAATCTTCTTTTTTTTCCTTTCAATTTTGTTTCATGTTGCAGTGTGAATGTTCACATTGGTATGGATTTAATTTTTCTAAGGTTAGCTGCATGTTAATTGTAAATTGTGAACATTCACATTGTATTTTGGTATAAGTTTTATTTTTTCGAAAGTTAATTGTATATGTTTGTTGTTTTTGTTACTATGTTTGTTAGTTGAACAATCATTTTTTTACCATTGAACAATTGAAATTGTCGATTTTCACTTCTTTCAATTTTGTTTTATATTTTCACGTTGCAATGTGAATGTTTACATTGGTATGAGTAATTTTTTTTTAAGGCTAGATATATGTTAATTATAAATTGTAAACATTCAGATTATATTTTGGTATGAATTTTATTTTTTTGAAGGTTAGTTGTATGTTTATTGTTTATTGTGAACATTTACGTTGTACTTTAATATATATTTTGTTTTTTTAAAAGTTAGTTGTATGTTTGTTGTTTACTGTGAACATTCACATTTTATTTTGATTTTCATTCAGATTTTTTATTGCGTTATTTTTAAAATTTTCAAATTATAAAAAGGTTCAAAGTTTATAATTTGAGATTTTCTCCGTGAAATGCTAAAGAGATTTTCTCCATGGAATAAGAGAAAGATTTTCTCTTTAGAATGAGAGAGATGTTCTCCATAAAATGAGGAACTATTGTTATATATTAGTTTCAAAATAGAAACATGTGAAAAAAATTAGAAAGGATGATTTGGTGATATTACATTAAACAGGATTTAATAAAATACTCAAAAAGAATATGGGTTAGATAGAATAAAACACTTAAAAAGAGAATTTATCAAAAAATGACTGGAAAATAAAATACCTAAAAATATGATTTGTATTTATAACAACATTACTATCACAACACTTTTATGATATTTTTTGTACAAATTTTTATATGAGAACAAAATTTTTCTTTTTTATTTCCACAATCATTTTTCTTTCTCGTCTATTCATCCACATTTATTATAGTATTTTATTATTTTATAAATATATAGGTTGAAGGGCAAATATGTCATTTTAATCTGACAGGGAATAAGTGTAATTTTTCAAATGTGAGAGGAATCCCTATTAAATTGAAATCTCAGGGAGTGTTAGTGTAATTTACTCTAAATTAAACAGTCCAAAAAAGTTAAGGGCTATTCTAATTTTTTTTTTAAAAAAACTTAAATAAAGTGAAAATAATTTGAGGCCTAACAATCTATTGTTGTTGTTCCTCATTCCTACCATGCGTTGCCTTTTTCTACCAACAATTTCAACTCTCCACCGTCCATCTCAGGCCTTTGCCAACGGCTGCCCTTTTCACTGCCAGATCTTCCAATTATTCCGTGAGTTCAATTCTTGCCTCTGATTTCGAACAATGAATCAATCATCTCAAAAAACTATCAATTACTTCGCTTTATGCTCTTAGGCCATGTTTAATTCATAGAACTAATAGTGAAAGTATTAATAATCTCATCAAATTAGTATGGTATTCACTATCCAATTAGAGTAGTAGGATAAATTATCCCCTTATTCATTGTTTGATTTGCATTGGATTAGTAGGTAAAAAAGTTTTTTATTTTATTTTCCAACTCAAGATATATAATCTCAACCTTAGAGATGTGTCTGAAACTAGCAAGCGGTGACTGAACCGCCCGACCACAATTTAGTGGTTATTCATCGAAAAATATCCCCTACGGGCCGGGGATGGTATTCAAAAATTCATCTCCGATAATATCTGGGCCGGGGACGGGGATAGGTGTTTCAAACCCACACCCGGCGCGCCCCTGGCCCCACCCAGCTTAGTCCCTGAAGAAAAATTACCATTTTGTCCCTGGATATATATATGCTTGTATTTGTTTAGGGTTTGACACAGACACACACACTCAGCCTCCCACTCACACATGGCGCTCCTTTCTCTCTTTCGCTCGCCACTGGTCTCTCCCTCTCTCTTTCATTTGTCACCACTGCGCCTCCCTCCTCACTGGCGATCCTCCGGCACCACCGAGCCTCCCTTACCGCCTCGTCTCTGTCGTTTACCATTTTGCCTCCCCGTCTCTCTCTCTCTCTCTCTCTCTCTCTCTCTCTCTCTCTCTCTCTCACACACACACACACACACACACACACACACACACACACACACACACACACACACACACACACATTCGTTATTCTCTCTGTTTAGATTTCTCTCTCTCTCTCTCTAGGGTTTACATATACGTATATATATTATATATATATATATATCTGAGTGTATATATATTTTCTTCAACTTCTATTTTTTTTTCCTCTAAATTTATTTATTATATATATATATATATAAATATATGTGTTTATATATTTCTTTATTATGAATCTGAAGGATTATTTTTATTGAAGATCTGTTTATTTTATATATTATTGAAGATGATGATGTTATTCTGTGTGCAGAAATTAGGTTCAATTGGTTTGCTCACTATTGACATTTGGTTTGCTCATCCAGGCATTTTCTCTTTATTGATTGTGGCTTCTGAGTGTATTTTACTTCTTCTGGTGTGTTCTAAAGTTGCAATTATATGAAGATATATATTTGTAGTTGAATTGTTAATTTGTTAATTTGTTGAATTGTTAATTTGTGTCCAAATATCTGTTTGTAGTTGAAATTATGTGAAGTTGATGATGTTGATTGATGTTTAGTTAATTTGTTTAGTTAACAATTGATTTGTTAATAAACATGGTTTCTTTTGATGTTTTTCTAGCCAGTTATTAAGGTATGAAAACAATAAGAAACTGTACACTGGAATGTTCACTCTTGTAGCATATTGTTTTTACTAATATTTTCTTTATATGAATATGATTTGAACCTCTCACCTCACCCTCCTTTGATGCCACTTTACCATTGTGCTACAACTTCTTTGGCCACACTATTGATGCTTTTTAACCTCTTAATTTATACTTATACCAAGTTATTGTGGATTTTTTTATCCTTTTATCGGAATAAAAAAAAACTTAATTAGAGTTCATAATCTCTCTAATCCTATTATGGAGAAATAGGTAGAGTTTGGATGGGTTTCCAACATTATGCATTGACTGCTAATGCTAAGATCTTGACCTGTAGTAGATGTATAATTTTACTAACAGAACAACAGAGCATGCCTTTGTGTAGGTTTTGTTATTTGGATACATGTGATAGTATTTCATTTTGGCATTTAGTGGGTTGATATTTATGCATTGAGCAATGCTAATCTCTTTGTTATTTTCTTTCTGTTATTTTGTAATACTACATTTAATATTTGGTTTATGTAGGTTCACCTTAGTTTTCATTTTAAAATGTCATACGCAATAATAGATTTTCTAAAAAAAATATCATTCTTGATCATTCTCATTGTATGGAAAACAAATCTTTTAGGTTGCTTCTCAATATTACCTGCAACTGACCTTGTCCCTGGGGATATTGTAGAAGTTAGTGGTAAGTGTATCTCTTCCAACTTTTACAAATCTGCAAATGCTCAAAAGTTATTTTCTCTGTACAATGATTCCAGCAGTGAGTTAACTCTTCTATTTGATTTGTGTGAAATGAATAGTGGGATGCAAAATTCCAGCAGATATGAGAATGATTGAGATGTTAAGTTATCAATTATGTATAATTTTACTATTATTAATGGAATCTTAGCTTAGTTTTGTTAATAAAGAAAAAAGAAAATTGATGTTTAGTTAATTTGTTTCTCAGTTCCATTAATTCAATTCATGTTATTAGTTATTATTAATTTGTTTCTTAGTTCCAGTAATCTACTTTTATGTTACCTCTATTAATATTAATTCAATCCATATTATTTTTATAAAGGTTAAAAATATCAGATGTTAACTCTCAAGCACCAGTTAACTTTGAAGTACCCGTTAACTCTCAAGTACCATTTGAGAGTGACGCGTCACAACATTCATCGCCAACTACAAACTCACCTATGAACTCACCGTCTCCCCTCTCTAATCAAAATGTTATTAATTTAGAAGAAGAGTCTAATACTACTTACGGAGGAACTAAAAGAAAACCTAGTGTTGTGTGGGAACATTTTAAAAAACAAGTAGTCAATGGGGTATGGAAGGCAATACGTGATTATTGTAATAAGCATCTTGGAGGTGATTCAAAAAATGGAACTAGGCATTTGCATGATCACCATAAGAGTTGTACTAGGAAAAAAGTGATGGACATGAGGCAAAAAGTGTTAACTAACAATTTTAGTAGAGAGAGTCCAAAAATGAATTCTTATATTTTTTTATCAAGATTTTGCTAGGAAAGAGTTGTCACATGCCATAATCTTGCATGAATATCCCCTCTTTATCATATACCATGTTGGTTTTAAACGATATTCAGCAGCATTTCAACCATTGTTTAAAGTGCCTTCTCGAAATACGATAAAGAGTGATATTTTAAAGATTTATGATTATGAGAGGGTGAAGACATTGAGTTTGGTGGAGCATAATAAAAGTAAGGTGGTAATCACAATTGATATGTGGACTGCTAGCAATCAAAAGAAAGGATTCATGGCTGTCACCGCACACTTTATTGATGATTTATGTACATTGCAAAGTCGCATTTTGAGGTATATTTTTTGAAATTTGCAAATCATTTAAAAATTCTATCTTTATTCAGTTCAATTTGCATGTTATTAATACTTGTTTATGAATATCATATTTTAGGTTTATTTATGTTCTATGTCCACACACAAAAGAAGTTCTTTGTGATACTTTTCCTGAGTGTATGATGGACTAGAATATTGATAGAAAAATTTCTACTGTTACTGTTGATAATTGCTCCACAAATGATGCCATGATTACCATGTTGATGGATAAGTTAAGTAATACATCGCTTTTGTTTGGTGGTACTTTGTTTCATATGTGTTGTTGTGCACATATTTTGAATTTGATAGTGAAAGATGGATTGGATGTCATACGAGTTGTAACGCCCTCAAAATAATACATATAAACCCACATTCTTGACATGCATAGCCATAAGAGAATAAAGCATATTTCCATTCATCAGAGTATTCATTACAAAAGTATTACATGTTGACAACAAAAGTAAATGCCCTATGGGCTTACAATTTTCCAAGCCAACACTTGGTTACAAAAAGAGAATACTAACTCAAATACACTTTAAGCCTTTGGCTTGAATTTACATGTAATACCAAAAGAGAACAACCAAAAAGATCTATCAGCCTCAAACCTCCCAAGCCACGTCCTTGGAGGAGGCATATTACCTGAACCTGAAGATGCTGTCCCATATAGGGTGAGCCAATGCCCAGTAGAGATATACTAAACCAAGTATAAGCAATAACTAAAACATTAGCATTTGATAGATGATTAACACTTGTAAATCAACTTACAACACATTCGATCCATGACAATTTCATCCGTGTTTCATTCCACTTTTCTTTACTTATCAATTTACATTCATAAACCTAGCTCAATATCTAGCCAAACAATTAAATGAGACTACAACTCATATCAAGACACTTACATTATTCACAATTCACATGAGATCACAACTCATATTAAAGCACTTCCATACTTCAATTATCTATGTTATGCAAGCGTAATCAAGATTTCGGGACTTTCACCTGGACACTTGACCAACTTAGTTATCAATGGAGTCCATCCTTATCTCCTCCCAAAGCGGTTTGAGAGTCCATCCCTTATCTCCTCTCAAACCATGGAGTACATCCCCTATCTCCTCCCAAACAATATACATATACAATGTATTTGAACAATTATCATATACAATGGTCAATCAATACACATATTCGATGTATTATTCCAACCATCATATTCAACGACATATTCAATGTGATTAGTTTCAGTTTTTCCTAATCAACATACAGTGTCTACAACAATCAAGACTATCCTCCACCGATAGCCCAAAGTAGTTATCTCTAAATAGAAAATAAATTTATTAACAGATAAAATACCAACATTTTCATAGGTGAGTGGTTAATTTATCCAACTACACCATTTACTCTCACAATTCCCCAATTTCATGATTCTCAATTCAATTTCGCATTTTCCCAAATTAATTATTCAACATAATTAGGGCATTTTCCATTTTCTCAAATATCAACCCTAAGGTTCAATTTCATCAATTTAACAACAATAATTCTATTTTTTCCAAGGTCTCACACACATATGGAGTTTAGCATTTGAAAACCCTCTTTCTATAACCTCAAGTCAAACCCTAACTTTCCCAAAATTTCCAAACAACACCACCTAATCAAAATGACTAAAACTTATGTTAAAACACATAAGATGGAGTAGGGTATCCCCACCTCAAGAGAAGAGACTCAAAGGAGATGTTGAAGAAACTCGAATGTGCACCAAACCCAATGATTTTTGGATCCAAATGAAGACCAAACCAAGCTCCACACTCTACATAAAGGGATTAAGGTAGAAGATCACTAGAGCTAGATGATTTCGTAGAGAGAAGTTGTATTCTAGAGTGAGGAGCTCTCAAATGAGGATTTTAAAAAGTTAGAGAGAGAGAGAGTGTAGGTCGAAAAAGTGATTTAAAATAACACAGTCGCGATCCGATATACGTATAGTCCGCTCGAGCGGAGAGTTATACACTCGAGCGTAAGACACAAAAACTGGACCCGCTTGAGCGCAAAAATACCCACTCGAGCACCAAGGCACAATAACAAAACACCACCCGCTCGAGCGCAAAGATACTCGTTTGAGCGTAGAATACACTCCTCCAGTACTTTTATAAACTTCAGACACTTGCTCGAGCGCAGAATACCCGCTTGAGCTCTAACCCGCTCGAGCGTGAAAAACACTTCTGCAGTGCTTTTGCAGACGTACAAAATGCTGAAAGGATGCAAACTCCGCTCGAGCACAAAAGGACCTGCTCGAGCGGATCACCAAAAATTTGGGCAACAAGATTGGGGACTAAAGCTCAACCAACCTGTTCAAAACACGCCCAAGACATTTCTAAACTCAAATTCAAGGAGTTAAAGGGCGAAAAATGAAACATATACAACAACAGTACAACAACCAATGGAGAGAGGACCGGGATCGCTATACAAGTGGGTGTGGAGAAAATTCAAGAGTGTAGCTTATTGGATAGCAACCCCAAAAAGACTAGAAAAATTTGAAGAAACAGTCAACCAATTGCGTATTCCACATACTAAGAAATTAGGACTTGATTGTGCAACTAGGTGGAATTCAACCTACTTGATGCTTCAGATAGCCTTATTGTATAAGGATGTCTTTTCTAGGTTGAAAATTAGAGAGCCCCAATATAAGATTGTGCCAACTGAGCAAGAATGGAAGTTTGCTAAAGAGATTAGTGGGAGGTTTAAGATTTTTTTTTCTATCACAGAGTTGTTTTCTGGTACAAAGTATCCCACAACCAATGTTTGTTTTCCAGCTTTATGTGAGATTAGGATGACATTGTCTCAATGGCTCTCTTGTGAAATTGAAGTGATCAGAACAATGGCATCAAAAATGGTGGAAAAATTTGATAAATAATGGTTAGTGATACATGGTGTTATTGGAGTTGCAATTGTACTTGATCCTAGGTATAAGATTAGTATATTGGAGTTTTATTTTGAAAAACTTTATGGAGACAAAGCTGAAGATGAAGTTGATAGAGTTCGTCATATTTGTTATGATTTGTTGCAAGAGTATCATCACTGAGTTGGTATGGAGACCGATGTTGTTGGTGACTCTTCTACTCATCGAAATTATTCTGAGACCTTTTAATTTGATTTGTTTATTAGTAGAAAGAGAAGTAAAAAAATGAAGAATGTAAGATCAGAGTTGGACCATTATCTAGAAGATGATGTTTTGCCAAGAACTTCAGGTTTTGATGTTTTGAATTGGTGGAAAGCTAATGGACCAAAGCATCCGACCTTACAGGCAATAGCTAGGGACATTTTAGCTATTCCTGTATCCACTGTTGCTTTTGAGTCAACATTTAGTACTAGTGGAAGGTTGGTGAGTTCACATCGTAGTAGACTTCATCCAAACACATTAGAAGCATTAATGTGTGCACAAAGTTGGTTGTGGGGTACAAAGATGAAAGGTATTATTTCATCCAATCTACATGTTATTATTTCACTTTTTATTATTTATATTACCATGGAATAATTTCAATACTGAATTTATATTCTTTACTTTTTAAGAAATTCAACATTGGAATCGGTGGGCTATGCAACTATATATGATGATGATGAGATCGAGTTGGATCAGTCATGTGCCACTTTTGTGTTAATTGCCATCTTTTTTGTTTTAATTGTTAACATTTTTTACATTTTATTATTAGTATTAATTATTTGTTTTTTTCCTTTTGTTATTTAATAGGAATTCAAGTTGAAGGAGATAATGGAAGTTGTGTGGTTTATATGGGTATTGGAGAAACAATGGATTTGATTTTTTATGTTGTAATGGATATATTTTTTTTATTTTTAATTTCCATTTTTGGGTGACCTATCCCTTGCGGGTTGTGCTTGGGATTAATTATTCTCTTTGCTACTTGTTGAATTTTCTTGTGTGTGTGGGCTGTTGGACAGATGTTTTGTTTGTGCTATTTTGTTGCTATAGGATGTTTTGTGTGTGGGTTGTGTATGGGCTGCTGAATTTTCTTGCTACAGGATGCTATTTTATTGAATATTTGACAGATGCTGCTAGATAGATTTATTGATTTGTATATATTGGCAAATATGTTGATATTTATAGAATTTGTATATGTTGATGTTGGACAAATATGTATATATTGATATTGGCAAATGTGTTGATGTTGATTTGTATATATTGGCAAATGTGCTGGACAGATTTATAATGAATTTATATGTGGATGTTTAGAAGATATTTATTGATTTATTGATGCTGCTAGACAAATATGTTTGAATTGGATGTTTATAGAATCTTTTTAATTGGCAAATATGACAAATATTTTTTAATCCATTTACAGATTTTTACAAATAAAAAAAAAAAACCATCGGGGATTTTTCGGGGTCAGGAATCCCCAATCCCCGATCAAGGACGGGGATGGGACTGGGCTATGGGTCCTCGTTGGGGATCGGGGGCGGGGACTAGAGGGGTAGTCCCTGGCCCCACCCCGCCCCATTGCCATTCCTACTCACCCTACCCCATTACTAATAATCCTACAAATTTGTTGGATTAATTATCCATTGGATTAATAATCCTAAAATAAAATTTCAAAACAAACATAAGATTTTGGACCCACAGATTAATAATCTCAATCCTATGCTCTAATCCTATCAATCAAACATACCCTTAGTTCCTTCCTAGAATTATGAATTATTATTATTATTATTATTATTATTATTATTATTATATTGGTTTTTCAGGTTATGCTGTTTATTCTGATTCATAAACGAACCCAAGTTGTAACGTGAACCTGATACGTTCTGACACCAAGTTGTAACACCCTCAAAATATGATATAAACCAACCACCCAAGAGATTCATAAACATAACATGAAATGTATTACTTTCATTCATCAAAGTTTATATTACAAAAGGTATTACATGCATTACACTCTCATAAATGTTCATTTTGAAACTACATCATGTAACACTAATTGATTACAATACAATAAATGCCCTAAAGGCTTACATCTTTCCAAGATGTCACTTGGTTACAACAAAAGAGTCCTATCTCTATATATATAAATCCCTTGGCTTGAATAAACATTTAACACAAAATGACAAAACAAAATGGAGCCTTCAGCCCCTAAACCGCCCAAGCTATGTCCTTGGAAGCAGCATGTCACCTGTACCTGAAAATGGTTTCCCAAGTAGGGTACGCCAAAGCCCAGTAAAGATATGCTAAAACAATATATAAGATTTAACTAAGATATAAGCATCAGATAAATGTGCAATACTCCTAACCAACACATGTTCTTTCCAAGATCATTCAATATAGATAACCATACCTCGATTCATTTCCATTTAACTATTTCGGAAGAATCTATTAACGAAATTCATAATTATCTAATCAACCAAAATGAGATTACAACTCTATGGTTCACAATTATATACATTCATCAATCCAACACTTCTATTTTCTTGCCATTTTACGGAATCACATCTGAGGGAACCGACACCCATATATATATATAAAATTTCGAGACTTTCACCCTGGATGCTTCGGCCAACTTAATTTTCAATGGAGTCTATTCCCTATCTCCTCCCAAACAATGATACATATACAATGTATTTAAGAACATATCATATACAATGACTACCAAAATTCACATGTTCAACAATTTAATCAAACTGTCATATTCAATGGCGTAATCTACGTGATTAGTTTCAATTTGCCTAATCCTCATGCAGTTTCTACAACGATCATAGCTCTCCTCCACCAATAACCCAAAACAGGTATCTCTAAACAGATATACAATCTATCAAATAGATAATTTATCATAATTTCCATAAGTGACTGATTTATCAAATCCAACCACACATTTTATTTATATATCCTCCCAATTTCATATTTCTCATATTAATTTCATTATTTATGCAAATAATTTATTTAACTCACATTAGGGCAAATCTCCTAATTTCCAAATATTAACCCCAAGACCCAATTTCACCAATTTTACTCAAGTAACCTCATGTTCATGACCTCGCATACACATATGGAGCCAAATATAGAAAATCCCTATTTCAAAATTCAAATCCAAATCCTAATTTCACCCAAATCTTTCCAAATCCCACCATTTATATAAAATGACAAATATCTAGGTTAAAACCCATATCAAAGAGTAGAATATCCCTACATCAAGTGTAGAATCTCAAAGGAGAGAAGGAGAAACTTTGAAGATGCCCAAAACTCAAACTTTCTTGGATCAAATGGAAGCCCACGAGTGGCTCTACCTTTTTAACAAAAGAAGTAGGGTAATGGTTCTTGGATTAAAGAGTATTTGTAGAGAGAGAGAGTTTTAGAGAGAGGAGGTGTCAGATTAGGGTTTTTAGGAGAAAGGGATTTAAAAAGTGATGTAAAAAATCTCTGCTACGAACTAATATACACGGTCTTCGCTCAAGCTAAGGAGTTGTTGCTCGAGCGACCAGACACAACAAGTGACCTCGCTCGAAACCGTCACTCGAGCGCAGAATGCAGAGCTTCAAGTCTACCACAGACGCACACACTCGCTCGAGCGTAGAATACATACCTTCAGGTATTTCACAGACGCACACCCTCACTCGAGCACAAGAAACCTCGCTCGAGCGAAGGAACAAATAACAAAAGGCTCGCTAAAGCACAAGAAGCCTCGCTTTGAGCGAAGATGCCAAAATCTGGGCAATAACAATCTAACCCAACTAACAACCAACCTGTTCCGAACGCGACTAACAAGTTCGAAAACTCAAATACAAACAGTCAAAGGGGAAAAACAAGATATGAATACAATATTTAACCACGGAACCCAAGTCTGAAACACAACAAAGGCTGGGGCAAAACCGGGATCACTATAGTTAACATTAATCCAATTATTTATTTATTATAAAAATAAACTAGTATATTACCCGTGCTATGCATGGATATAAATAAATAATTAAAAATTAGTTTTTAGATTAAAATAATAATATAAAATTTATTTAAAATATGTAAAAATAATTTATAATCAATTAAATTTTATTTATTTTTATCAGAGTTATACATAAGAAAAGATTTTTATTCTGATATTATTAATTGAGTGTTTTAAGTTCTTAATAAAAACTGCATGTTATAATTTAATTGGTGAAAAGTAAAGAATAAATTACAAAAATTATATTTACAATAAAATATAAATACATTTCGTTTTATAAGTTTTGTAATTTTAATTTATCGTATGATAATAGTAAATTACATTTATTAATGTACTATTTTTTCTTATTTTGTAGAGCTTAATAAATTGTCTACTCAAAATTGTAAATTGTCTTTTGCATCAAAATATATTAGGATTGGCTTGTGGTGTTGGGCTAAATATTACAAGTGACTTAGAAGCTACTCGACTAAATATTTATGCCAATATGACCTTCATCTAATCATTAAAATTTGTATTTATCGGTTCGTGACCGGTGTAAGCTAGTTTGGGGTTCTAATATTAGATTAAATATTAAAAATTAGCCTAAAAATCTAATTCGAGTTGATTTTTTTTTTTCTCAAAAAGTCTTGGTTTAAGCCTATAATACATCATATTTTAATAACTTAATATTATAAAAAAAATAATCTTAATGTTTACAGTGCTTTTTATCAATCAGTAAAAAAAATTATAAATATTAAGAGAATTACATTTGAACAAATTCTAACATTAAATTTTTACTTTAAGATATATATTTTTCTTTGACTCTATCACTAATATTTGAGATAACAACTAAAATAAAATTTAATCACTATTAAATGGAGAGACATGTGTAATAAGACTTTATAGTACACAATTTTAAAAAGTAATATTAATTCATAATTTTTAGTATGAAAAATATGTACTCAACTTTATGTTATGTTTTATTCATGGATTTAGATAGAAATTTGAAAAGAAAGAAAAAAAAAAATAGGTGAAACGTGAATGAAATATAATTACATTTTACCTAATTTCACACTATAGCGATCCCGGTTGTCCCTTTACTGTTCAGTTGTATTCCGGACTCAGTTCCGTAGAGTTGGTGGTTGTATCTATCTTGTTGTCGTCCTTTAAATCCATACGTTTGAGTTTTAGGATGTGTTAGGCTTGTTTCGAGCAGGTGGGTTGAGCCTTGGTCTAAAATCTTGTTGCTAGGTTTTAGTCTTTCCGCTTGAGCGGGTCTTGAAGCGCTCGAGCGGAGATTTCACATTCCCAGTATTTTGGTGCCCTGCAAAACTTCTGCAGGTGCGTTATTCACGCTCAAGTGGGTTTCTTACGCTCGAGCGGGATTGTTGGCGCTTGAGCGGACGGTGCATTTTTGGTATAGGTTCTGGGAGAGGAAAAATTGCGCTCGAGCGGACTGGTTTTTCACGCTCGAGCGGATGAGCTTTATTCTTGTGTCTTAGCGCTTGAGCGGTCATTCTTGCGCTCGAGCGGACCATGGTTTTTGTTCTTGACGCTCGAGCATTGTGTTTTCCGCTCGAGCGGTAATGTCGTATAACAGAGGGCAGCTGGGCATTTTGAAATCATTTTCTACACTTCCTCTCTCTCTTACTTTCCAAAAAGTTATTTTGAGAGCCTCTCTCTCTCTAGAAGCTCCCTTCTCTCTAGGGTTTGATCTAGTTAGGGTGCTTTCCTTCCCTTCGACCTTTGTAAAAGTTGTGTTGATCGTCGAGGGCTTCATTTTAATCTGAAAAAAGTTGAGATTTGGAGCACGTTGGGTTTTGGTCTTCCTCTCCGTTTGAGCTCTAACTTCGAAGTAGGGATATTCTACTCCATCTTATGAGCATTGTCTTTAAATTTTAGCATTTTGATATGTTGGAGGTCGTTGGGTAATTTTGAAAAGAGTTTGGGCCTTTGTGTAATTTTACAAAAGTTGGGATTTTACTTATTTGAACTTATATGCATGTTTGACATGAAGAAATGAGTTAAATGTTGGATTGTTGATACGGATGAAGCCTTAGGGTTGTAATGTTAATTATGGAAAATGCCCTAATTACATTGATTAATTAATTTGTATAATTAATTGTGAGAAATAAGGAATTGAAATGAGAAAGTCGAGATAGGGAATGTATGTGATTAAAGAGTGTAGTTGAATCATTTATTGCTCACCAAGTTGAAATGTTGACTATTATATCCGTTGGATGCATTTATTTTCTATTTATAAATAATTGCTTGGGGCAACCGGTGGAGGGTAGTTTTGATTGTTGTAGACAATACATGTTGATTAGGCAAACTAAAACTAATCAATTGGATGTGTCATAGAGTATGACGGTTGAAAAAATACATTAACTTTATGTATTGATTGGTTGTTTATTGGAAGAAAGGGGCTGGACCTCTAAACCAAACGGTTTATTAGAAGAAAGGGGCTGGACCTCTAAACTGGAAATTGATATAGCTCATATGCTTATCTTGTGAAGTGTTGATATAGCCCATATACTTATCTTTTGAAGTGTTGATATAACTCATATGCTTATCTTTTGAAGTGTTGATATAGCTCATATGCTTGTCCTTTGAAGTGTTGATGCAGCTTGTGTGCTTATTTGTTAAAGTATCGATATAGCTAGTATGCTTATCTATTATGAAATGGAAAAATGTTAAAGATGGGTTATTGTCTCATATAAGTTGTTTGGCTAGGTTCTGAACTATGGTATGAATTGAGAGTTGGATAAGAAACGGAAAGTGAAATGTAGCTTGGACATGATTGTCATGAAACTGTAACACGATATAAGTAGGAATATAAGTGTGGACCATTTGTTGAATGCTATTATTTTAGTCATTGTTTATAATTGGTTTAGTGTATTTCTACTAGGCTGTGGCTCACCCTATATGGGAACATCATTTCAGGTACATGTAGCATGCTACCTCCAAGGACATAGCTTGGGAGGCTAGAGGCGGACATACCTTTTTGTTGTCTATTTTCTTTTGATGTATTACATGTAATTTAGGCCAAGAGCTTAATATATATTTAAGTTAGCACTCTATTTTTTTGTAACCAAGTGTTGACTTGGAAAGCTATAAGCCCGTAGGGCATTTGTTTTGTTGTTAACATGCAATACTGTTGTAAGAACTACTCTGATGAGTAGAAGAATATTGGTCTTTTGTTTATCAATGCATCTCAATACAGGTGGGTTTATTGTATTATTTTTAGGGCGTTACACGCACACTTTTTCATTTTTCTTTTCAAAATCCCTTCCCAAAATCATAAACCAAATACATCATCAATTTTTTAAAGGAGTTTTGGATCCTTCATTATACTGATATACACAATCTAAAAATAATATTTGGTGGGAGAAGCAAGTTCCTAAAATGGATTATCAATCACATTATGGAAGATGTGAATTGATTCCTACATTTTAGTGGTACAAAAATTTAAATTTTAAAAATGATCATTTTCAAATTTCTAAATTAAAATTTTTTAAATAGATTAATTAAAATTTTTGTTTGAAATGTGTAAATCAAGATATAATAAGATTTTTTTTTTAAATGATTCAATAGAAGCTAGAGAATAGAAGATTTTTTTTTAATTATTTAAAAAAATTAAACATCAGAAGAAAAATCTATCAAAGATGTAAATTAATTCCTATATTAGTGTTACAAAATTTTAAATTTTAAAAATGATCATTTTCAAATTTCTAAATTTAAATTTTTAAAATAAAAATTAGCCAATAGAAGATTTTTTAATTATTAAAAAATAAGTATTCTAAAAAATAGTATAAAAATTTTGAGTTTCACAAGACTCTTTTCATTAGAAATTTCATTTTCCTTAAAATATAGTATAAATTTGGTCCATCTATGAAATTTTTAAAAAAACAGGAGAACACCAAATTAGTGTCTTTTCCATTTTATATTAGTATAGATAATTTTGTATATTTGCCATTATATATATATATATATATATTTTTTCTATTAATATAAGATATTAATGAAGATTAAGAATTACAATAATAATGAATATCAAATACAATATATAATTAATACAAAGTAACTCCTAAAGTGAGTGTAGCATTTGTGTCCTTTAAAACTTTTGGGAAGTGTATTTGAATCATTTATTTTATTTTGGAAATTTTTAGTGTTGTTGTGTCTTAGTTTTGGAGGAGTACAAATTGATTTAAACTTGTTGGGATTGCTCATTCACGCTTGTTTACGTTGAAAAGTTGTTTGGGAACTTAAAAATCTTGTTCTATGGTCGACCCCAATCTGGGAGGGGGGTCGACCTTTTGTTTTCTGAAATTGCTTGCTGGAATTTGGTGTTGACCCCAATCTGGGGAGGGGGGGTCGACTCTTTGTTTTCTGAAATTGCTTACTGGAATTTGGTGTCGATCCCTTTACATGCTGTCAAACATAAGTGTCCCAGTTTTTATTCATAGGGTCAACCCCTGCAGGCATTTTTTCCATATTTCAGTCCGGTTTTGGGCCTACTTTTTGGGGATTTTGACTTGATCTTTTGGGTTGACTTTGGGACTTCATTTTACTTTGACCTAGCATTATAAATAGGTCCCTCACTTGACCTTTTCTTTACTTTTTCTTCTCTTTTTCCCTCTCCAAGCCCTGAGTCACTCTCTCCCTCTCCAAAATCACTTTTTGCTCAAAGATCTTTAGATCTACTCACTTGGAAGCATCTCCTTGCCTTGCTCCTTTGAGATTAAGTGTAAATCTTGTCAAGAGCTTCGTTTTGATTCAAATAGAAGTTGGTTTTGACATCTTTGGAGTTTCAACCTTGTTTTGCTCATTTTCTCTTCTAAGCTTGAGGTAGGGATTTTCTTTGAGTTATATATATATTTTTGCAAGATCTAGATGATTTTCGAAATCATCCTTTGATTAGTTTTGAAAATTGATTGTTGATTCAAAAAGATGAGTGATTTTGAAAGTGGGTTTACTTTCTTTTTCCTTCTAAAAATATAAATTTATGGTTTTGAACTATAATGATTGATGGAAGTTGTTTTTCGGGAGTTTTCTTCAAATATCTTGGAGATGGTTGGTTTTGGTGAGAAAACCTAGAAGTTTGAGTTTTAAAAAGATGTTGAGATTTTATAAATAAAATAGCCATATTTTCGTTGGAGGTTAAAATGAAGGAATGCTTTAGAAAAACTTGATTTGTATTTATACAAATGACGAGTTTCAGGAAATATGAAGAGTTTAATTTTGGTTGTCGTTATTCAAAATGTTGTTGTAGTCTTGAAATGACTAAATTATTGAGAATGCTCTAAATATGGAAATTATGTTATTTCTTGGATGGATTGGAAATCAAAGTTTATATATTCATCTTGTGATATTATTGTTTTGAAAAGAGAAATGAGAGATTTGTTCACAATGGAATTATTGTGCGGAAGTATTGAAAATGGAAGAAGTGTTGTATTGCATTTAATCATTTCAAGGGCATATCAATTCATTTAATTATGTTAAGCTTGAACGTTGATTTGAAAACCTTGCATTGAGAAAAGAATATTGGGAAATGGGTTTTCATGAAATGGTTTTAGGGTAAATACAGTGGTAAGTCTTGAAAGGTGATGTAGATGAAATTGATAAGTTGGCCCGAGTGTCTGAGGTGAAAGATCGAAAAACCTGCGCAGATAGGTGTCGAGTCTTCCGGTTAATACCGGTAAAAATGACAAATTGGTAGTACTTGTATAGTCTACTTCCAGACACCGACCTAGGGATTTCCAAAGTTGTATTTACTGCCCCTTGAATTAAACTGTTAAGTTTTGAACAATGAAAATTGCATGACATCATTGAAAAAAAATGAAGATGTGCTTTTCTTTCAAAAAGGACATAGCATGGCATATGCATTTCATCACTTGAGACTTATGTAAAATGTATATACTTTGGGCTTTATGCTTACCCTACGGGATTTTTGTGCAAGAAAGGATGTGGTGATTCTGCCTAACTAAGGGCGTGGAAGTGTATGTGAAGGGAGCACAATGCTATCATTTTGCGTGACTCTATTTTGTAAGCCAAGGGCTATATTTGTGTGGGTTTGAATAACCGATTTGTGTAACCGGGCCTAAGCCTTGGAAACTTGTAAACCCATGAGGGTATTTATTTGTTTATGTTATCTTGATTTGAAGTGAATGTATTATCGCATGAGGACTACTTGTATCATGTATTGCAAGTGTGAAGATTTACTTTCAGTTTTACTTTAAAGAACCATAATTATTGTATTATCATTTGGGTATAAAAATTGAGGCGTTACAATGAAAGAGAAAATCCCAAACAAACACAAAAGAAAAATTTTTTACATCACACATAGAGTTGATGTGTTGGTGATATGGCAGATTCTGTTAATTTTTTAGATAGAAGTTAGTCTATGTAACGCCCTCAAAATAATACAACTAATCCATTCCATGAGATTCAAGAATATAGTAGAAATGATACACTTTCATTCATCAGAGTTTGTATGACAAAAAGGATTACATGCATTACATTCATAAACGTCCTGAATCTACAACATGTAATACAAGTTAATAACAACAAAATAAATGCCTTACTGGCGTACATCTTTCTAAGTTATCACTTGGTTACAACAAAGAGACTCATAAGCTTTATACATGTAAAGCTATCGGCTTAAATAAACATTTAAATACAAAACGGAGCCTTCAGCTCCTGAGTCCTCCCAACCTATGTTCTTGGAGGAAGCATATCACCAGCACCTGAAAATGGTTTCCCAAGTAGGGTGAGCCAAAGCCCAATAGAGATATACTAACACAATATATGAGGTTTAACTAAGATATGAGTGTCAAATAAACGTTCAATATTCATGACCAACTCACATTCTTTCCATGACTATTCAATACTTATATTCACATCTCAATCCAATTCCATTTATTCATTTCAAGTCTTATGACAAATATATATATATATATAATTTTCCAAATAACGTAACTGAAACTACAACTTAGTGGTTTCCAACCAACATAGCTATCATACAAGCATTTCAACTTTGCCATTTTACGGAAATTTCGTCCGTGGGATCGACACTCATGTATACATAAGATTTGGGACTTTCACCCTAGACACTCGCCAACAATTATCAATGAGTCCATTCCTTATCTCCTCTCAAACTATAGAGTACATCCCATTACTTCTCCTAAAACATTATACATATACAATGTATTTAAAAATATCGTCATATACAATGACTATCCATAACACATATTCAATGTCATAATCATACCGTCATATTCAATGACACAACTTAAATGATTAGTTTCAATCCACCTAATCCTCACCCAATTTCTACAACAATCATGGCTATCCTCCATCGATAGCCCAATACAGATATTTCTAAACAAATGTGTAATCTTTATAACAGATAATTCTTCAAATTCCCATAGGTGAGTGATTAAACAAATCCAACTAAACCATTTATTCATACATCCTCCCAATTTCACATTTCATATACCAATTTCATCATTTATACAAAATAATTATTTAACACATATTAGGGCAAATTTCCCCTTTCCTAAATATCAACCCAAAGGCTAAAATCCACCACTTTAACAGAAGATATCCTCATGTTCAAACCCCCATATTCATCTATGAAGCACAACATAGAGACCCCTCTTTTCAATTTAGAACCAAATCCTAGGTTTACCCGAAAACTCCAAGATTTCCACTATTTATACAAAACAACAAATAATTAGGTTAAAAGTCATACCAAAGTGTAGACTATCCCTACCTCAAAGAGAGAAGACGAGCTAAGAAAGAATGGAACTTGAAAAATGGCAAAACAAACTTCCAATCGGATGAAAATGGAGATCTTGAGAAACTCCACCTTTTTATCAAAGAGAGTAGAGTGAGAAAATCAAAAGATCTAGGCCAAAATGTAGAGAGAGAGAGAGAGAGAGTATTTTAGAGAGAGAACCTTAACTTTTAGGGTTTTGGAGAGTTTTTAGAGATAAAAAGATATGAAAACGTGATATAAAATGTCACTTTTACGATCTGATATACGCGCAGTCCGCTCGAGTGGAGAGTTTGACACTCGAGCGTCAAACACAAGGCTTTGTTCTGCTCGAGCGTAATATAGACCCGCTTGAGCATAGAATACGCACTTCCAGAAATTTTACAGACAACAGACAACAGACAAACCGCTCGAGCGCAAGAAATGACGCTCAAGCTTCGACCCAGTCAAGCGTAACAAATGCCGCTCGAGCGTGAAAAGCACTTTCCCATCATTTTTGCAGATGCGCAAAGTACTGAATGTTTGTAAACCCTGCTCGAGCACAAGAAAGCCCGCTCAAGCGAGAGACCAAAATTCTGGGCAACAACATTCTAGACCAACTAGCACCCGACCTGTTCCAAACATGCCCAAAATACTCCAAAACTCAAATTCAAAGAGAAAAAAGAGGAAAAGACCAAAGTGGCGATATTAAACCACAAGACCTGAGTTCAGAATACAACAAAGGTTAGGTCAAAACTAGAATCGATATAGTCTAGAAGTAAAATGGGAAGGATTGCAAATATGAAGAGCCGAAGTGGCAAGGAATGTAAATAGGAAGGGTTAAAGTAGGAAAAATCAAACTTAAAAGGCCAAGTGGGAAATTGGTGAAATTTCAGGAGGAGAAAATGTAATTTACCCTGATTTCAAATATATGGGATAGTTTAGTTATTGTGCAGAAGTATATTTTTATGGACATAATAATTTCGAGCCTAAACTTTTGAATAAAAGAAATTTGAATTTGAATTTGGACTTTTGAACCGAATATATTAAAATAAAATAAAAACGCAAACCAAACATGTAATTTACCCACTGAGATGTCTTTAAGAGCATCTCTAACCCAATCCTCTCAATTAGAGAATCAAAATAAAAATTTTCATTCAAAAAGTAAATATAAAGTAGATTACTATTCATTCAAACTCCAATCACAAATCTCTATTTTCTTCCCTAAAATATTTCCCTCCAAAATTACTATCCATTTTCCCACCATCAAATTCCTTACCCATCATTCTATAAAAATAGAACCCGGCAACCCAGTTCTTAGAATTTTTCTTCAACAGGTAATTAATAAATCATGTCACGCCCTCAAAATAATACATAAAATCCACCATTTTTGACATGCATTGATATACGAGAAATCAATCATTTTCATTCATCAGAGTAGTTCTTACAACAGTATTACATGTTAACAATAAAAGCAAATGCCCTACGGGCTTACAGCTTTCTAAGTTAACACTTGGTTACACAAAAGAAGAGTACTAACTCTATACAAAATAAGCCCTTGGCTTGATAAACATGTAATACAATCAATTAAACAAAAAGAGTCTTCAACTCTCATCATCATCCAAGCTATGTCCTTGGAGGTGGCATGCTACCTGTACCTGAAAATTATGTCCCAACGCCTAGTAGAGATATGCTAAGCACAGTATGAGCAATAACTAAGACATTAGCAATTGATAAATGTTTAATTCCCATAAATCAATTCATAATCCATTTCCATTACATGACCACTATGTCCATGTTTCATTCCATTTTCCATTTCTTACCAACTTCACAATTCACAACAACAGCTCAGAACCTGGCCAACAACTTACATGAGACAGTGACTCATAATAAACGTTTCCCATTTTACTTTAGATATGCATACTAGCTATATCAACATCTCAACAGATAAGCATACTAGCCATATCCACACTTTACGAAATATACACATTTCGGTGTCGTATCAACATAACATAGAATCACTTCTACATTTCACAATTGATAACGATATACATTTTAGTGCTATATCAAATCAATTCGAACACTTCCATTATCAACACTTGATACACATTGTAGTGTTGTATCAATGTCACACAAACATCCGGTTTAGAGGTCCATTCCCTATCTTCCCCTAAACCGTAGAGTACATCCCCTATCTTCTCCCACACAACACATGTATATAAACATAGATCATATACAATCAATCAATACATAAAGTTAATGTATTATTCCCGTCCATATTAGATAGCATACTCAATCGATTAGTTTTAGTTTGCCTAATCATCATGCATTGTCTACAACAATCAAAACTACCCTCCACCGGTAGCCCAAGCAATTATTTCTAAACAGGTAATAAAAGCTCCAACAAATAAAATATCAATGTTTTCAAAAGTGAGCGATTAACAAATCCAACTCCACCATTTTACAATACAATGAGTCAATTTCATTATTTCCAACTCAATTCCATAAATCCACAACTTTTTCAAATTAATTATGCCAATTAATTTATACACCAAATTAGGGTTTTCTACCCCATTTCCCAATATTGACCCAATGGTCCAAATATCAACAACCAACAACAATGTCATTATTTTAAAACTCAAAATACACATTTTAGAATCAAAATAACAAAAACTCCCTTTCAACATTTTGAAACCCTAAGTCCCAAAACCACCCAACTTCAACACTTTATCAAAATAACCAAAAATCTATATCAAAGACTATAAGAGTGAGTAGGAATCCCTACCTCAAAAGTTGACACCCAACGAAGAAGATAAAGAAAACAAAAATGCTCCAAATCCCGAGATTCTTGGATCAAAAGATAGCCCTCGACGATTAACAACTTTTTTGTAAAGGCCAAAGGTGAGGAAACAACTCCTACTAGATCCATACCTAGAGACAAGGCAAGGTTCTAGAGAGAGAGACTCAACAATGGAGTTTTGGAAAAGTAAGAGAGAGTAAAGGATGTGAAAAAGTGACCCAAAAAGTCGGATCTCGGTTTTATATAAGAGTCGCCCCGCTTGAGCGTGGAAACCCCTGCTCGAGCGTCACTCACAAACTCCCGCTCGAGCGTCAAAATGCCCGCTCGAGCGTCCAACACTGCAGAGGAAATACTGGGAGATGGAAAATCACGCTCGAGTGTCAGAACTACCGCTCGAGCGGAGAAGCAACAACGAAGGGCCCGCTCGAGCGTCAAAAACTCCGCTCGAGCGTAAAGGCAAAAATCTGGGCAACTACTATTGGTTTCTAAGTACAACCAACCTGTAACAAACCTGCTCAACACATCCTATAACTCAAATTCAAAGTATAAAAGGATGCAAACAAGATATAAGCAACTACTAACTTCTACGGAAACAAGTCCGGATCACTGTACACAAGGGGGTAGAACCCGGGATCGCTATAAATCACGTATTTTTTGTTTATTAATAAATTTTTTATTTTTAAATATATTTAATATACTCATTTTAAAAATGTGATTTTAATATTTTTTAATAATATCAAATTTATAAAAATTAAATGTACATATTAAAAGTTATTTGTATTTTATAATATATTATCAAAACTACAAAAGATTTTGAGAACAAAATTGGCATTAAGAACAATCAATAATGTTTTAGAGGTGGTCCTCTATTTTTCATCCTCCCTTCAAATTTGGAGAATCAACCCATCATTTTTCCAAATGGAGATGGATTTAGAGGATGGATTAGGGATGCTCTTACTTGGAATAAACAAAGGGTGATTCTATTTGCACTTAAAAAATTATTCAGTAGGCTCAATTTGTTAGTACTCCTTATTAAATTATTTACGATTATAATCTACTCTCAATACACCCTATGTTTTTCACAAATGACTCTTCAAGATAAAATAATAATTTGTGATACAATCTATTTCACCTAAATAGTAACTTAGTACGTTCAATTAAAATTTTAAAATTTTAATTCCTATTATACCCTAATGTAAATTTGCTACTAAGACAATACAAATTAAATCCGAAAATAAAATATTATTTTTTTCTCATAATATATCCTAATTACTTATACCACTACAAGAAATGACACTTTTGGCAAAAGTCCTTTTTAGTGCTTGATTATTTTTGCCGACTAAAAGTTATGGTCGCCAAATTAGTTGTTGAATGATTGTCCGGAAAGGTAATTGGAGACTAAAAAAAGTTTAGTTACCGAAAGTTTCCAATTGGCAACTAATTTTTTAATTGCCAAAAGCTTTTAAATAAGATTAATTAGCACATTTTCAATGACTAAAGATTTTTGTCACCAAGAACTTAAATTATTTAGGACGACTACATATTTAGTCGCTAATAAATTTTTTTTTGGTTCATCTTATTGTTTTTAGCTACCAAATGTTTTAGTCACCTGAAGACTTTCTTTTTTTTTTTTTTTGCTACTAAATATTTAGTCACCAATTTTTTTTTTCATTTTTTTTTTTAGCTACTAAAGTTTTAGTCACCTAAAGTCTAATTTTTTTTTGCCACTAAATATGTAGTCGCCAAAAAGTTTTTTTGTTTTTTTTAGCTATTACCGATAACCGATAATCCAACTCATAAGCGATGAAAATATAAACAAAATTAATATACTTTCATATATCAGAGTTTATATTACAAAAAAAATTACATGCATTATACTTTCATAAATATTCATTCTGAAACTACAGCATGTAAAATTAATTAATAACAACAAAATAAACACTTTACAGGCTTACATCTTTCCAAGGCATAACTTGGTTACAACAAAAGAGAGTCATAAGCTCTATACATTTAAAGCCTTCGGCTTGATTAAACATTTAAACACAAAAATAAATAAAATAGGGCCTCTAGTGTCACACCCCACTTTTTATTACTCGGATTCCATTACCAAAACCATTATTAAAGATTCAATTTCAGATATAGCATACAGAAACTCATCATATTTATAAAGAAAACAATAGGAAGGGTTCTCTCAAGCGAATATAAAACGAATGCAGTATGGGCATAACTAAATAAATTGCCCGTAGGGTTACATCATTTAAATCAAGAGGAAGGGTTAAACCCTTTACATCAATGGCATTCTGCCTACACATATAGAGGCCCCGTGGCCAACAAATAAGGAAGATCTGTAATCTTGTAGCACATTCTGATAATCACCTGAAAAAGATTTAACAACGTGGGATGAATATAAAGTCCAGTAGGGATCTCAACATGATCCTCAACAATAACAACATACAGATAGCTATGATCATAAATGCTAATCTCATACCATATAAATAATGTGACATTTTATAACCAAAGTATACATACATACGTACTTTTCTCCAGGTCATTTAGTTATTTAACAACACCAAGTTCCACTTTCACTACCCATTTCCCATATGAACAAATCTTACACATTACCTTATTTTCCATTTGTGACAAAATAATGCTTAATATCAGTTTTATTACCTTTTCGTGAAAGCACGATCACCAATTCCGATTTCCCTCTCATCATTTATAACCCATTGTATAACCCAAGTCTGACTCCACATGTTCATCATATTTTCAATCTTAAGTTCAAGTTAAAGAGATATTATCAATAATTCATTGTTGGTAGGCAACTCCTTCAACCACTCTCAACATATCCAAACATTCATAAAACATCTACTCAACACATGAGACAATTTAATCTTACAATTTCATAATCACCATAACACATGACACACACAGTCAATTGAGACAACAATGATAAATAATCCTTGCTCTACATGTCCGAAACATGATAAGCCAATGACACACCTCTCCACAATGCACTGCCAATTTACCAGACATAAGCTGGAAGGGAATGGTACCTCTGCCAATTTACCAGGCGCTAAAAGGAAGGGAGTGGTACCTCTGATTATCAACGCAACACACACAACCAATTTACCAAGCACTAGCTGGAAGGAAGTGGTACCTCTGATTATCGTATGACCAATTCTCCAGCGCTAGTTGGAAGGAATGGTACCTCTCATTATCAGCGCAGCAGCACACACATACATATCACCCATCACAACATGATATAACACAACCAACTAGTGCAACACATACACACGACTAATCAACACAATAATGTCATCCTCCATCGATGACCAAGGACAAGACCTCTAAGCCAAAACTTATTCAACTTATACATTAACAAAAATAATTCCCATGGGACTTTAGATCCAATTACAACAATAATGAAATTAAATATTCATGATTCAACCCCAAGTCAATTTCCAAAACTCCTACAATGTTAGCATTTCATCCTTCCTTTTGCAAAATCAATTGTCTTATCCTTCTACATTAATTTTCTTTGCCCTATGCCTCAGTTCATTTATTTTCTCTTCATAAGAGAGTATGACCAACTCACATTCTTTCGTTTTAGATAAATGATTTCAATCATAACCAACAAGGTTAATATTTACTCAATTTCCACCTAACGATAATGTAACACCACAACATTCAAATCTCATGTTTAAATTCCTTTTTAATAATTAACAACTTATCAATTTGTTAGACTTAACTAAAATCAACTCAACACAAGTAAAATACTAAAATTTATGAGAAACCCATTTTAATCACAAGTTATTGCCAAGTCAATAATCAAATCCTTAATTCATCACATGATAATTTCATCATTTAAATTTCTAATTTCATAACATGCTTAACCCACAATAAAAACCCCTTTTTGACAAATGAGCAAATTAATTAAAAATTAGGACTTCACTTCCCTCTTTACATAAGCAAGCTAAACTACTACTCAAAATTAATCCAACAACTATAAACTCCCAATATATAACCTCACACAGCCCATCTTGAACCCCCATTCATGATTTTCAAAAGAAATCCAAAGCAACTAGGTTTTTATGCAATAAGAACATACGACATGTCCATCTATAGGTGAAGCATTGAAGAAAATCAAGGAAATCCCTACCTCAAGAGAGAAGAGGAGGAAGTGCCCAAAAATCGACCTCGCCGAAATACGATCTCCACCGGTCAAGACGAAGCCCTTGACACGCTCATCATTTTGATATAAGGGACTAGCATCAAAATCCCAATGGATTTTTGGGATCAAGAGAAAATGCAAGGTTTTGAAAAGTTTGGGTAGAGAAAGAGATGAGAGAAAAATAGAGAAATAATGTAGAGAGGGAGTGATATAATCGATATGGAGGAAAAAGGGCCAAAAGTGCAAAATATAGTTGAAAAGCATGAAAAATGGGCAGAAAAATGCGGCAGACGCGTCTTGGCGCCCACTCCCACACATGCGAGCAACCTCCCGACGTCTGCTCCCACCGTGCGTGCGGCTTCTCCCAACCTCGGCTCACGCACGCCTTTTAAGCGGTGTGTTCACAATAAACCCGGCTCACTTGCGTGCGACTGGTCTCGGCGTGCGACGGCCCTACTCTCCAGGAAAAACTCGGCTTCTTCCCGATCCTCGGTGCCAACCCGATCCTCATAGCAGTGAAAACTCGTAATTGAAACAAACAAGAACGAAATTTTGAGGAAGAGTTCTCAGAAATAACGAATCCAATTGTTGATCGAAACACACTTTTAAAACCCGACATTTAACAACGAGAATTCCAACATAACCTCAAGAGAGCAAAGCAAAATACACACCAGTCATCATATCCAGCTCCTAAGTCCTCCCAAACTACGTCCTTGGAGGAAGCATATCGCCTGTACCTGAAAATGGTTTCCCAAGTAGGGTGAGTCAAAGCCAGTAGAGACAGACTAACACAATATATGAGGTTTAGCTAAGATATAAGTGTCAGATAAATGCTCAACATACTTAGCCAACTCACATATTTCCATGATCATTAAATATTGATATTCATATCTCAATCTATTTCCATTCATTCATTTTAAGTCAATTCAAGAGTCTAGTTCATTGTTATATATATAAACAACCCAAATGAGACTACAACTCATTGGTTCATAACTCAATAACATCTATTATTCAAAACACTTCAACATGCCATTTTACGGAACTTTCATCCGAGGGAATCGGTACCCATTTATATATACAAGATTTCGGAACTTTCACCCTGGACACTCCGACCAATTTAATTTTAAATGGAGTCCATCCCCTATCTCCTCCCAAATAATGGAGTACATCTCCTTTCTCCTCCCAAACAATTATACATATACAATGAATCCAAAATATCATCATATACAATGACTATCCACAACACATATTCAATGATATAATCATACCGTCATATTTAATGACATAATTTAGATGATTAGTTTCAATTCACCTAATCTTCATGCAATTTCTACAACAATCATAGTTATCATCCACCGATAGCCCAAAACAGATATTTCTAAATAGATATACAATCTATATAACAGATATTTTATCAAATTTGCATAGGTGAATGATTTGACAAATCCAACTACACCATTTAATCATACATCCTCCCAAATTCACATTTTCCGTAACAATTCCATTATTTATGCAAAATAATCATTCAACACAAATTAGGGCAAATTTCTCCATTTTTAAATATCAATCCCAAGGTTAAATTTCACAATTTTAACTCAAGATAACCTTATATTCAAAGCCATATATCCATTTATAGAACCCAACATAGAAACCCCTTTTTCAATTTGAATCCAAACCCTAACCTTACCTTAATCCTCCCAAAATTTCATCATTTATACATAACAACAAATATTTAGGTTAAAAACCATATTAAGGTGTAAAATATCCCTACCTCAAGAGTAGAAGCCCAAAAGAGAAGAGGAAGAACTTCAAAAATTGCCCAAACTCGTTTTTACTCTAATCAAATGAAAGCCACAAGAAGCTTTATCTTTTTAACAAAGGAACAAGGGTTGAGAGATCTCTAAATCTAGGTGTATCTATAGAAAGAGAGTGCCGATTTAGGGTTTTCAGTCAAAAGGAAATCAAAAAGTGATATAAAACTGCTCTGCTGTGAACTGATATATGCGAGGCTCGCTCGAGCGACCAGACACAATAAGTGACCTCACTCGAGCGCAAGAAGCGTTGCTCGAGCGCATAATACATGCCTTCAGAAGTTTTATAGGCGCATACCCTCGCTTGAGCGCAAGAAGCCTCGCTCGAACGAAGAACTTTACCTTTCCAGAAATTCTACAAGTCTGGGGAAAAATACTGGGAACACTCAAAGCTCGCTCAAGCGCAAGAAGACTCGCTTGAGAGAAGAAGCAATTTTCTGGACAACAACAACTTGAATAACTAGCAACTAACCTGCTCCAAACATGCCCAAGACATTCCAATACTCAAACCTAAAGACAAATGAGGGAAAACAAGACATGGATGACCATATTAAACCACGAAACCCGAGTCTGGAATATAACGAAGGTCGGGTCAAAACCGAGACCGCTATAACTTTTCCTCCTTAAAGATTTTAGTCCCCGAAATTTTAATCGTGTACCAAGGGAATTGTCTTACCTCGCAAGACTTGGTCCCATCTATCCAAGACCCTCACCGGTCTCTCCTCAGACGAGGCATCCTCATCTATCTCTAAGTTAGTCCAATCCAATACATATAATGGATCTGGCTCATATTTCTGAAGCATACTAATATGAAATACGTCATGCACTCCGGAAAGTTGTGGCAACAACGCCAAACAATAAGCAACCTCCCCAATCCGGTCAAGGATCTCAAAAGGGCCAATAAACCGAGGGTACAACTTTCCACTCTTTCCAAATCTCATAAGACCTCGCTAAGGTGATATCTTCAAAAAGACATTATTACCTACCTCGAAAGACAAGGGTCTCCTCCTATGGTCGGCATGACTCTTCTGGCGACTTTGGGCTGTAACCAACCTCTTACGAATAAGTGTCATTTTCTTCGTCATTTCCCGCACCAACTCTGGGCCCAACAAAGGTGCATCACCTACCTCGGCCCAACACACTAGAGATCTACACGATCGACCATACAAGGCCTCAAACGGTGCCATGCCAATACTTGATTGGAAACTGTTATTGTAGGCAAACTCCACTAAAGGTAAGTGTCTCTCCCACGACCCCTTAAAGTCAAGGACACAGTCTCGAAGCATATCCTCAAGGATCTGAATGGTATGCTCAGACTGCCCGTCAGTCTGAGGATGGTAAGCCATGCTAAAAGTCAGTCTAGTGCCCAAGGCACTCTGCAAGCTCTGCCACAACTGAACTGTAAAACGCGGATCTCTATTTAAAACAATAGTCACAGGGATCCTGTGCAACCTCACTATGTCCCGGATATACAAGGCGAAAAGATAGTCTATCGAATCACTTATGTGCCTAGGAATAAAATGCGCCGACTTGATTAACTAGTCAACTACCACCCAAATGGCATCACTACCCCATTGAGTCCTCGGAAGGCCCACAACAAAATCCATTGTGACATGCTCCCATTTCCACTCAGCTATAGACAAGGGCTGCAACAAACCCACTAGCCTTTGATGCTCGGCCTTCACTTGCTGACAAGTAAGGCATTTCGATACAAACACGGCCACATCCTTTTTCATACCTCTCTACCAAAACTGACAACTCGGGTCGTGATACATCTTCGTGTCTCCCAGATACACCGCAAGGTGTAAATGGTGAAACTCTCAGAGTATTTCCTCTCGGCAAGACTCCGACACGAACAAACGATCATGATATCTCACATTCTAGTCGAGATACACAATCAAGCCCTTCTCTACCTTCCTACTGGAGATCTTCTCCCAGAGGGATTCTATCTTAAGGTCACCCTTCTGCGCTTCTAACACTCGATTCATAAGTGTCGGTTGTGCAACTATTGAAAACAAGGTTGTAGACTCAACAGATTCACCTAGATGCAAGTCAAACTCTTCAAGGGTACCCAACATTTCCCATTCTTGGATAGCGACACAAGCTACACTGCTAATCGATTTCCTACTCAAGACATCGGCCACAACATTGGCCTTCCTGAGATGATAATGCAACTCAAAATCATAATCCTCTATGAACTCCATCCACCATCTCTGCCTCAAGTTCAAGTCCTTCTGTGTAAATTGATACTTCAGACTCTTATGATCAGAAAACACCTCAATCTCTTACCATATACATAGTGCCTCCAAATCTTCAAGGCAAAAATAATTGCTACTAACTCTAAGTCATGAGTAGGGTAGTTCCTCTCGTGGGTTTTCAACTGCCGTGAGTCATAGGCCACTACATTTCCATCTTGCATCAATACACAACCTAAACTTTCCCGTGAAACATCACAATACACTAAATAGCCAAACCCCTCTCTGGAATAATCAAGACTGGACTGGTGGTATGTCTAACCTTAAGTTCTTGGAATGACTTTTCACTAGTCTCACTCCACACAAATTTGACCCATTTCCTCGTCAATCTAGTCAAAGGCGAAGCTAATCTGGAGAAGTCCTTTACAAACCAACGGTAATACACGGCCAACCCCAAGAAGCTACAAATCTCAAAAGCATTCTTAAGGCATGCCCAATCTTACTTGCCTCAATCTTGGATGAATTTACAGTCACCCCTTTCCCGGATACCACATGGCCTAAGAACTTAACTTTCCTTAGTCATAACTCACACTTTCCAAACTTAGCATATAGCTTGTGGCCTCTAAGCAACTCAAGCTCCACTCGCAAGTATTCCTCGTGCTCCTTCTCAGAGGGTGAATAAATCAAGATATCATCCATAAAAATGACTACAAAACGGTCTAACAACTCTCGGAAGATTTAGTTCATCAAGTCCATAAATACAACTGGAGCATTGGTTAGCCCAAAATGCATCACAAAAAACTCATAGTGGCCACACCATGTGTAGTGCCCCAATTTTCATACCCAAATGACAATACAATAATCATGGTCCTTTTTAAGGAAAACCAATCATACAATCCCACACTTGCATTTCATAATATAAATAGTTCCTCATGCGATAATACATTAATCCGACAACAAGTAAATGAACAAATAAATCCCCCAAAGGGTTTACAAGTTTCCAAAGTTTAAGTCCGGTTACACAAAACGGTTATTCAAACCCATAAATACAAAGCCCTTGGCTTACAAATAGAATCACAGCAAATGAGAACCTTGTGCTCTCAACACACACACATTTTTCCCCGCCCTTAGTTAGGCGGGTTCACCACGACTTTTCCTGCAAAAATTCCCGTAGGGTGAGCATAAATCCCAGTAGGAAATCCTTCACAAAGTATATACATTTTATACAAATCTCAAGAGATGAATGTATATGACATTCTATGCCTTTTTACAAATAAATCACTTCTTCATCTTTTGAAAACCATCATGCTCAATGATGCCATGTAATTTCCATTGTTCAAAGCTTAACAATTTAACTCAAGGGGCGGTAAATACAACTCTGGTAATCCCTAGGTCTGTGTCTGCAAGTAGACTATGTAAGTACTACCAATTCGTCATTTTTACCAGTATCAACTGGAAGGCTCGACACCTCTAATCTGTCATTTTTACCAGTATTAACTGGAAGGCTTGACACCTATAATCTACACCACCTTTCAAGACTTACCACTGTATTTATTCCAAAACCATTTCATGAAAACTTGTTTCTCAACATTCTTTTCTAAATGTAAAGTTTTCAAATCAAATTTCAAAGCTCCTCATTATCAAATAAATTGATATGCCAATGCAACGATTAATAATACAATGCAATATTTCTTCTACTTTCACTACTCCCACACAATATTCCCATTGTGATCAAAATTCTCATTTCTCACTTCAATGCAATTTCACAAGATGAATAAATACTTTTATTTCAGTTTATCCAAGGGATAACATAATTCCCACATTTCAAACAATCTTAACAATTTAGTTATCTCAAGACTATATTAATACTTTTAAACAACAATTCCTAAAACTTCAACAATTCTCAGATTCCATGGAAACATTATTTATATATAAATAAATAAACAATTTTCTAACATCATTTATTTTGGCATACAAAATAAATATTACAACATCTTCCAAACATTATCAACATCTTTCTAAAAAAAAATTCCCAATTTCTAAGTTTTCTCACCAAAAACCATTTATCTTCAAATATTTGAGAAGATCTCACCAAAAACATCTTTCTTTTATCAACATAGTTCAAAAACTCTCAATTTCTATTTTTAAAGGAAAAGGAAGTAAACCCACTTTCAAAATCACTCATCTTCTTGAATCAACTATCAATTTTCAAAACTAATCAAAGGATGATTTCGAAAATTATCTAGATCTTGCAAAAACATATATATAACTCAAATAAAATCCCTACCTCAAGCTTAGAAGAGAAGATAAGCAAAACAAGGTTGAAACTCCAAAGTTGTCGAAACCAACTTTTACTTTGATCAAAACGAAGCTCTTGATAAGCTCTACACTTAATCTCAAAGAAGCAAGGCAAGAGATGTTTCCAAGTGAGTAGATCTAAAGATCTTTGAGCAAAATGTGATTTTGGAGAGGATGAAAGAGTCTCACGGCTTGGAGAAGGAAAAAGAGAAGAAAAAGTAAAGAATAGGTTAAGTGAGGGACCTATTTATAGTGCTAGGTCAAAGTAAAATGAAGTCCCAAAGTCAACCCAAAAGATCAAGTCAAAATTCCCAAAAAGTAGGCCCAAAACCAGACTGAAATCTGAAAAAAAGTTCACAAGTGTCGACCCTTGAAACACAGGTGTCGACCCTTATGAAGAAATTGGAACACTTATGTTTGGATAACACGGTGTTGACCCTTCAGTTGGTGTCGACACCAAAAAATAACAAGCGACTTCAGATTGAACACACATGGGTCAACCCTTCCAGACTGGTGTCGACCCTTGTAGCCAACAACAAAAGGAAGGTGTCGACACCACCAAGACCGGTGTCGACCCCAGAACAAGATTTTTAAGTTCCCACACAATTTTTCAACGTAAACAAGCGTGAACAAGCAATCCCAACAAGTTTAAATCGATTTGTACTCCTCCAAAACTAAGATACAACAACACTAAAAATTCCCAAAATAAAATAAAGGATTCAAATACTTCCCCAAAAGCTTTGAAGGACGCAAGTGCTATAACCTCCCCACCTTAGGAAATTTCGTCCCCGAAATTAAATCAAACTACTCGAATAAAGATTTTTCAAGCGATCAAAACCACGCTCTTCCATTTCCAAATCACAACATTAGCTCACAATTAAATCTCACCATTACATCATGGTTACCTCATTATCAACAACCTCACAATTACTCATCAACATGTAGTTCTTCCAAAAGTAATGATAACTCATAACAACTTCATGCTTAAAATAAAAACATACATAACAACATGTATTTAACAATCTCTATACACTTCCCTCAAACACTAGGGAATATTACAACGAAAAGTAACTCAAACATTTTCAAACAAATTTCGATATTTGGAGCGGACTTCCGCCTCCTATTCCCACATTGCTTCCTTAACCCCATGGTGTCTCCACAACACCTTTACTAACGGTATAGTTTTACCCCGTAGCACTTGCTCCCAGGTATCTAAAATTTGAACCGGTCACTCTTTATAAGGGACATCTTCATCTACTTCCAAATCAACCCAATCAAGCACATGTGAAGGGTCGGGTTCATACTTCCTAAGTATAGATACATGGAATACATTGTGAATCCCCGAAAGTTGTGGTGGTAAGGCTAACCTGTATGCCACTTCCCCAATTCGTTCTAAGATCTCAAAAGGTCCAATGAACCTTGGAGACAATTTACCACTCTTACCAAATCTCATCAAACCCTGCCTTGGTGAGATTTTAAGAAACACATGGTCACCAACTTCGAAAGATAAAGGTCGTCTTCTCTTATCGGCATAACTCTTTTGTCAGCTTTGGGCCGTAGCTAACCTTTTCTGAATGAGAACAACTTTCTTGGTTGTCTCTTTAACAATTTCTGGACCCAACAACGGTGCATCACCCACTTCGGCCCAACAAACCGGTGATCTACAAGGTCGGCCATACAAGGTCTCGAATGGTGCCATCCCAATACTAGCTTGGTAACTATTATTATAGGCGAACTCAACCAATGGTAGGTGTCTCTCCCACGATCCCTTGAAATCAAGGACACAAGCTCTAAGTATGTCCTCCAGAATCTGAATGGTACGCTTTGACTGTCCATCGGTTTGCGGATGGTAAGTAGTGTTAAAGGTCAACTTTGTTCCCAACGCCTCTTGAAAGCTTTGCCACAACCGGGTAGTAAAACGAGGATCTCTATCCGACACAATGATCCTGAGGGACTCCATGAAGTCGGACTATCTCTCTGATGTACAACTCTGCCAAACGTTCAACTGAGTCGCCAATGCTCATAGGAATGAAATAAGTAGACTTAGTCAATTTATCCACAATTACCCAAATGGCATCATTGCCCCGCTGTGTTCTAGGAAGCCTCACTACAAAATCCATGGTAACCCACTCCCATTTCTACTTAGCTATCGGTAAGGGTTGCAACAAACCCACTGGTCTTTGGTGTTCGGCATTCATTTGTTGACAAGTAAGGCAATTTGATACAAATAAGGTGATATCTCGCTTCATACCCCTCCACTGAAACTGACGGCTAAAATCATGATACATTTTAGTGCCTCACGGATGTGCCGCAAGGCGTGAGTGATGGAACTCCCAAAGCACTTCCTCTTTATAAGATTCTGGTACAAACAAATGGTCTAGGTAACGTACAATCAGATCCGAGTGAACGTTCAAACCTTTCTCGTTAGCTCGTTAGCTCTTGGTGAGGTGGTAAACTCATTAGCTCCTCGGGAAAGACATCCAAGTACTTGCAAACCAGTCTTGGCAACTCAATTTGGGCCTCATCACACTCACTACTCAAAAAGCTAGCGAGAAGATAGCAAGTTCACTCCACCCACGCGGATCATATACTGGTGATAAGACTCTATCCATCCGGTTTCCCAAGAAATAAAAGCAATCACTACTCAAGGTACATACAGTAACCCTCTGACGATAACAATCTATAACAGTCCAGTATGGTGATAACCAGTCCATACCCAAGATAATATAGCAAGACAAATGCAAATGGAAGTCCACAACCGGCAACCTCTGTAATCACCCAGAATTTCTTTTAAAATAGTCAGTACATAATTTAATCAAGCAAATTTTCGGATTTGACTGCTGTGTAAATTCTGTGCGAAAATAGTTCGGTTTTGTATTTTTTTTAAAATAGTTCCCTATCTCAAAAAATTATAAAATTTTTATATGTTGTTCACATACGAGTCTAGCACGTTGGGTAAAAATTTCAGAATTTATACATAAGTATTTATTTTATGAATATTCGCGAACTAATTGGTGTTCGGTCTAGTATACAGCAGAATTTTGTTATTTAATTTTGAATGTTCAGACAACGACTTGAGATAAATTTGTTGGGTCTATTTTTGTATATAATTGGGCCATGTTTGGCTTATGGATGAGAATTTAATTCAAGACCCATGGCTTGGATTCAATTTAATTTGAGTTTGTTTATCACTCATGTTTAACTGTTTGATCCCTTTTAATTATGTGATTGGTAGTGACCATATTGGGAGTTGTAATTGTTTATTATATATGGTTATAATATATATTTGAAAGTTGAATTTATGGTGTGTACCATATGGTGAAAAATTATATATTTTGTAGTAAATGAAAATGTGTGTATATTTTGTGATGTACAAAAATGTTATATTTTTATGATAAGATAAAATTATATCATTTTATGATTTGTGATATAAATTTTATGATATTATTACAAAAATAGGTTTATATATATATATATATATATATTTATTTATTTGGGGAAAGAGAACAACCCACGTGGGATTGTCTCCTCCCATCCCATCCCTCTTCATTTCACTTTTATCCATGCCTTCACTTTCCCAACTTTACATTTTCTTTTGTGGACTCTTATTTTTGGCAGAAAAGAGAGAGGAGAGGCTCTGCCTCTCTCTCAAACATTTGAACTAAACAATTTTGGTTCATGTTTTACAATATTGGAGTTAGATCGGGTTAGATTTTGGAACAGTTTTGTAAATGAAAGTCGGAGAGCTCATTGTGATCTTCGCAATGGTAGTCTCAGATTCATGATCGGACAAGATTTGCCTTCTAGATTTGCTCTTCTTTATTATTTGAGGTAGGGACTTTCTTCATATTTTTACATTAAAGTTATGTTAGGGTTATTTTGAGAAAATATATCATTATAAGAGGTATTGCATACACATATATATATATATATATATATTTTCAGATTTTTGTTTGGTAATTTTTAGAAGAAAAATTATGTTGAAATATTAAGAATGTTGGCATTTTGAGATTGATTTGGAAAAATCATTTTGTGTTGAAAATTTTGCAAAGAAATCTGAAAATAAAATTTAATAGTTATACGGATTGTCTCTACATCATATTATGATTAAATGATTTATTTTGAGAAAAATAAAGTTGAATTTTTTTTTTATCTTTGATTTGGAATTTATTTTTGAGAAAAATAAATTAATGTTGAGGAATACGGAGTAAATGCTTAAGTAGGAAGTATAGAGTTGCTTTGGGATTAAAAACTCTAAAAGTGTTATATTCATGATATTTTATAAAAGATGATATGTTGATGATTAAGTTGTGTTCATTTTTCTGAAAATAAAAATGTGAAATGTGGACTTTCAAACTCATAACCTTGAAAATGTTACTGTTTGGCATATTTCATAATTTTTGATGTAATTATCATGTTGGTTAAGTAATTTTAGAAAAAGTTTTGAAATTGTTATTGGTAGAGAATTTGGTAAAAATATTACCTCTTTAAATAGTTTGGCATGAAAAATAGTTATGTTGAAATATAGTTATGTTTGGGGGATGAGGCATATGAAATTAGGTTTGGTATTATTAATTTGAAATTTTTTTAATATAATAAACTTACTAATTTAGTGGATTAAATTAGTTTTGGTTAAAAGGTTATATCCGCTATGGTTAAAAGTGTGTTATTAAGATTATACCATAACTTTTGCCATAGTAGGATGGAAATTGTAATATTTAATAAGTAGGGATTTCCTTTGAGTTATATATATGTTTTTGCAAGATCTAGATGATTTTGGAAATCATCTTTTGATTTGTTTTGAAAATTGATTGTTGATTCAAGAGGGTGAGAGATTTTTTTTGAAAGTGGGTTTACTTTCTTGTTCCTTTTAAAATAGAAATTGAGAGTTTTGAACTATGAGAATGGAAGAGAGATGTTTTTGGTGAATTTCTTTCAAATAAATGAAGATGAGTGGTTTTGGTAAGAAAACCTAAAAATTAGGGGTTTTTAAGAAAGATGTTCACAATCTTTGAAGATGTTGTTATATTTATTTTGTGTGCCAAAATAAATGATGTTTGAAATTTTTTTTATTTGCTTACATATAAATGATGGTTTTCAAGAAATATGAGAATTGTTGAAGTTTTAGAAATTGTTGTTAAAAATGTTGATATAGTCTTGAAGTGACTAAATGCTTTAGATTACTCTAAGTGTGGAAATTTTGTTGTCCCTTAGATGAATTGGAATAAAAATATTTCTATTCATCTTGAGAAATTATATTGAAATGAGAAATGAGAATTTTGATCACAATGAGAATATTGTGTGGAAGTATTGAAAGTGGAAGAAATATTGCATTGTATTATTAATCATTGCATTGGCATATCAATTCATTTGATAATGATGAGCTTTGAAATTTGATTTGAAAACTTTGCATTGAAAAAGGAATATTGGGAAAAAAGTTTTCATGAAATGATTTTGAGGTAAATATGGTGGTTAGTCTTGAAAGGTGGTGTAGATGATATGTGTCGAGCCTTCTAGTTATCTTGGTAAAAATAATGATTACAGTGTCGAACCTTCCGATTATCTTGGTAAAATGACAAATTGGTAGTACTTGTAAAGTTTACTTGCAGACACTAACTTAGGGATTACCTAAGCTGTATTTACCATGTTGGAATTTTATTGAAATTGTTGGATTAATGTGTTTTCAAAATGGCATTGTGCGTAAGATTTTCAAAATATGAGAAAAATATTTTGAGCATAACATGGCATATGCATTCATCTCATAAGACTATATAAAATGGATTTCATGAATTGTTTAATTATTTGATTCAATTGATAATGAGATAATTGAATGAATTGAAAAGGATGCCCTGTTGCTATTGAAACATGTTTATTTATTTAAGTTAACTTGTTGTGGTTAATTAAATAAATTGGATTTAAGAGATTATATAATAAAATCATATGGTTTTGACATGATATGATTTCACGTATATGTATGAGTATTTTGGTACCCGCATATATTCTAATATTTTAATATGAGATTGTTTGGTGAGCTAGTGGTTGCTCACTCCCTGCCTGTACATGTGTACAGGGAATGCTTTCCGGATTTGAAGATCAAATAATGGTTTTTACCATTTCATAAGTGTAATGTAGTGATGGATTATACTACTTCATTTATTGTTTGGTTGATTGCTATTTTTTTTGTAAAGAGTAGTGTCCTCTCTTTTATTGTAAGCCTCAGGACATTTCTTTTATTTGTATGTAAATGTCATTGTTGTATAACGAGAGGAAATATGTATATTTAATTATTCAGCATTTCATCCAAGGATGAAATGTTATTTGTAAATAGACTTAATTAATGAATATTGGTAAGGTTATCCGAGTAATAAAATACGGGGCGTTACAACCTCTATGTCACAACCCCGACACTCCTGTTTCAGAATGACCTCACCACCAATAGGTGACTCTACACAAATAGGAGATGTTAACTGTGCCAACTCCAACCCTAAAACTGATGCAAATGCAGAAGATATAAAGAAATGGGATGCACCCATATCAATCAACACACTAGCAACTGAATTGCAAAACAAGAAGGTACCTCTCACAACAAATGGAGTCGGTACAAGATTTGGCGCGGTAATAGCATACACATGTCCTATTGGCCTCTGATCTACCTGCTCACCCCTCGGAGCATAAAACTGCTACACTAACTGAGCCGAAGAGGCTCCTTGATTGGCCCTCGAGGCCTATGCTAACTGTGTTGGCTGATGACTCTATGTCTACCTCGAGCCAGAAGCACCAGGTGTGCCACTTAACTGTGGGCAAAACCTCTTCAAGTGCCCCTCTTGCCCGCACTGATAACAAGTAAGCAACTGACCTCTCCCCTGACTCTAGCCCTGAAAACGAGCCGAAGATGATGTTGCTCGCTACTCTCCTCCCCTTTGTGGGCAAGCTAGAGACTTGTGGCCTAACTGGCCACACTTGAAACAAGTGATGTCTCCCTGACCACCTCTCCCCGAACTCGGCACTAGAAAGATAGACCTCAAATGCGCTCCCTAGGACTGTAAGGGGTTAGAACCCCTCTACGACTTACTGTCCCCCAGTTTATCCTGACTCCTCCTAGAGCCCCTTATCCTCTCCTCCTCCGCATGCATGATAGTCTCAAGATAGGCTATAGCCTCCACAAGGTGTCCATAGTCTCTAATCATGGATCTGACCACTCTAAACATGAATCATGGATCTGACAAGGTGTCCATAGTCTCTAATCATGGATCTGACCACTCGAACTCCAAACACCGGCGCTCCTTAGTCACCACTAACTCCGGTGCAAACCTCAACAAACTAGTGAAGATGGCCTTAAACTCAGCCACAGGGGTATTATGCTGCATCAACTTGGAAAATTGATCCTTTAACTTCTCCCTTATTGTGGGAGGTAAAAACTTCTCCTGGAAAGCATCAACGAAGGCCTCCCAAGTCCCTCCAATGTGTCCCTACGCATATTTCCACCACTGACCCGCGTCTCCCTTCAACTGGAAGGACGCCAAGGTCACTCTCAAACCCCCTTCTTCGATGCCAAGCATCTCAAATGTCTTCACCATCTGCTCTAGCCACTCGTCAGCCTTCAGTGGCTCCTTGAGATCACCCAAAAACTAAATGCGTGCAGATTAAATAGGAAGAACTCCCTCTTCAGAAAAGACGGCCCTGTTTCAGTCACTTGGGCCTGGACTTGATTCTTGTCCATGAGAATATCTATGGATTCCTATAATGCTCTGGCCATCTCGCGGGCTAAGGTGCCCATGGCCTGTTGACCAACCGGTTCGGCCACATTGGCATGACCAACTCCCTCCTCCTGTGCCGGAATTTCATCCGGTATAGGCATCTCGCGCCTACCACGCCTACCACCACCACGTCCACGTCTTGACATCCTAATAAAGGTAACAAAAGACGTTAGCACATTTACAAATGTGCCGAAGCTGATTCAATCATGTCCTAATACGATGGACAACTGTAACTCACTCCATATAAGCACATAATCACATAGACACATACAAATTTCCTTCCTAGATATTGACTGTCCCACTGCGTTACTAGAGTTCCAATTAGAAATAGCAGTGATCAAGTGCTCTTCTAATAAGACTTCCAGAAACCCGTAGGCCCAATCAACATCTTAGGGACTAAATCCCATACCCATATAATCACATAAGCATATTAGAATATAAGCACATAACATCCATACTTAAGTCTCTAACAAGTGAGACAATCCCATTGTGGTACTAACCACTTCCCACATACCCAAAGTATTTAAACCTGGTACGCTCTGATACCAAGTTGTCACGCCCAAAAAAAAAAAAAATACCGATAATCTAACTCATAAGCGATGAGAATATAAACAGAATTAATATACTTTCATATATCAGAGTTTATATTACAAAGAAAATTACATGAATTATACTTTCATAAATATTCATTTTGAAACTAAAGCATGTAACACTAATTAATAACAACAAAATAAACACCCTATGGGCTTACATCTTTCCAAGACATAACTTGATTACAACAAAAGAGAGTCATAAGCTCTATACATTTAAAGCCCCTCGGCTTGATTAAGCATTTAAACACAAAAATAAACAAAATAGGGCCTCCAGCTCCTAAGTCCTCCCAAACTACGTCCTTGGAGGAAGCATATCGCCTGCACTTGAAAATGGTTTCCCAAGTAGGGTGAGCCAAAGCCCAACAGAGATAGACTAACACAATATATGAGGTTTAACTAAGATATAAGTGTCAGATAAATGCTCAACATACTTACTCAACTCACATCTTTCTATGATCATTAAATATTGATATTCACATCTCAATCCATTTCCATTCATTCATTTTAAGTCAATTCAAGAGTCTAGTTCATTGTTATATATATAGACAACCCAAATGAGACTACAACTCATTGGTTCACAACTCAATAACATTTATTATTCAAAACACTTCAACATGCCATTTTATGGAACTTTCATCCAAGTGAATCGGCACCCATTTATATATACAAGATTTCAGAACTTTCACCCTGAACACTCTGGCCAACTTAATTTTAAATGGAGTTCATCCCCTATCTTGCTAAATGGCCATTTGGCGTGGTACAAATTATCATGATTATCTGTACCACGACAAAAGATAATCCATATACCACGCCAATGATTATCCATTCGATATCAAAAGTAATCTGTACCATGCCAAAAGTTATCTGTCTGATTAATACTAATCCACACAAAAGCAGAGGACAAAAAAATAGCGGGATTATACAAAGTGTGAATTGTCCTTCGTACACAAAAATGGAATATGCATAAGTCCACACCAAAAACCATAAACAATAAAAATTTGCACCCATTAGTACCAGAAATGCAAGCAAAGCTTGATAGTTTGAGGCAAAAATATCAGAGGTTATGGTGAGGGAATTAAATTATTCACCTTCTTCAATACTTATTCTTATACAAAATATTAGTACATTCAATCCAATAGCAAGCATGAACTAATACCAACCAAAACAATTTTTAGTCGCCAATAATTAAGATATAACTACTAAAAAAATTTAGTAGGTAAAAACCATATTCAAAGCCGACCAATGTAATTCTTTGTCGCCTATTCTACAACTTTTGCCGACTAAAACAAGTTTAGTCACCAAATTTGTTCGCCAAAAGTGTAAACTGTTGTCGTGTACGTATTATTCATTTTCAAGTCTCTTCATCTTCTTCCTCAAGTTTTAATTATTTTCTCTTCATTTTCTTCTTCACTTCGAAACTCCAATCTACCGCACCAAAACTCACCATTATCATTAATGTCATCATTTCTTATTGTGTTGTTACTTGCAAATAGAAGAAAATTTAAGCAAAATCAAACAATGGATGATAATAATAAGCAAAAAAAAAAATTTTAAAACAATTCATCAAAGAGGAGGTAAATATTCACATAAATATCAAAATATAACTTTTAATTTATGTCTTTTTTAAACATAAAAACACAAATTTTGCTTGTTTTACATCAATACTTTTCAGTCTTTCAAAACCGAACAAAAGCCGAACGGCTTCAGCAGAGATCATCAATTGAAATCAACTATTCAAGTTCTGAAAAGCCTTCCGCCACTATCCCAAATAACGAAAAATATAATCAATGAAAAACATGAAGAATTTATGTACTTATAATGAAACAATTTCCTTCTTCTTCTTTTTAATTATTTGCTAATGACGAGAGTAAGGAGTATTATTGGTGAGAAGAAAAGAAGGGAGGAAGGAAGCATTTTAAAAAAATTTATTTATTATCTAAGTGTATCATAAATTATAATTTTATCTTAAATGATAATTTGTGAATAAATATATAAAAATATTAAGTAAATTATAACCTTAAATTAATAAAAAGTACTAAAATAATTGCATACACTGAACAATTTATTGGTTGCAAATAGAATCACTCTTGCTTTATAATTAAGCAGCCCCAATATGAGGGTGTTTGGGAAAGCCTATATTTGCACTTTTTTTTTTATCTTTTTAAAATCACATCATCTTTTTATTTTTTTATATATCACCATATCATATATATATATATATATTATTAAAAATAGTATTTTTTCATATTTAGGTGGCACATTATAAGGGTTAATTTTTTTTCTAAGAGAGGTGCGTCAGTATGTATTTTCTTAATTACATATAGAGTTCTACATAAATCCAAATATAATTTAAATTATACTAATTTTACCTATTTTATATAGACTCTATTTGACCCCCAAAAAAAATCGTATATTTTTCATGGTAAATTGAAATAATCCACAAATCCAATATCAATTTTGAGTTTCATGTTTTTCTTTTTAATTCTTTCAAGGGTATTAGAATTTTTTTTAATTTTAAATTGCCCTTTTTTTCCTTCTTATTTTTCTGTACATTATTCTAAATCCAATACTAATTCTATATTATTTTATGTAATGCCCCCAAAATAATATAATAAATCCAACTCACAAGTGGAGGAATAATAAAAATAAGGTACATTCATTCATTATAGTTCGTTTACAAAAAATTAGCATCGTTATACATTCACAAATATTCATCATGAATCTATAGCATGTGTTGAAATGTTAAGAGAATTAAAACTAAACATATAATCATATGCCTTATAGGCTTACATCTTTCCAAGTCATTGCTTAGTTACACAAAAGTGAGCCTAGCTTAGTACATTTAAAGCCCTTGGCTATACAAAATAATTACACAAAAGAAAGAAGAACTTGTTGGGCAATCTTCACTGTATTTAAAAGATATTAATTCTATTGTGTATAAAACAACAATTAGAATTAAAGAAATAAGAAAATGAGAGTATATGTTTGATTACAAAAATCAAACTCGAAATAAAAATAAATAAATAAATAAATAACAGATTTTATTTTGTTACAAAAATAAAATTAAAATCTGATTAAATAAACAAATTAAAAACAGAATAAAATTAAACAACTTACTTGGTTAATTTCTTTGAATGATTTTTTTGATCAAGTCGATGTTTAACACTTGTGTCCTTAAAACGATTCGTCCTCTCCACGGTGCTTTTAGAATTTGGGCGTCTATCTCCCAAGATGAAATGATCTATCAACGAATAAATGCGATTACTACAATTTATTAAATCGTCAGAACTACAAAATGTTTACACTCTTTCTTTAAGAAATAAAATGCAGCAATATGGCGAGATCTAAGCGGAAGAAGAAATACGAAAATTGGAGTCAAAATCCAAATGGGAAATTTGGTCTATATATAGATGTATTGGTGGCTCTTGGTTTTGAAATAAGCAGTCTTTACTGTTCAATTTGAATTAAACAGATACAAGCAGGTTAAAGCCTTTGTTTGGTTTGAAATTCAAGCAGATTTAAATCTGTTGGGTTCAAAAGCAGGAAGGGCCTGTTTGGATGAACAACAAATACAAATCGGTTTAATTACGGGAAGGGCCTTGTTTGGATGAACAAAAATCCAAACCAATTTAATTTGAATTCTTTCAAATGTTTTGGCCCAAAAGATTAGTATTAGTCGAATAAGCCCAGCAACCTCACACCACGCACTGCGTCCAAGCCCAGGCCAGCCCAGCCAGAATGGCCAGCAGCGATGTGTGGTGATTTTGGGTCAATGGGTCTAGCCCATTTTGTCCATAACCTCTCCCTCTAAAACACTTGGGTGCCCTTGGGGCACACCTCAAGTACCAAACCCATGCCTTATAAACCCTCTCAAAACCTCCACCAAATCAATGTAGGACAAGCCTTATTCAACCTTAAAGGAATTTCACCAAAACTCCATTTCCATGGAGCTTACTTTGGCTTCAATTTCCCATTCACTTTCGGTAATGGTTTTGAACAACCAAATATACCACGTGAATCCTGGCATGGCATAGAACAACGTTACCACTTTGACCGTGTAAATCGATGCACGGGCCCACCTAAAATTAGACCAAACATAGGAAAAAATTCTAGTTTTACCGAATTTTATAACCATTTCCAACAACACTTGCTCCCAAATGTCCTCCAATCTATTACCTTAGCGAAGCATATCCCCACACACGAAAATGGTTCCCAAGTAGGGTGAGGCAAAGCCCAATAAAAACATACTAATACAATATATGAGATTTAACAAGATACAAGTACAATGAGCATATCGATGTCTTTAACTAAACTTTCACATTTTATGTATTAGTAAGTACCAAGTTCATATCTCATTCCATTTCCTTCAATACATTTCAATTCATGAGTTCATTTCATTATTTTTCAACAACCCAATTGAGACTACAACTCGATTGGTTATTTAATCAACATATTAACCACACAAAAACTTCAATCTGCCATTTTACGAAATTTAGTCACGGATCAGCACCCATGTATACATAAGATTTGAGACTTTTACCTTAGACACTTGCCAATTTAATTTTCAATGTAGTCCATCCCCTATCTCCTCCTAAACAATGGAGTATATCCACTTTCTCCTTCCAAACATCATACATGTACAATGTATTTCATTCATAATCATATTCAATGATAGCGGTTAAGGGATTAGTTTCAATTCGTCTAATCCACATGTAATGTCTACAACAATCATGTCTATCCTCCACCGATAGCCCAAAGCAAATATTTCTAAACAGATATACAATCTCTATAATAGATAAATTATCAAATTTCCACAGGTGAGTGATTAGACAAATCCAACAACACCATTCATCTATACTTTCCCGCAATTTCACATTTTTCATACCAATTTCATTATTTATACAAATTAATTATTCATGACATTTTAGGGCAAGCTCTCTATTTTCCAAATCTTAACCCAAAGGCCAAAATCCACTATTTTAACAAAGATAACCTCATATCCAAACCCTATAATTATTTATGTAACACAACATAGAAATCCCTCTTTTCAATTTGAATCTAAACCCTAGGTTTACTCAAAATACCCCCAAATCTCAGCATTTTCACACAACAACCTATAACTAAGTTAAAACCATATTAAGGTATAGAGAGTCCCTACCTTAAGTGTAGAAGCCCAAAGGAGAAGTGGAGAAACCTCAAAGATGCCCAAACTTGACTTTATTTGGATCAAATGGGAGCCCACGGAATGCTATATCTTTTTATCAAAGAGAGTATGGTAGAGAGATCTCGAGATCTAGGTGTATTTGTAGAGAGAAGTCGAATTTTAGATAGAGAGGGAGCTGGTCTAGGGTTTTTGAGTGAAAAGATATCAAAAAGTGATATAAAAATGAGCTGCTGTGAACTGATATACGCGAGACTCGCTCGAGCGCAAGAGTTATCTCTCGAGCGACTAGACACAATAAGTGTCCTCGCTTGAGCCAAGAAGCGTCACTTGAGCGTAGAATACAAACTTTCAAAAGTTTTACAGACAGAAGATCGTCGCTCAAGTGCAAGTGTTCTCGCTCGAGCGAACAACAACACCCTCCTAGTATCTCTGTAGGCCTGAGAAAAATACTGGGAGATCACAAAGCTCGCTTGAGCGCAAGAAGTTTCGCCCGAGCAAAGAAGCCAAAATATAGACAACATCAATTTGGACCAACTAGTAACCAACCTGTTCCAAACACGCATAAGACATTTCAAAACTCAAACTTAAAGGGTGAAAGGAGGAAAAAGACATAATAACAATATTAAATCACGAGACAGAGTCAGAATACAACAAAAGTCAGGTCAAAACTGGAATCGCTATATTTTATATTATGGATTTGTCGTTTAAATTTTATAGTGATTCTATATATGAAATTATACTTCATTTTCTACATTATTTTATATAATCACAACTCTTAAGAAGAAAAACCTACACAATAATGATACTCTTGAGGAACTTCTAAAGATTGGATTTTCCACTTGAGTTACTTTTTGAATCGTTAAACAATAAGTTCTTTTATGTTTTGATATCATATTATAGATGATTAATTAGTTCACGCACAGAGAAGTACCTATTGTTTGGATATTTTCATTTTTTTTTTTTTTGAATTTAAATATTGTTATATGATTCTTTCTCGGTTAGTCGTTGTTGAATTTCTTTTATATAGGTGATATTTTAATTTAATTAAGAGTGTTTATTTTAAAATTTTAAAATTTAATATATATATTATATCATATAAAATCATTATATGATAATCAAACTACAACATATTTATATTTAATTTTTTTAAATAAATTTTATATAATTTATATTTCTACATATTTTTATTTTCCAAATGATTATAAAAGAAAATTAAATAGTTGGAATTACTTTTAATTTTATATTACTAATTCTTCTTCTAATTTAATTATTATTTTTAATATCAAAAGGAGTATTTATTTTACTATTTTATAATTTAATATATATCATACAAAATTGTTATAGCGATCCCAGTTTTCTCTCCTTTGGTTGTTATATTCCGGACTTAGGTTCCGTGGTGTTGGTTGTTGTATATATATTGTCTCCATCCTTCAATTCTAAATATTTGAGTTTTAGGTTGTGTTGGGTAGGTTTGTAACAGGTTGGTTGTGATTGGGAGCAAATGATTGCTGCCCAGATTTTGGTGTCTTCGCTCAAGCAAGACTTTTGTCGCTCGAGTGAGCTCTTTGCTTTTGTTCCTTCGCTCGAGCCAGGGTTCCTTCGCTCGAGCGAGAGTTGAGTGTCTAGTGGCTCGAACGAGAAGTCTTGCGCTCGAGCTTGCGTCTGCGTCTCTTTTTGACCTGAAGGTTGCATTTCTTGGCTCGAGCGAGCTTTTCTTCGCTCGAGTGAGCGAGCTGTATCTTTTGGGTTTCTTCACTCGAGCATGCTTCTGGGTTGCAAACCTGAAGTTTCGAATTGTTGGCTCGAGCGAGGCTTTCTACGCTCGAGTGAGGTTTCTTTGTGTCTGGTCGCTCGAGCGACCAATCCTTCGCTCGAGCGAGCCTCAAATATATTAGTTGGCAGCAACGAGTTTTTACACACTTTTTCATCTCCTTTTTCTCTCAAACCCTAGAACGGATGCCTCTCTCTCTAAACCACCACTTCTCTCTACAAATCCATCAAGTTCTAGTGTGTTCCTACCCTAGTCCCTTTGTTAAAAGTGTGGAGCTTGGTGTGGGCTACATTTCAATCTGAAAATTTGTAGATTTGGAGCATCTTGGGTTTTCTTCATCTTCTCTTTTGGTCCCTTCCTTTGAGGTAGGGATATCCTACTCCATCTTATAGGTTTTGTCATAAATTTTAGTCATTTTGATTAAGTGGTGTTGTTCGGTAATTTTGTGAAAAGTTAGGGTTTGAGTTGTAATTTATAAAAGAGGAGTTTTGTGTTTTAAAGCTCCATGTGCATGTAAGGCTTTGGGAATATGAGTTTGTGAGTCAAATTGGTGGAATTTGGTCTTAGGATCAATATTTGAGAAAAGGGGAAAAATTCCCTAATTGTATTGAATAATTAATTTGAACAATTAATTTGTGGAAACATGAAATTGAGTTGAAATTCATGAAATTGGGGAATTATGAGATTGAATGGTGTAGTTGGATTAATTAATGACTCACCTATGAAAATGTTGATATTTTATCTATTTGATGCATTTATTATCAGTTTAGAAATAACTAATTTGGGCTATCGGTGGAGGATAGTCTTGATTGTTGTAGAACCTTGTATGTTGATTAGGAAAAGCGAAACTAATCGAACATGTTAAGTCATTGAATATGGCCGGTTGGGACAATATCTGGCGAATATGTGTATTGATTGATCATTGTATATGATAAGTATTTAAATACATTGTATATGTATATTGTTTGGGAAGAGATAGGGGATGTACTCCATGGTTTGAGAGGAGATAGGGGATGGACTCTCAAACCTGTTTGGGAGGAGATAGGGGATGGACTCCGTGTCTGAATCTATGTATTAATTGAAGTATTGAAGTGTTTTTATATAAGCGTAGTCTCATTGAATTGTAGTTATTGGAGTGTTGTTATGAGATGTTATCTCATCTAATTGTTTGGCGGAGGTTGAGCCATGTTTATGGTGAATTGGTTAAGTAAAGGATAGTGAATTTGAAACATGTACATAATTGTCATGGGCTGTATTGGGTTGTAAGTTGGTTCACAAGTGTTAATCATTTATTGAATGCTAATGTTTTAGTCATTTCTCATAATTGGTTTAGTATATTTCTCTTTGGGCATTGGCTTACCCTATATGGGACATCATTTTCGAGGTTCGGTGATATGCTACCTCCAGGGCGTATCTCGGGGAGGCTTAGAGGCGGAAGAACTTTTGTTGTTATCTTTTTTGTGTATTACATGTAAACTCAAGCTAAGGGCTTATTTGTATAAAGAGTTAGAACTCTTCTTTGTTGAACCCAAGTGTTGACTTGGAAAGTTGTAAGCTAAATAGGGCATTTACTTTTGTTGTCAACATGTAATACTTTATGTGAATACTACGATATATGGAAATATGTTTTATTCTCTTATGTCTATGCATCTCAAGAATGTGAGGTTTTATGTATTATTATTTTTTGAGGCGTTACAACTTAGTATCGAGCGTCTGGGTTTGAATACTTTGGATGCGTGGGTAGTGGTTAGTACCACAATGGGTTTGTCTCGCTTGTTTAGAGACTTCGTGTAATGTTATGTACTTATGTGATAACATGTTTATGTGGCTATATGGGTATGTGATTTAGTTTCTAGGATATTGATTGGATCCTTGGGTTTAGGAGTCTTGTTGGAAAAGCACTTGATCATCTTTGTTTCTAATGCGGAACTCTAACAACGCTTTGGGGCGCCACTATCAGGAAACAAAGGGTCGTAAGTGCTTATGTGATTATGTGCTTATGGAATGAATTCTTGTTGTCCAATGCATTGGGGCGTGATGAAATAGCTTTGGCACATTTGTGAATGTGCTAATATTCTTCGTTACCTTTATTGGGATGTCGGATGAGGGCGTGATGGTAGGCAAGAGTAGGCACAGGAGGCGGAGATGCCTACTCTGGGATGAGATTCGGCGTGAGGGTGTTGGTGGGGCCAATGGTAGAAACCGTGGCGGTCATTCGTGACCATCAGATAAATTAGAACCGTAGGCGCCTTGGCAGCGTGATGGCCGAGGAACATTGAGGGAATCCATGGACATTCTTAAGCGAGAATCAAGTCAGGCCCATATTCTTGAGGCAAGGCCTTCTTTTTGAAGAGAGTTTTTACGATCTAATTTGGATGAGTTTAAGGGGATCGAAAGAGCCACTAAGGTGATGAGTGGCAGGCGGATAGCGAGCGTTTGAGATGCTTGGCATCAAAAGGCGGAACTTTGAAGGTGACCTTGGCGTCCTTCCGGTGAAGGGAACCTGTGAATCGATGGTGGAAGTTTGTTAGGAAATTTTGTATTAGTGGGACTTAGGACGGAGAGCTTTTCGTTGATGCCTTCGAGAAAAGTTATGTCTCGGTATGGGGAGAAGTTGAAGATCGGTTTGTCCGACTCAGCGGTGAGTTCATCGATCGTAGAGTTTGAGAGTACGCATTTACCGGTTTATCTAGGTTTGCACTTTTTGAGCTAGTAGGCGTCACGAGAATCTTAGTTGTCTTGAGTTGAGAAGAAGTTGAGACCACGAACTCAGAGATTAGGGTTCTTTGGGTCCATGACTACAAGGGAGTATGGAGCGCCTTGTGTGGATCGTTCTTGATGCATTTGGAGATTATTATAAGCATGAGGAGGGGCGAGGAAGGATGAGGGGCTCCAAGAGGAGTCAAAGATAGCTAGGGGGATGGTAGGAGGCCGAGAGGGTTCTGACCCTCGGCTGACCTGGAAGTGCTGAGATCTACCTTTCGGTGCTTGAGTTCGGGCTACGGGAGAGGCGATTAGGGAGACTTTACTTGTTACAAATGTGGTAATTTGGGCGCAGTCTCAACTGCGAGAGGAAAGGTCGGAAAGTAGCTTCATCTTGATTTGACCTGGAAGCAAAGTCGACGAGAGGCCGGTAGCTCTCTTATTGCAGTCAATGGTCAAGTGGGGCACACGAAAGAGGTTTTTCTGTGGTTGAGTGCTTAGCATCTAATGCGTCCCAGTTCCAAGAAGCGGGAGCCGTAGGAGTTTTAAGCCCGCCGCAGTTAGCGTTCGAACCTCGAGGGCCAATCGAGGAGCTTCTATCGTCTCGATTTGTTTATCGGCGATCTTTTGCTCGAAGGTAAGAAGGCAAGTAGATTAGAGACCTTCGAGGGCATATGTATCGCTATTTGTTACCATGTGAGGACCTAATCTTGGCTCCGCTGACATTGTGAGAGGAGTACCTTTTTTGTTTCTACCTTTCGGTTGCCAATGTGTTGATTGATATGGGTGCATTTCCCATTTCCTTTATATCTCGCATTTGCATACTGTTTTTGGGGTTAGGTTAAGTTAGCGCGATTAGCATCTCCCTATTTGTGTTGTATCTTTTTGCTTGGGGGGTGAGTTGATTTTTGAAACAAGGATAGCGAAGTGCATGTATATAGAAGTCGTAGGCCATGGCTAGTAAACCCAATTTTTCTTTGTATGAATTATGACTATATACGGGGTTTTGATGTGATTTTGGGGTTATGGACTGAGTTGCTCGTCATGCGAAATTTGTTATTGATTGCTACCGCGGAGAGGACTACTGTGTGTACCTTGGCGAGAGTTATTTTGCATTTCTTGGGATCGGGTTGGTAGTGTTTTGCCACCCGATTAATAGCATGATCCGTGAGGCGGGTGAGCTTAGTGGTCTTCTCATTGGCTTTATGAGTAGTGAGTGTGATGAGATCCAGTTGAGTTACCCAAAGGTGGTTTGTGAGGTACTCGGACGTCTTTCCCAAGGATCTTGATGGTTTGCCACCCTGTATCGGCGGAGGTGGAGTTTTCTATTGATTTAGTGCGGGCTGCAGTAGCCGATTTCCATGGCACCATGTCGTTTTGCCCCGGTGGGTTGAGGTGAGTTGAAGATTCAGGTTCAAGAATTTGCTAGATAAGGGCTTCATTAGTCCTAGTACTTGCCGTGGGAACGTCGGCCCTCTTTGCTTTAAAGAAGAAGAGATAGGGCTTTGAGGACTTTGTATTGATTTATCAAAAAAAAATTGAATTGGAGCTCACGGTTGAGAGCCAATTACCCACATGCCTGCGTATTGATGATTTGTTTGACCCGGTTGAAAAAGGGTCCGTTGTTTCTCTAAGATAGACTTGAGATCAAGTTACCATCGGTTGAGGTGGGGAAGGGCTATCCAGAAAGGACTGACTTTGGCATTCCATATCTTGCGGTATAGCCATTATGAGTTTACGGTGATGTCTTTTGGGCTCACCAATGCTTATTTTGGCGATGTTTATGGGGCTTGATAGGAACGAGGATATTCCGGGAGTTCTTAGAATCACTTTGTGGTTGTCTTTTGTAGCCAGACGACATTACAGTTTGATTCACGCTTTGGGAGGAGCCGCGAGAACAAGTGATCGCAGGTTGCTTAGA